>CM056377.1:31994152-32401652 GCA_029718625.1 Synaphobranchus kaupii | reverse complement strand
TCACACACAGGGTACAGGTGTGCGAGTTCCTTTTTTCCAGTCACAGATGAGCCTGAATGACCATCAGGTGCACTGTGGTGTGAAACGGGAGGAGGCAGAGCCACCATTGTGAGACATACTCCCCATAAATTACTTTGGTGTGTGTGTGTGTGTGTGTGTGTGTGTGTGTGTGTGTGTGTGTGTGTGTGTGTGTGTGTGTGTGTGTGTGTGTGTGTGTGTGTGTGTGTGTGTGTGTGTGTGTGTGTGTGTGTGTGTGTGTGTGTGTGTGTGTGTGTGTGTGTGTGTGTGTGTGTGTGTGTGTGTGTGTGTGTGTGTGTGTGTGTGTGTGTGTGTGTGTGTGTGTGTGTGTGTGTGTGTGTGTGTGTGTGTGTGTGTGTGTGTGTGTGTGTGTGTGTGTGTGTGTGTGTGTGTGTGTGTGTGTGTGTGTGTGTGTGTGTGTGTGTGTGTGTGTGTGTGTGTGTGTGTGTGTGTGTGTGTGTGTGTGTGTGTGTGTGTGTGTGTGTGTGTGTGTGTGTGTGTGTGTGTGTGTGTGTGTGTGTGTGTGTGTGTGTGTGTGTGTGTGTGTGTGTGTGTGTGTGTGTGTGTGTGTGTGTGTGTGTGTGTGTGTGTGTGTGTGTGTGTGTGTGTGTGTGTGTGTGTGTGTGTGTGTGTGTGTGTGTGTGTGTGTGTGTGTGTGTGTGTGTGTGTGTGTGTGTGTGTGTGTGTGTGTGTGTGTGTGTGTGTGTGTGTGTGTGTGTGTGTGTGTGTGTGTGTGTGTGTGTGTGTGTGTGTGTGTGTGTGTGTGTGTGTGTGTGTGTGTGTGTGTGTGTGTGTGTGTGTGTGTGTGTGTGTGTGTGTGTGTGTGTGTGTGTGTGTGTGTGTGTGTGTGTGTGTGTGTGTGTGTGTGTGTGTGTGTGTGTGTATTATAGAAGTTTGCACAAAGAAAAGAAGGTCACACATGGTGACTGCAGCATCAACTAAAAAAAAAATGCAATTGAAACCATATTTGTTCACACATTTGTAACTGAGTTGGAACATATGGGCATTACCAACAAAAATGGAATGAGTGTGTCCATTTGCATCTGCTTTACAGTCTCTCATGTTGCTGTCGAAATCCACACTTCTCCGCCCTGAAGAAAAGAACACCAGTGTATAAATTCATTCAGCTGTTTAAATATGTACAAATATGTAAACATTTTTCAGGTTTTCATCAGAGATTTTAATGTATTCTGAATCCGTTGACAAGGGAAGTTAAGTTTTACGTTATTGACCCCGTGGGATAATTTGTCCTCTGCATGTGACCCATCCTAATTACTTAGGAGCAGTGGGCAGCCGCAGTGCAGCGCCCAGGGACCAACTCCCGTTCTGAGGCCAGTGCCTTGGTCAAGGGCAATGGCAGGATTATACCTAACCTGACCTGTCTTTGCTGTGGGAGGAAACCCACGCAGACACGGGGAGAACATACAAACTCCACACAGAGAGGACCCAGACTGGCACTCAAACACAGAACCTCAGTTTGTCATGGTTTTGCGGGTTGCTGTTTCCTCTCTGTGGAGGCTCCTCTCACGGCTGCTGAACGGCGTGCTTGTTGTGTTTTTTCCGCCGCCCGGTCCTTATTGATCTCACCTGTTTCAGGTGTTTAGCGGGCTACTTAAGCGCTGCGCCTTCCGGTGCTTTTGTGTCTTACTTTGCCACATAAGCCGGTAACAGGTATACGTTCAGGCGACCACTTTGCTTTTAAGCTTTTGCTAAAAAGTAACGTGGGACTTGCCTTTAGGTGCGTGTTAGATTATCCTTTTTAGGAGTTTGTTTTCTCATTTGCACTTTCTGTTCCTTGCCTTGGTTTCTTTCCTGTTCTCTCTAAGGCAGTAACCTTTGTTACCTTTTCTCTTTCTCACCTTTTTATATTGCTCATTCTTTTATTGAGCTTGTTATGATTCTAGCCTGTCTTGTCATGTTTTATGTTTCATTTCTGTCTTAGTTAGATTTCTTGTAAATGTCACGTATTATGTTTAGTCTAGTCACGCCACGTTTTATGTTTAATTCTTGTTACGTTTCATTTTCATGTCATGTCACTTTTCATGTTTGATTATTGTTACGATTAATTTTTTAGTCTTGTCATGTCACGTTTTATATTTGATTCATGTTTCCCGTTCATTGTTAGCATACACATGTGTTTTTCCACATCCTTGCGTTCATGCTTTCTCTATCTCTCTTGCTGTCACACACACGCTTCCCTAATTGTTTCATTCTCCCGTGTCTAGTTTACTAATCTACTAACGTTAGATCAGGATTGGGTAATACTAACACTCTAACCACGTGTTCATGTTTACTTTACGTTTCTCGTGCATGTCATTTACTAATTTATTAACGCTAGGTCAGGATAGGTTTATTACTAACGATTACTAATTATCTTGTTACCTTGTCAGCCTTCCTCACCTGATTTCCATTCGCATGCTGCTCTCAAGCTAAGTGTCTGCACCTGTCTACACCTGCATTTAAGCTCAGTGTTCATGTCTTGTCTCTGCGAAATTGTTGCCTCCTGTTTGTCAGTGCACTTTTGAGCGGTTTTCCAAGCCTGCCTTTTTGTTTACGATCCAAGCCTGTTTAGACCATTGTTATCGACCTCTGTTTTGTTTACCACTGCCTGCCTGCACCACGAGTTTTGCCTGCTGTCTTTTGTACTTTTGCCCCGCGGAGCGGACTTCGGTCTTGACTCTTGCATTGCCTTTGACCCCGAGCCTGCCTACTGTCTGCCTGTACTTCTGCCCCGCTGACCGCTACTCTGGTTACTGGACTTTTGCATGGTGTACCGATTCTGAGACTCCCTTCTCCCTCGGTACTGTACATTGGTTTTGGCTGGATTTTTTGTGTATGAACTTTGCTTGCTTTTTGACCACGCACATTGGACATTCCTTCATTAAAAGCCCTCACGGGACTATCTGCTACCACTGCTTCTGAGTCGTGCATTTCGGGTCCTATCCTCACGCATCCATCTCAGAGCTAGTGGTTTTTTCTTTTGCTTTACTGCTTGAGTCTGCAAGTCAATTTCGCCCTCTTTTGGGGTTGTCTTTTGTTTGGCTTACGCCAGGAGGTTTTTCTCTCCTTTCGTTTATTTTCTCTGCTCCGTTCTCAGACTTCTTAACCTTTCTATTGGTTATCTATGTTCTGTGGGTAACTTTCTGATCCCCTCACGGTCGCATCTGGTCCTCGTGTCCCGACCCTCCTTACAGTTAACTGATGGCTTCTACAGTTAAATTTCACAATGTTATGAAATTAGTACCTTGTCACGAAGGTATTCTGTTTGTTTTGAATTCTGTTTTATGTAATTGTGTTTGCTTAGGTGTAGGATTTCAGTAAGTAGCTGCCAATAGCACTGTGATCTGATCAGGATGCGGGGAATATAACTTCCAAGAATATGTGATATCTGAAACAAGGGTTCAGATATCACAGGGCCCTAGAACTGAATCAAATCCAATGAAAGTTCTTACCTCAGCATGAGTTTCATTTTTTGGAATATTCATATCAAATGATCAATTGCATTGAACATGTGAGGGATTTGTTGGCAAATTACTGCTGCGGTAGCTATACCCTTATTGCTGTAAGTACACCTTGGCTCCTACCCAGTAAGGATGCACAAAAGTATTTCTCAGCCTTGGTGAGGTGATGAGTTTCCTTTTGTCAACCCAGAGTAAAGGAGTTAAAGTCAATAATATGCATTCACCACAGATTGGAAATGTGTTAGAAACTGAACGTAAGAGAAATAACAGGTAACAGGAACAGTAGCCTTCCACACGTAAGAGGTAACAGTAGCCTGGCTTCCACCCGTAAGAGGTAACACGAACAGTAGCCTTCCACACGTAAGAGGTAATAAGTACAGTAGCCTGGCTTCCACACGCAAGAAGTAACAGGAACAGTAGACTTCCACACAACATAAATCATAATAGAATTAGGGCAAAATAAAAGTTCTTAAGGGAATAAAATTTTTCATTTTATTTGGTAAAAATATCATTAGAATGGATTGTCTTACCCTTTTCAGCCAATATGAAAAAAATGTGTGCATTAAAACAATTTCAATAACTGCATTGTCAAAAGTTAGTGGGGCATACCCCACACCTATGTATTTAGCACCAAAGAGCACTTCATGGCTTACCACAGGAATGACCACATAGCCACATAGTCTTTACAAACATTAAGTACTGTATCATCTGACTTTATAAACACAGATTTCAGATACAATGAGTCACACAACAAAGCTCCAAACTTGTCTGCTTTCTTTCTTCTGTCTCTCTCCCTCCCCCTTTCTCTCCCTCCGTGTGTGTGTGTGTGTGTGTGTGTGTGTGTGTGTGTGTGTGTGTGTGTGCGTGTGTGTGGGCGTGGAGAGTTCAAGTAACAAGATGGTTGGAGGAATAGGGACACTGCATGGATGTTATATAAGAGTACGAAGTCTTGTTAAGACAGAGCAGACGAGGGAAATTGCTGCAAACACCCAAGAGCAACTGAAATAATTTTTTTCTCCAATATTTTGTAAGTGTTCATGCTTTTTGATGCACATAGTATTATTGTAACTTCATTAGAAGATTGCAAACTTTGTGTTCTATTTTTGTTTTTGTGTATTTCTGTGTGCACATGCATGTGTGTAATCACAGTTTGTTTTTGTTGCAATGTTATAATCTTCTTATTTCTTCTTATAACATAAATAAGATACAAGGTACAAAACCTGCCTGTTTTATCCTGCTTTATAAGGAAGTTTACTGTTTATGAGGAAAATTAAAGTGCATTTTTACTTTTACATTTGTGAGGGCTGAGAAATCCACTTTGCATGTGTGTAATAAGCTTGTATTGTATGGTTTAGATGGTGTAACATTTATTAACTGACAATTTGCAATGGGCAGAAACACTTATACTTCAAGTTCAGCAGTCTACAGCTGTTGTATTCCCTAAAAGAGGTTTTCATCTCAGGGTCAATGACACACAGTTTTAGAGAAATAAAAAATGGGGCAATAATTCCACTTTATGAATAGTTAAGTTCTACAAAAGAGGCACTCAAACGATAAAACATTCTGCACCGTTCATTTTTGTTTGCAGTTGATCCTGAATGAGCTGGCAGAATCATGAGGTTCAGTGTCGTATTCTTTCTCCTGCTCCTGGCCTGTTTTTACCTCAGCCTGGCACAAGGTAGGCATCTATTCCATGGTCAGATAAGGTATGGTATCCATGAACATTATCAGTCCTTTAAAAATTTTTTACAGGGTATAGTTTGTATTGCCTACTGTAAGAACTTATTAATGTGCGGCACATTTACTTTTAATGAAACACTTACAAAAGTGGTATAAATATAAAGTAGTTCCTTAAGGATTATGGATTAATTTTTGTCAGACTGTATAATACAAATGAGTGCTTAGAGTCTGTTAGGCTTTTTAGGCTGCTGTAAAATATCTAATATAAGGCTTTTTAAATACACCAACATATATTGTCTATGATATTTGTATATACTAAGATGTATTGTATATAGACGTTAACTATGATTGGGAAAATTTTCAAAATAATTTAGAATTTTGACATTTGACTTATGATTAGAACATTTCATGTGTTAAAATTGCAATATCGATCAACAACTTTAATACAACTTCCAAAACCAAAGAAACAAAGGTTCAGGGGGGGGGGGGGGGGGGGGGGGCGGGTATTTTATGAAGCAGGATTAAGGAGTTAAGCCGGCTAATTCTTGTTATTTTTGAATTTGATAACATCTGATTGGATGAGATCCTGGGTTGTATTTCACAAATCAGGATTACTGAGTTATCTGGATAACTGCACTGTGTAAAATCCAGAACAGCGCTGTTGAGCTTTTGCAAAAAAATAAAAAATAAAATGCTCATCGTGTAGGTTAAATTCATTAGGCTTGTTAGTACCTTATTCACCTTACCACTTATAAAATCTATAGCTACTACATTGTCATACAATTTATTTCTAATGTGACAACTGTACTACTACATTCTAGAACTGCTAGAAGTACACCCCTCACTTCTTAGTACACCCCTCTGGAGTACTTCTAAATATTTACAAAAGTTAGTCGGCTAACGCCTTGATCCCACTTTGTGAAATACCCCCAGGTCATTCTCCATGCTTTTTTTTTCAGGTTTACTGAGTTGAATTTGAGATCTTATTTAGAGTGTGTACGTCTAAACCCCTAAACATGCAGGACATGTATTGTATTGTATTCCAATAGATGTACCTTATTTTGGTCATCTTATCTACTCTTAGGTCATGGTAGACATCATTGGAAGCCACTGTTAGTGTTATAGCTCATTTAATCAATGTAACTCTCCCCATTAATGGCCAGGTACCTATGAGAACTGCTGTCTGAAGTATGTTGGCCATGTAAGGCAGTCTACTAAAAAGAAGGTTGTAAGCTACAGGACACAGGAAACTGATGGAGGATGCAACATCCCTGCTATTGTGTAAGTGAAAGGAAACAATTTCCCTTCATATACATTACAACATAGGTAACGCATAAGGAATTGCATTAAGCACATTTACAGTATATATTATTACTCATTAATTTATTTTCTTATTAATTTGACGGACACTCATACCCAGCGCAACACAGCTAAAATTGCATTATAAATGCATCACAGCTGACACAAAATCCGCCATAATCAGCAGTAGCTATTTGGAATGAATGTGAGAAACAGAGATAAAAGTAAAACCACACTGAACACATTCCCCTGGAATTGTCTTCAACTCACATTTAATGCAAGTGTTAAATTCTCAAGGACAAATACAAATTGATTAATTAATTCAGGTTATTTATGAACTTATAAAATTATCATTTGATACCTTATTTCCTCCATGATATACCTTAAAATACCTTATTTTAGTGGATGTAATAAATGCACTTATTTGTTTGGAGGTGCAGACTGTTCCAAGTTCAAGGTGCAGAAGTCTTTAAATGGTTGGAATAATCAGACACATGGAAACATAGACAATACTATTATAGTAATTAAACCACAATATAATATATAATACCATCATAGCAAAATAAATACTCATGACATATACAGTATGTTCTACCACTGTTTGCATATTATATTTGCAAAGACAAAAACAGGATCAAATAGAGCACATTAACATTACACTATGATTAACAATCAAACAGCTATTGTGTCATCAGAAAATGAATTTCCTTTATTCAAAGATCAATCGTTCAAACAGGTTCAAAATGAAAAGAGCGAAGTCCTTCTGCGCTGACCCCAAACAAACCTGGGTACGGCGACTGATCAAGAGACTTGACAAAAGAAAGGTACTTGCTTATTTCTTCTTGAGACTTTAGAGGTATTTCTTTATAAATTAATTAAATCTGTGCTGTCACAAACATTACATAAACGTATATCTCAAATGTAATTTCTCAATTGTATTCCTTTGCAGGTTTCTGCAGCTTAATTACAAAGAAATGATGTACCAAAGACAGGTGCCTTACCTGAGAGTCTTTCTACTCATGAATTCCTGATGTGCAGAGCCCTTCTGTCATACAGGGATTTTTCTATGGATAATTAGTGTGCTTTCATTGTAAACCCTTGGCATGTACACACACACACACACACACACACACACACACGCATGCACACGCATGCACACACTTAAAAAAATGTAAAGGATCAATTACTAATTTGGAAGTAAACATACCCCAGCTACAGTATATATAATGTGTTTTACTGTAAGCTAAAGTGTCCCTGCTGTAATTGAAGTGTTCCTATAGGTATTCAGATGTTTGACATGAGAGAAATGTTTTTGAATATGCAGAAATTCACTTATTACGTATATATGGATATTATACAATTCCTTTCAAAGCAACATAGTAGACTTTATTGCACAGTATTATATAATATTTTGGCATATACAGAGCATCCTTATTTGAAATGGTTTCTGCTGAATATTTAAGAATCTCTGGTGTGCCAAGGCAGTAAAAGTGATCTTGTCTTTCCTGTACATAATGTACAAAACGTTTTATAGTTAAATACTTTTATTATGATTCATACCAATAATGACTATTTTTACAATTATAATAACTGTGAGATGGTATTAGTTGGGAGCATGGTGTTAATGTATGCTTCAAGATCAGGCATAAAATACATTTGACTATATATGAATAATGATATGTGAAAAATGAATGTGAATTCATTGTTCTGAATTCATGTTGTGTGAATATTTTGTTATATGACAGAGAATGTGACTTATGTGCTTTCATTGTTTATTTTCCTTGTATTGATCCTGTAAGTTTTGATTTGGTTGCATTTGGGACAGTACTTTTGGTGTCATTGTGATCATACTGCAAAATAGCATATTATATTTTCCACCCTATTGTTTCCATTTTCTTACAGATTAAGTCTGAATGTGAATGCCATTTAAATGTGCCTGCAACTATTGAGCCACTACTCTGCAGTTTTGCAATGCTTTTTTGTTGATGTTTAGACATATTAGAAGATTTAAGATTTAAAAATGTTTTATATCCACCAGTTCACTGAGAATAAAATACATACACCTTCCGACCTGACTGCTAGGAGTTTCATTTAATATTCAATAAGATGTAAAGTGAACCCATTCCCTTTCACTCCTCATTCTATAAACAGCATGACAAATGTAACCTTTATATGTTTCATCTGGGATACATTAGACACATAGCGCAATGGTATATGTAACACAAAAGATATGCTTTATGTCTCAGTGTGTGAATAATACAATCTTCAAGGCACAATATTCTCACTGGCAATGACTCATGCCTGAAGTGAAGGAACAGCTTATCTGATCACACCCTTCCACATGTTCATGCTTATACATTTTTATGTAGCAAGAGTACTACGGGAAAAGAAAGTATTCATTTTTTGTAGCCATTTTCAATTCCTGGGTGATGTGTCAGAAATCGCTTGAACATGTCTGGGAAGATTGTGTTTCAACTTGAGTCATTTTCCTGAACCGGTAAGTGCAGTACAAGAGGATCAAACTGACAGAAGTTTGACTGTTTGACTGGTCTGCTCCAATATATCATTGTTAAATAATGCAGAAGGTGTTGTGATACTTGAGAGATGGATATGTCTTGCTGGGATGTAGAACATATTCAGTTTCATGGGACAGAAGTTTTTTTTTCTTCTATGTGATTGAAACAGTTTCCAGAAATGTACGTGGATAAAATTAAATTACATACAAACAGGGAGAACACACAGCCACACTGAATTTAATGGAGTATGTTGCTAATTTGCAACATCAATATAAACATGCAATAAGGGGACTTGAACAGCATCTGATGTTTCCAAAGGAAGTGTCTGTACATTTTATGCGCTCAGAATTGATAAACTGTTCATTCCACCCTGGAATACTGCAGTAAAATATGGAGAAGACTTGGAGGAAAAAGAAGGATCATTCCAGGGTCACAACTTTAATGTGATTAGAAAGGACCAAGGAGCAAACAGCACCTGCTTAGATCTGTTTAATGAGTCCTATTAGCTCTATGGGATAGTGAAGAAGGAATTTGGTAGAGTCAGGCAGCAACATGAAAAAAGGTTCACATTTTAAGATAATCCCCATGCAATGTTGACAGCTAATTGACGTTCCTGCTTTCTTTTCTCCTTCAAGGTATGCTTGAATGAATATGAACCAGACCATGCATGGCTGGATGGTACAGAGGATGGCATTGTTTTCAACACATCTTTTTCATCCAGATGGATAAAATGGTATGCATCAGATAAAGACATAATGTATGATTAAAGAGTAAAGAATTTCAATGTTCACAGGAAAATAAGCCAGTTGAGGGAAATTACCCCAGGTGAAAAAGTAGTATACTTCAAAATATAATTTAAGTATAAAAAGGTCATTACAAGTATACTTTTCCTTTTTATACTTAATTTGAATTAAAATGTACTTTTTAAAAAGTATACTTCAAGTATAGTCTCAAGCACACCGTAATATTTTAAAGTTTGTTTCAAACGCACTGGTGACAATGAAATTGTACTGCAAGTACTGCAACAAATCATACTTTTTGTTAGTGCACTTAAATATAGTTAAGTACACTAAAAATAGTCCCATTTTAACATACAGACATAGTGCATTTAAGTATACAAAAAATAGTCCAATTTTAACATACACACTGCACTTGACTTACTACTTTTGAACAACTTTAGTGCACTTAGTATACTTATTATGTACAATACTTATACTTAGTATACACTGCCAATTTACTACAAAGTACATAATTTGTACAAAAACTACTAAAAGTATAGAAAGAATACCAAACCCGGACTACTTCGCTAGGACTAACCCGAGATAAGGAGGACTGGAGCACACAGAGCTCAGAGCAAAAATTTTTTTTTTAATACGACTGACGTTTCGACGTCAACGACGTCTTCTTCAGAGTCAAATGGAAATTTTCCTTGTTTATATAGCCGGCTTGTAGCGCGTTTGGGATCACCCCCTCCTTACTACTAAAAGTATACTTTGAAAAGGTATATTTCAAGTATAATCTTTTTTTCACCTGGGAACACTCTGTATTAATGCGCTAGTGCTGTTTGGAGAGCTGTAGACATAAGTGCCATTGCTTAATGAAATAGTGCTGTTCGATTTTATTTTACGTTCTCTTTGGAAACACAGACCACATGTTTTTTGTTATCTGATTGAATCTTTAGCACACAATGATATTATTTACTCTTTGCTGATGAAACTATGATCTTAAAAAATAACAGTTGACTAAATAACTAAATTTAGTCTCTAAAAGCCCTGGCTCCAACTAGAATCAAAAGTATCTCATGCACAGTTTAATGCTGTAAAGGGGGCGTAACGTGTGAGGTTCGAGGGACCAAACGCAGCATGGGGATTCATTAAGCTTAATAAAAGCCACTAAGACAGAGAGACCCCGTAGGAAATATAAGGACAAACTCAAATAACCTAGCTCTGACTCTCAACTGGAGGGAAATAATGGAACTAGGAAAAAAGGGGCGTAACTGAAAACGACCCATATAACCGGGCGGACGGCACACAAGCACGTGAACTAACAAACGCTCCAACTCCCGGCAAAGGGGCAACGTACGAGGAGGCGAGTGAACAGAGAACTAAAGTTCTAAGGGCTACTATACTGGCTCGCTGTCACACGAAACTGTAAAGGGATAAATGCACAAACATTTTACAGGTGAATGGAACGGAGAACTGCCGTCCCATACCTTTACTAACACAAAGATATGTGCAAAGAAAAGTAAAGGAATAAATGCCTGATCTCTCAAGAAATAGAAAACGGTACCAGCGAATGGAACAGCGAACCGCTCTCCCATACCTTTACTGCCAACGTGATGAACGCAAGAAAGGGAAAAAATAATAGCCCTGCCTCTCAGTAGCGAAACGAGGAAAACCCCTGAAATGAGCGAACACTAGTAAAACACACCCGAACAAACAAAGAACAATACCCAAACAGTACAAAACAGAGCAAATAGTACTATACGAGAAGGCGAAAGGAACAGTGATCTAACGTTCCATGGCTACTTTCATAGGCTCGCAGTCACACGCAAACATGTCAACGAAATCGCCCGGTAATCTCCCTGTAAGGAGACAGGTACCGAAAGGACGAACAGAACAGCTGTTCTGGACATTTTCCGGCTCAATGACTAACGCAAGCCTAGTTAAAAATACACACCCTGCCTCTCAGTATAGATAAAGGCCTGCCTCTGTATGATAAACGCCCTGTCTCTTAGTAAGAAATGACTAAATATACCCACAAACAAACAAAGACTCCTCTCGCTTCCAAGGAAGTAAGCAGACAGAGAGAGGAGGGAGAGACAGAAAAGGCAACAGGTCTAGGCAAAGAAAGAAAGGAAAGACCAGGAAGCAGAGACAGAAAAGAGCCACGGACGACGAGTCCTAATAGCTACATACACAAAAGCAAGTCCCGCATTACTCCAATAAAACACATTGGAGCAAGGAGGTATCCTACAGAGCCTAGACCTAACCATACTGGCTAAGGAAAACAAAGGCAAAACGAATACCAAACACAAACCACAAAACAATGCAAAAATAATGCAAAATAATAAGAAATAATATAGAAGCCCAGAACGAAGGAAACTTGGGCTTAAATAACTCCCAGGTAACCACGCACAGGTGTGGATGCTGACAGAAGCTCCGCAATAAAGACGGGGCGGAGCAAACATCCACTAAAAGGGCAGCGCCCTCGTGTGGCTACCAAGGAAAGCGACCGCAAGGGAAGAACTCGTCAAAAACCATGACAAATGCTTGCCTGCCTACTAGACAATGTCTTCTATGATGCAAGCCTCATCTCGAGGGCAAGGTCTGGGTTTTTCCCAAAAGGTTCCCTGGAACCTGTTCTGCTCAGGAGCAGAGGATGAGTTGCAGAGCTCAGAGCTAAGAACTACTCAACCCACTGCACTGAACAGCTACTTTGTGCTGCATATCCATCTGATCAATCAGTGTCAATTAGCTCATTGGGAACAGGAAGTCAATCTTACGTTCAAAGCTGTTTGTCAGCTTTGATGCCACATAGAATAGTTCCGAGGACTTTGCTTATTAACTCAATGCAACAAAGTGCTATGCCATCACTTTTTGTCTCCTTTCTAAAGGGACTGTTTGTCATGGTTTATGACCCTTTCTCCCTCGCGGTCGTGTTCCTCAGTCATCACACGTGGGCGCTGCTGCGTTAGTGGAGTTTTGGCTCCATCTCGTCTTTCGCGGAAGAAGTCTCATTACCGAGACAGGTGTGCGTGCTTTGGGGTGAGCTATTTAAGCCCATGTTTCTTTCGTTCTGGGCTTCGATATTGATTGTTGATTGTTGATTGATTGTTTGTACTGTGGTTTATTGTCTGGTGTGAGTTTTGTACCATTTGTGCTACTCGCCTATTTTTAACGTCTCATTGCTGAGGCAGGGCTTATTCTTGCTGGCTCTTTAATTACTTATCTCGTAGAAGTATGGGACCGCAGATCTCTGCTCTAATTCGCCTGTAAAATGTTTCTCTCTCCTGGGAGATCGGGCGTTCACGCTTCTACTTAGTTATTTAGCTCGTAGAAGTTAGGGTAGCAGTTCTTTGTTCCATTTTCGCCTTTGATTGGTTTTCTTACTGAGAGACCTGGCGTTTTAGCTTCTACTCATTTCCGTGTTACAGTGAGCCAGTTAGTAGCTTTGGTACGTTTATTCCCTGTTTTGTCTCCTTCTCGTGGACTACGTTCCCCTTTGTTGTGAGTCAGGGTTTTTTGTTATATTGAGAGGCAGTGTGTGCTATTTTCTATTAAGTTTGCGTTGGTCTTTTGTTACAGCTGTTCTGTTTCGTCCTTTTTACCTGCGGGACGATTTTGTTCGGAACTGTTGTTCTGTTCGTTCTCCAGGTATGTTTCTCCTTATATGGAGCTTGGGCGTTTTTGTTGACAGGTTTGCGTTTGACTGCGAGTCCCTGAGAGTAGCCTTGGAACGTTAGATCTCCGTTCCTTTTTGCCTCCTCGTATACTAATGCTTATTAGTTTTCAGTGTTTGTTGGCTGTGTGTTTTATGTGTACCTTTTATGCTACTCGCCTATTCATTACTGAGGCAGGGCGTTTATTATTGCTGGCCTTTTAGTTACTTAGCTCGTAGAAGTATAGGGTAGCAGTTCTTTGTTCCCTTTCACCTTGTTTGGTTTACTTGCTGTGAAACCAGGCGTTTGTGCTTCTACTCATTCGCGTGTTACAGTGTGCCGGTTCGTAGCTTCAGTACGTTTGGTGTGTGTTGATTGTGCCATTATGCTACTCGCCTGTTCTTATGCGTCTCGTTGCCGAGACAGGGCGCTTATTATTTCTGGCTCTTTCTTCTGTCACTTTGCTCGTAGAAGTATGGGAGTCCTGTACTTTGTCCATTAGCCTTGTTTGGTTTTCTTGCTAAATCCTGGCGTTTCCGCTTCTACTCATTGGTGTGTGACAGTGAGTCGGTCAGTAGCGTTGGTATGTGTTTTCCCTGTCTTGTCTCCTCCCTTAACTGCGGGGTTTCCCGCCTTAGTGGCCTTAGGGCTTAAAGAATCCCCTTGCTGCGTTTGGCTCTTCCTACCTCACACGTCACGCCGCATTACACTGTTCTCTGTATCAAGGGGTGTGATCACTGAATTGATCTGAAACCACGGCATCCAACCGCATGCAAATTACTTATTCAAATGAACAACCATGAAGACCACTCCCCTGGATACCAATAATAGTCAATAAACCCTTCAAAAGGGGAGACTTTGGAGTTAGAGTCTGTAATCTCATGTAGTCCCATTGAAAGCGAATAACAGTAAGTAAGCCATTTTACAACATGAACCAAATGAAAGATGTTCTTAATTTCCTATGTTCTGCATCTTGAATTTGTTTTCTCTCCAGTGGAGGTTCTATTTAAACATACTTGGTGTCATTTTTTCCATGTGAGAAATAGCTTTTGTTGAGCACTAAAGTAGGTCACTGGAACTACAGACATATCTCAGAGATACACCCTTCCTGTATCATTAGTGTAGTGAAATCATTATTGGAGCATTTTTGGTAGTACAAAATGTAGGTCAGTGATTCAGTTGCCATCTTTCTACTGGCAAGCCAGGCCATAGCATGCCAAGACTTGTTCATGCCAAGGCTAAAAGCCCAGTGCTTAAGTCTCAGAAGGGCTTAAGTCTCTACTCTTTGACTCCATAGACCATACCAAATCCTATGAATGTATGTATTATCCTGCCCAAGGGGAAGATATGTTTGGAGAGAAGCTAGCAGAAATTAGTGTGCAAAAATTAAAATATAAGAAAACATCAATTAGCTAGAAAAAGAACATCCACACACTCCCGTATAATAAGCTTTGAATGTGAAGTATGTTTAGTTTACAGCTAGCTATGGTACTGCTTAGCAAGATTATTAACTATACTGTTATAGAAATACTTAATAATAATAATAATAATGCATGGCATTTATATAGCGCCTTTCTAGATACTCAAAGCGCTTTACAATGATGAGGGGGAAACTCGCCTCTACCACCACCAATGTGTAGCACCCACCTGGGTGATGCAACGGCAGCCATTTTGCGCCAGTATGCTCACCACACATCAGCTTAGGTGGAGAGGGAGAGAATCATTTTTTTAGCCAATTAAACTGGGGGATGATTAGGTGGCAGATTGAATGAGCCTGGGTTGGGAGTTTAGTCAGGACACCGGGGAAACCCCTACTCTTTACGATAAGTGTCATGGGATTTTTAATGACCACAGAGAGTCAGGACCTCGGTTTAACGTCTCATCCGAAAGACGGCATCTCCTACAGCACAGTGTCCCCATTACTGCACTGGGGCATTGGGGTTTATTTGACCAGAGGGAAGACTGCCCCCTACTGGCCCACCAACACCACTTCCAGCAGCAACTTAGTTTTCCCTAGAGGTCTCCCATCCAAGTACTAACCAAGCCCACAACCTGCTTAGCTTCAGCCATTCAGCAGGCGCAGATTGCATAGTGGTATGGCTGCTGGTCAAAACAGCACAGGACTTCTTTTCACTATTTTTGTATTAAATGTGATTTCATAAGCACATGAACAACAAGTCATTTCTTTCTTTATGAACAAAGAATACTTGTGGGCTACAGTATTTCCAACCTTTGTGCCATAGGTGGCCAGCTTTCCTGTCTGAAACGACATTCCTTCAAAAACAACAGGATTCATTTTAACACATTCACATTCACTCGTGACACAATCAGGACAACTTTCTCACTCAGAACTCACAGTAGTGCCAAGCAATGCAGACTGCTAAAGTATGAGAGAGAAAAAATTATTTAATTACCATCTAGCATTAATTAAAATACAAAGATATTCACCTCTCTTCTGCATTGCAATCAGTTTCATGCACAACTGGCAGAAAATTAATAATGAAACTGTACCTAAAATCCCACCCTCAACATTTTTTTGTCTAAGACATATTTATTTTCTGTAATATCTTCCTGCTTCTTGGCCAGTGGGATTATTTGGTTTCTTCAGTATGCGCAAAGAGGCATAAAAATAAAGGATAGTTTTTCAGTGACTCCAAACATGATGTCTGAATTAAAGGATTAGACGCTTTACTTTTGTTATGTATCATTGAGGTTGTCTAAACTTGTAGAGTTGAGGGAGTCTTTTTCTGCCACATTTCGCAATAACATAACAGAAAAAAAAAAACATTATCCATTCTCTCATCAATAACAAATGATTATGTTATTGATTCTGTTATATGATTCTGAAGAGTCTTGTAATAATGGTTAGTAGGGTGGAAACTGGAAACGAAAGACATTTTGGCTAATTGAAGTGACTGACAAACTCAAATTGAGCATGCATTTTTAAGTCAATCTAATATATATTTTATATTTTATGTTCTTGGCCATAAAATGAATGAATTAAAGAACCCATACAGAAAAGACAGATTAGAAATCTGTGACATAATCATGAATACATCTTATCTTCACACTTCCAAAGAAACCTTAAAACTTTACTCAACATGCCCCAGCAGATTTCAAAATCGCATATTGGCTCAGGGGCATCATTAAGCTTAAATAAACTAGTCTATGTCACAAAAACATTCAAACAAGCACACTTTGCCAATTTATTCATTGTCCCAGCATGGACTTCTGGGAAACAACAGCTTTCAACACATTCAGAAAAACATCAAATGACGTTGAACACATTTAGGGTACATCCAGTACAAGCCAACTGCTCACCTGTATGAAGCTGCTTTTAGTGACTGGAGCTGAAAGTACAAACCGTAATCAAACTGTGACAGTGTTCATTCAGTAGCACCTCAGGCAGGATATTACCTCAAATGCCTAAATTTGGGTTCTTTGAGGAATAAGTCATTTTTCTGTAAAAACACACATGGAAATGATTACTTGAAAAAAACAAATCATAGCTTACTTATGTACAATTTATACAGAGATATCACAGAGCTGTGTTTCTTAGTTGAAATTATTTCACCTGTTTTGTTACTATGATTAAATGAGCTGAATACCCACAATCCTTATGAACAACTGCCGAATGATCATTTTTATTTTATTCCAAGAAAATTTTTTTTCCAAGCTTCTCTGAAGACATCTAAGCGTCATGTTAGGGCCCACAGGCTATACTGGTGAATGGTTTCAGATAAAGCAAGGCTAATTATCACAAGACGTTGTTTGCTATGGAATCAGTCCACATTTATCCTTAACCTTGACTTGCAATTAAATGCAAGTCATTTGATTTGTATCTTCTCCAGCATGAATACAATGATCACCAAAATGAACTTGCCATACCATGTTTGTGAAGATAAAGCCTATGAATCCTTATTTGCAATTGGAGGTTAAAAGCAAATTTTGAAATGATTGAGAGGGACCTTTAGCTCTGATTAAACATAACTGTAAATCTATCCATATGCATTTGGTCTAGTCAAATGAAAGACAATGCACATTGCAGTTAAACCAAACCTGTGTCTTAAGACATTAAACATCTGAAACACTCCCATCACTTGGATCCATTATTAGACCAGTAAAAACATATTACAACAACTATATTTATATAACAAACAGCATGAACAGATTTTTATTAATAAGCCATTGTATTGTAAAACTGACACTGTACTTTAAAGATATACATTTAAAAACATAATGCACTGCCTGGCCAAAAAAAGTCGCACACTCACACACATATTTTGTTGTACCACCTTTAGCTTTGATTATGGCGTGCATTCGTCGTGGCATTGTTTCAACAACCTTATGCAACGTCACAACATTTATTTCCGTCCAGAGTTGCATTAGTTTTTGGCCAAGATCTTGTATTGACGACGGGAGGGTCGAACCACTCCGTAAAGTCTTCAATGGGGTTAAGGTCAGGTTAAGGTGGCCAATTTATGTAGCAACATATTACAACGACTTGTTTCAACAACTTCAGTTTTCTTCCACCCCAGAATACAAATGTTTCTTTGAAAGGTCATAGAATATTAGGAAAAAATGAAAAATGATTTTGCATTCATGAAAAATTATATATCTTCACAACTGAATTTGTAGAGCAACTCTCAGGTCAAGTCTATGCATTTCATAGAGAAGCATGTTGAATAAGGAGAGTCCTTCTCAGAATGATAATGAACCTAGGGAGGAACATCATGTAGAAGCTTACCCTGAGGGCAAAAGGGATCTGATATCTATCATATCTGATAGGCTTAATAGTTTTAGTGCATTTCTTATGGCACTGTCATTTTTTTAACCATGTTTCACAGTTATGTTTTGAGGTTTCGACTGTGGCCAACTTCCTTGTTCCATATAATGGATACCTTGTACCTTGGGTTCTTCCTCAATGCGGACACCAAGGTGATAAATAGCACTGTATTTCTAGATGTAGCTTCAGAAAGCCTCTCAAAACCTGGTTGTTTTGAGTCCAATCCAAGCATCTCATTTGAGGGTTAATTCCACATTTGAACAAATTCTTTGTAATGGCTTTATCCTGGGCCAAATTCCAAATTTCCTTGCCCCATATGCCAATATTCTGATAGGTACAATGGCTTGTTAAACACGTATAAGGGAGGAATGAGCAGAGTCACCTGAAATATGATGCCCTATAAACACCTGCTGTCATTCAGTCAGCGTAGAGAGCACATTATCCATTGAAAGTGCTCAATAAAACCACCTTATCTTTAGTTATTGTCAGTGGCTGTTCTAATTACATAATGTGTGCATGTTCAAGAGCACAAAAATGCAACTTGATTGTTGATTGATTTTATAACAGGAATGGGACTGAACTGAACATCCGGTTGCAAAACATCACAGGCATGTGGCTTCTATAATGTGGGCAATTGCATGTTTACATGATATTACATTTCTTTAAATCCTTGTAATGTGGTACACCATCAACACCCTAATGGAGCCAACATTCCTGCCCTGGCAACACCCAAAAACCATCTCCTGAGGAGCATTGCAGAACATAAAAGACCATTCAGACAGAACTTTCTGTTCAACAGATGGAACATTTGAAACTTAGCTGAATGCATATTGAATAAGCCCTATATGATGTTGCCAAGTGATGGACTCATTGGGTGTTTGCCTTATGGACAAGAGCTAGATATTTTTCTAACATCATATACTATGAGATCATTACTAGTTAGTTAGCTGACAAAGATGGTGGAATGTAAATAACATTCCCAAATTTAGCTAGTTTTATGCTAGAACAGCGAATATGAACAAATATGGCAGTTATGTTCAATTTTTAGCCACCTAATTTCTTGTAAATGGCTAAACGTCCCACATGTGCTTGGCTTGTTTCTTCAATATCTCTTGCGGACTTCATATAACTACACACATAAGTGCGTAATTGCCAACCACCATTCTTTTTGGAATATGTGGATCTCATGCGCACATTGCTTCGGGAAAGAAAAGCAACACATCTGTCAGGGCATACCATAAATATCCTAACCGACATTTAAGTATAGCAGTTAAAACAAAAAAAAAACAAAAAAAAAGTCATACATTCAGGGTTATTTCATGTCAGGACTATTTCTCTTGGCTCAAAACATTTTGGTTTCCATCCCTGCATTTCTGCATGCCTGTCTGGACAAGAAAGACAGGATAGGGGCTTGAGAAAAGATGGCAAAATATATAAAACTTACCGCCAGTCAAATTGAAAATATGTAATATTTACGTGCATAAACTGACAGTGTGTAAAAAATGAAGGATTAAAAAATGGTTTGGATCAAAGGAGCGGGCATAAATAATGAAGGCTCTGAGTTCCCTGTGCTGAGAAAGTTAATGTAGTGTCAACTGAAATAAATGATCTATATTTATATAACAAACAGCATGAACAGATTTTTATTAATAAGCCATTGTATTGTAAAACTGACACTGCACTTTAAAGATATACATTTAAAAACATAATATGTTAATCTAACCTGCTTATCACAGATTTCTTCCAAAGCCACTGTCATAAGCATATTTCACACAGACTTTAAAGGTATGAATCTTCACATTTAAAATCAAAGATATTAAAAGAATAGCCTGGAAAACATATCTGTTGCTGTTTATGTGGTGAAACGACCACTAAACCATGCAAGTCCATTGTAGCCATGGTGCTATTAATACGAGGATCAGGGAGCTGATGGAGTTTAATGCCCCCTATTGGACGTGGATTTGAGTCAGATCTGTATTTTTTTAAATTTCCATATAATACATAATATGTCAAATACAATTAAAATCCATTTTAAATCCATTCAAAACTGATTCAATGTAATGTCTATCAATAGTTATTTTGTCTATCAATGCTTATTAAAGTGCAGATATTTTTGCAAAACTTTTGTTCATTCAGATCATTTCTTTCTCGCACACACTTCCAAGAGCAGAGTGATCCACAATGACATAAGTACAAAATAAAATGTGAGACTAAATGCACATTCACTTCAGAAAAAATCATTTAATTTTCACAAATATGCTCAATAAAGAACGCACTACCGCAGCCTAAAAATGCATTGGCTACATACAGTATGGAGATAAAATAGGCCCACTGGACTGGATTAAAAGAATTAAAACAAGCACATTTTTATAGCTTTTGCAACATTTATAAATCATTATGGTAGTTTTAAATTGTTCACGGATTTATGCTCTACTTTCTAAGTGGGATTGACAGAAGCTAATACTCGATTCTTTTGCATCAGCCTCTTATCAGCATAAGCCCATTATCAGAAACAGCTAACCTGTGTAACAGATAAATCAGTTATACAGGGTAATCTCAACATTAAATCCCATTTGTTGAATCAGTTCATTCCTTTCTTTGATAAAGTTTCTTGCTTTTAATTAAAGGGGCCAAAATCTATCATGGCATATGATTTATGGTACACAGTACCTCACTATGTACAAGGTTGTTCTTTATGTTCAAGATTTATCTCTTAAGTCAGAACAATTATTTACTGATCCACTGATGTTGCCAAGGCTGCAAGCCGGTTCCTTTTCTCGCATGCAACAAATTATTTAAAATCTGTATTTAAATCAGAAATTAAACCGTGATAGACTTTTACAGGCGTTCCTTTAAACTTTGCGGTAGCACAAGAGGATGTTATATAATGTGTATGCACTTGATTACAAAAAATGTATATAAATAACACTTTCATTATCAAGGGAGGAAATTGTCAGAATTCCAAGAGATTACCTTTTATGAACTACTACAGTAAAGTGCACCATAGAGTCTCATGTCAACAATCATTTGTTCTTGAGAAATAATGGCCTTTCTCCTTTTCATCTCTCCGACGAAAAGAAATGGCAACGAGAAATATTCACCGATCCAGACAGTTGCCTTGTAGAGAAAACAGTATTCTAAGCATGAAGAAAAGAACCCGGCCGCAGGTGGGCACGGCGACCCATCCGCTGTAGTGCCCCCTACAGGATGGCGCACACGGCAGAAGGGTCGTGCTTCTTAATAGCCGCGCTAGCTTGGGCCAAGTATCTGCCGTGTTGGAAGTCATCGGGGGACAGGGCAGAGTAGCCCATCGCCTCCACAGATCTCCTCTTCTGGACGCGATGCGCGATGATCCGGTAAATCCCCGTGATGGGGCTTCGGGAGTCCGCGCAGGTGTTGTTCTGCAGGTGAGCGGCAGTGATGCCCATGCCCGTTAGGACGGCTTTCACCTCCCGCTCGTCCTCGCAGAGAGCCCGTGAGGGCTCAGCCAGTTGCGCGGGAGTCAGGCGTAATGCGGGGTAAGGCTTGGGGTACTCCACCCCTTTAAGCCATGGGCTGATCATGATCTGGGCGACGGAGGGCCGGTCTGGGGGTACAGGCCTCAGCAGGCTCCTGATGACCTGCCTGCAGAGTTCGGGCACGTGGGCGGGGATGCTGTAGGTCCCGTGCGAGATGCAACGCTTCAGCTTGGTCATGCTGTCAGCACGGAAGGGCATGGAAGCCGTCACCATGAAGTACAGCAGGACACCCAGGGCCCAAATGTCGACGTAGCGGCCGACGTAGCCTTTATTCTTGAAAAGCTCAGGCGCCGCATACGGTGGAGAGCCACAGAAGGTGCTGAGAACCTCGTTAGGCTCGCTCGCTGTGCTGAAGCCAAAGTCTCCCACTTTAATGCAGTAGCTTGTGGTGTAAAAGATATTATCTGCCTTCAGGTCTCTGTGAACTATGCCGTTATCATGCTGGTGTGAGAAAACAGAGAAGACAAATTCTTAATTACAACAGCATGCATAAACATTATATAGTACTTTTGTTTTTTTGTATCTAAATCTAAAAATACCTGAATGGAAGAACATGCCCCCTAATTTGCTGAGGCACAAACATGACTTTCATGTCAGAGTAAAACACTAGAACTTAGTTTAGGATCTATATTAGGGAAGGACAACTCTACACATGATAACAAAAATTTGACGTGTAGTTTCAGCATGATTTTAAATATGAAATTATAGTATATTGTAATAGGGGACCTGTGGTATTATGAAAATACCTTAAAGCACTGTGCACTTTGTTTATTATTGACTAACACATTGCCTTCTCTGCTTGGATACGTCAGGTATGTGTGAGACTAATGCTGAGAGCTCACCATGTGCTTCACAGCAGACATGATCTGGCCAAAGATGAGCTTGCTCTCCAGGTCAGACAGGCGCCCTCTAGTGGTAATGCGGGAGAAGAGATCCCCTCCACTGCCGTACTCCATTACTAGATACAGATGCTTGACTGTTTCCAGCACCTCATACAGGCACACAATATAAGGGTGGGATAGCTTCTCCATGCAGGAGATCTCTGAGGCAAAGAGGGACTGTGATTTCTTGTCCAGACGAATTTTATCAAGGATCTTGACTGCGACCCTCTCTTAGAGAGAGAGAGAGAGAGAGAGAGAGAGAGACATTAAATTAGATTGAAATTCAAGTGGAGTACATGGAGGTAGGGAATGAATGGAGTGAGAGTAAAGGGGGAAAAGGGGTAAGACAGGGTACAGGACCAATTTATTTGAGGTTTCTTCAGGTTTTATCAAAGCCCTGTAAAATATTTTTCAAAGCCCAACTTTGAGTGGAATTAAAATGAACCCCCTTGTCTCCTGCCATCATGATTCACCTCGTTATAATCACACACTCTTATTTCGCTGTCACAGCCAGTGTGTGGCAGGAAAGAATGGTTTTATGCACCAGATTCAGAAAAATTAACTGGTCAGGTACTTCAGAAACTACATAAATTAAGTGGTAGGCTTCACATGGTGCTGAAACACTGTCTCTCTGGTAATAAATATCCAGTAATATATTTTGAGTTAACCAGGGTGTGTAACCGATTTATTTTATTCTCACCTTTGGTCAGGGAGTGAATGCCCAACCTGACGGTGGAGAAGTTGCCTCTGCCTATCTCTCCACGGAGTTCATAGAAGGCAATCCGCTGCCCCAGCACAATCTCATTGGCCATCGTCTCGTTGTGGGTCATTTCAAAGATGACCCTTTCGAAGGGGGAGCATTTCGACGGCCTCTCTGCCACTGTCTGTGTTTGGACCGCCTCCTTTCTCGGCTCCTTGCCAGTGATCTCGATCACCTTCACCTTCTTCTCCTCCCTGTGTTTCAGCCAAGGCTGCCAGCCACCATTCCCTGAGGTCGCGTGGAGGGAGCAGCAGAGGGAGAGGGAGAACATTTCAAAGAACTAGATCACACACATTCCAGTGGTCCCGATACAACAGTATACAGTGTTCAATCTCTGGGACTGCGGGACCTATTCTGTGATGCCAAGTATTAAATGAAAAACAGGTTAAGGAAAGAGATAATGGTAGATAAGAGACAAGATAAGAGGTCTGTTTTATTCCATTCAATATGGTTTATTTTGATATGGTCATATGTTATAAATCAGTTTGAGTACCCCTGCTGATCGTCTCCCAAGCAATAATTGCCTACAGGATGGATGGAAAATTCAATAAGATCATTCGTGTACAATCTCAATGAAGTTTAGATGACTGGGAAAAACAATATTTTTGCATTTTACCCTTTGAAGAGTTTTTTGGAATTTTTAAACAAAATTATAAGTCAGTGTTCTACAACTCCTTTGCTTTCAATTACCAGTAGTGATTGTTACGTGTGCATTGTAATATTCAGTTAAAGGGTAATTCCACCCAAAAATCATGTTTGATTTGTAGTAAAGTACCTCTCCTCCTGATTTGAGCTCTCAGCCAATTTTTTACCTGTAGTGAGAGCAGAGATATAGCCCCAAACTACTGCACATGTACCAGGTACTTGGTTTACTCAACTACAATAGCCAAGACTCTTAGCAAGAGCGCTTATAGTTTATGGGCGGTGTCAGGAACTGAGGAAACTAATTGTTGTAGTTTTGAATGCTGAATTGTTTCCCATTCTTGCTTGATATAAGACTTCAGCTGCTCAACAGTCCAGGGTCTCCTGTTTTCAATGGGAGACAGACCTGGACTGCAGGCAGGCCAGTCTATGATCACTCGCTGACAATGAAGCCACGCTGTTGTAACACATGTAGAATGTGGCTTGGCATTGTCTTGCTGAAATAAGCAGGCACATCCCAGAAAAAGATGTTGTCTAGATGGCAGCATATGTTGCTCCAAAATGCATATGTACCCTTCAGTGTTAATGGTGCCTTCACAGATTTGCAAGTTACCCATGCCATGGGCACCAACACACCCCCATACCATGACAGACGCTGGCTTTTGAACCTTGCGATGGTAATAAGTGGGTCCTTTTCTTCTTTGGCCTGGAGAACACGACCTGAATTTTTTCCAAAAACAATTTGAAAGGTGGACTCGTCAGACCACAGCACACATTAATCCATCTCAGATGAGCTTGAGCCCAGAGAAGTCGGCGCCATTTCTGGATGTTGTTGATATATGGCTTATGCCTTGCATAGTAGAGTCTTAATTTGCATTTGCAGATGCAGCTGTGCAGATGTGTTTACTGACAACGGTTTTCCAAAGTATTCCTGAGCCCATGTGGTTATATTCATTACAGAAGCATGTCGGTTTTTAATGCAGTGCCGTCTGAGGGATTGAACAGGCATTCAATATTGGTTTTCGGCCTTGCCCTTTATGTACGGAGAGTTCTCCAGATTCTCTGAATCTTTTAATAATATTATGGACTCTATATGTTGAAATCCCTAAATTCCTTGCAATCGTGCGTTGAAAAACAACGTTGTTCTTAAACTCTTGGAATATTCGCTCACAGTTTTTCGCAAAGTGGAGAACTTCGACCCATCCTTGCTCGTAAATGCCCGAGCCTTCATGGATGCTCCTTTTATACCCAGTCATGATAGCATCACCTGTTACCTATTCACCTGTTTACCTGTGAATGTGTTACAGGCATCAAATTTGGAATTACGCGTATATTTACAAAAATCAATAAAGTTGATAAGGTAAAACATTAAATATATTTTCTTTGTACTGTTTTCAATTAAATGTGCACTGCCTGGCCAAAAAAAAAGTCGCACACTCTAATATTTAGTTGGACCGCCTTTAGCTTTGATTACGCCGCACATTCGTTGTGGCATTGTTTTGACAACCTTATGCAACGTCACAACATTTATTTCCGTCCAGAGTTACATTAATTTTTGGCCGAGATCTTGTATTGACGACGGGAGACTCGAACCACTCCGGAAAGTCTTCTCCAGCACATCCCAAAGACTTTCAATGGGGTTAAGGTCAGGACTCTGGTGGCCAATTCATGTGTGAAAATGGTTCCTCATGCTCCCTGAACCACTCTTTCACAATTTGAGCCCGATTAATCTTGGCATTGTCATCCTGGAATATGCCCATTAATGGGATAACCTGGTCATTCAGTACATTCAGGTACTCAGCTGACTTAATTTTATTGCTGCATAACGTTGCTGAGCCTAGACCTGACCAATTGAAGCAACCCCAGATCATAACACTGCCTCCAGAGGCTTATACAGTGGGCACTATGCATGTCGGGTGCAACGGTGACTTTTTTTGGCCATGCAGTGTATGTAAAAGAGAATTTACAAATCACTGCTTTTTGTTTTTATTTGCATTTTACATACTGTCCCTACTTTTTCAGAATTGGAGTTTGCATAAAGTACACAGAAATGAAGCAGCTGGTGTTTACACTGAACTTTCCCCCCATCCAGTAGTTTCCCCAATGACGGGAATTTCCAGTAAGTAAAGTAATTGCTGCCAAAGCGAAAATGTGCTTGCTGAGATGTTTGGATCAGTGGAGGACCCTTTGAGCTCTGCTAGCAAGAGCTACTCAGTCCACTGCCTCTCCAGCACCTGAAAAGGGTGTTATATGTGCTGGTCTGCTTATGATCCTGCGGTGTGGCAGCCTAGAATAGCTGCAAACCTTTATATACCCACAACATCACCTTAGCCTGTTATATACAAATAACAACTGCACAAGGTGAATTTGTACTCTAGACCACAGCCACTTATCCTTAAAATAATAGTACAGTAGGTTCAACAAAGGTGTGACTAGCCTGACAGTTCTTCCCATCTTCAGGTCTATACTGGTATTGCAGGGGGTAAATGAAACTGATCCATAAAAATCCACCGACCAAATACGTAAATGATTTGGGTACCGATTGACATCCCAGGAAAAAAATGCAATAAGAATATCGGTTTATTGATTATTTGTAAACAAAGTAGTGACTATGTCATTTTCAGCAACCTCTTTTTAACCAAATAAAAAATGAGTATCCGCACAGGGCAGGGTTGCTCTGTTGTAGTCTGTCTTCAGTGCCCAAACCGTTATTGGTATTTGGCCGCAATATGTTATATGTTATACCCCTATACCCCCCCTATATAATCTCTATTTACATACTGCCATTCTCCTATCTGAAACTAAGTGCATAAACGCCAAATCCCTTCAGACGTGAAGTTCAATTGTTTCTACAATATCTGTGAAACAGAAGACTGAGAAAGCTCAATAATCATAGACTAATCAAGCCTATAATGACAAACAACAAAGGCTTCACAAAGCACAGAGTTTGGATAAAAAACTGCTCAAAAACTGTCCACATAATGAAAATTAGAAGACATTAATGGTGACCTACAAATATATCTCCTGGCAACCTGTTACTCACTAGACCTTTAATAGGCTGTGGGTCAAACAGTATCCTCCACTTGAAATGGCAGACTGGGATTAGGGCCACAAGCTATAAATAGTTGACCTTCACTGATTGAGGATGAGTGACAACAAACCAGGAGCCCTCAGACTAAAGCATCCATTAAAGCACAGTCCGGTCAGGGACAAGCAAAATCACAGAATTTCAACACGGAGGATCATCGCAGCTATTGCAGTCTGTTTACATCAATCAAACAATTCCCAAAATGGCTCGCTATATCTTCTGTTCTGATGGCTCTTTAAGCCTGAGTAAGGTTTTCCATTCAGAAAGATTTTAAAGGGTAAATGTTACATTGACACTTACCTCACTTTACAACAACCGTGTGTCTGCGCTGTCAAGGCTGGCTGAACATATCAGGCATGACAAGAGTAAAGGCTGTCTTCACAATGTATTTTACATATATTACACTCCAACACTATATTTCTCTTTACAATATTACTCTATTATACTTATGAAGTAAGAATGTGGCCAGCTAAAAGACAACTGAACCCTAAAAAGCAGAGTTCAATTCAGTAAAATAAGTTTAATCATTTCAAACAATAGACTACACTTAAGAGGTAAAGCTAGGAAACTTTAGTGTTTTCTCATGTTATGCAGAACAGATGTTATGGATCTTTACTTTGTCAATACACCTTGGATCCAGGCATGATATCCAAAAAATAGCCTACATCTATCCCCAAGTTAAAATGGGAATATAATCAAATAGTGCTCATTTGTGCTCTGCACAAATAACACTTTCATAAAATCACAACTAAAAGTCTAGAGTACAAATTCACCTTGTGCAGTTGTTATTTGTATATAACAGGCTAAGGTGATGTTGTGGGTATATAAAGGTTTGTAGCTACTCTAGGCTGCCACACCGCAGGATCATAAGCAGACCAGCACATATAACACCCTTTTCAAGTGCTGGTGAGGCAGTGGATTGGGTAGCTCTTGCTAGCAGAGCTCAAAGGGTCCTCCACTAATCCAAACATCTCAGCAAGCACATTTTAGCTTTGGCAGCAATTACTTTACTTACTGGAAATTCCCGTCATTGTGGAAACTACTGGATGGGGGGAAAGTTCAGTGTAAACACCAGCTGCTTAATTTCTGTGTACTTCATACAAACCCCAATTCCAAAAAAGTTGGGACAGTATGTAAAATACAAATAAAAACAAAAAGCAGTGATTTGTAAATTCTCTTTTACATACACTGCCTGGCCAAATAAAGTCGCCGTTGCACCAGTCATGCATAGTGCCCACTGTATAAGCCTCTGGAGGCAGTGTTATGATCTGGGGTTGCTTCAATTGGTCAGGTCTAGGCTCAGCAACATTATGCAGCAATAAAATGAAGTCAGCTTAGTACCTGAATGTACTGAATGACCAGGTTATCCCGTCAATGGGCATATTCCAGGACGACAATGCCAAGATTAATCGGGAGCATGAGGAATCAGTTCGACTCTCCCGTCATCAATACAAGATCTCGGCCAAAAATGAATGCAACTCTGGACCGAAATAAATTTTGTGACATTGCATAAGGTTGTCGATACAAAGCCACGACGAATGCGTGCCGTAATCAAAGCTAAAGGCGGTCCAACAAAATATTAGAGTGTGCGACTTTTTTTTTGGCCAGGCAGTGTACCTAGTAGTGTTAAGTGTCCCAGATTTTGTGTACACTAATTCTGAAGGTAATGTGAAAATTATTCATCAACTGCAACGTCAGCAAGATGTTTCTCTTAAAAATTAAAAAAAAGAATCTTTTCACAGTATTTATTCAACAAAATTTTTTCCATAGTTGCAAGAGGCAAAACTAAAGTGAGGCTACGTGCCATCAACTCACTGATCTCGTGTTTCAGTCACAATACACAAATTGTGAACATTTATTCATTTTTGATGAGAGTTAAACTATATACAACATAACACACTGTCACTGGAATCCCCGCCTCCTGTCCCACCTCATGTCTGGCACTCAAACCCAGATTTCATTCCCACATCTATATCCAAGCCAACAGTATCTGCTGTCCGCCAGACAGATAAAAGATATAAACTTCCACTAGAAACACTTTCAAAGGAGGCCAGGATTAGAGGCCTATTTTAGGGTTGAGGCGGTGCTTTGGTCAGTATACACTATTAATACAACTGAAGCGACACACTGAACTACTCCATAAAAATGGACACTGTGGGACAGGTTACAGTAGGTACTGGCATTTAGCAGATGCTCTTATCCAGAGCAACTTAAAACTTTTTTTTATGTTGTTAAATTTTTACATAGCATCCATTTATACAGCTGCATATTTACTGATGCAATTCAGGCTATTTTATACCTTTCAGCAAGTATCCATTTTCTGGGTTTTTAAACCTAATGGATGGTCTCACTGCTTCAATTCCAAAGCAGATACATAACTGGACACCTCTGCCAATATAAAAGCTGTCTTGGGGGTAAATGTTTGAAACACCACAAGCTAGAAGTGCAAAGTACAACTGAATGCTGCACCAAGTACACACTCAAGTAGTCCTTTTGTCAGAAACATTTTCAGTGACATATTAAATGTTTTCAAGGAAATATATGACTTTCAGAATGACAAACCCACACAAACAAGGGAGTGTGGCCTAGTTACAGCGCAATTCTTCTGAAGGAGCTAAAACAACACAATGTGGTTTCTAGTTCATTAGTAGTTTGTAACAATAAATATTCACTCAATAAAATGATGACAGCTCTGAGTTTTACTTGGAGGTTAAAGCACAAATAACAAAAATGTGTGTTACCTGGTAGCTGAGGGTCCTTCATTTTCTCAGTGACCACATGAGAGTAAAGACATGCATGTGCACAGACCATCTCAACACAACAAAGGGGATAAACCTGCGTACATCCAGCTCAGTCTTAATCCCATTACCTGGATGTATTAATATCTGTAAGAAGCTCTTGTACAGGACACAACGTCAACACCGTGGAAACAGACAGACAAATGGACTTTAGCTGATTAATCTGCCCTGTTAACTTTCCTTCATCACCCCTTTCACAGGACACAATGCCTTGAATTAAACTGTCTACATAGTACGATTACCAGGGTAATTCCGGAGGAAAATGGCTCCTTTAAAATCTTGTCCTCTCAGATATTTGACACCCATAATGTAACCTTGGAGCAATGACCGTTGGTACATTTAAAAAAATAAAAAAATCATCATTAAGAAAATTAGGGACAAAGTGTCCATTTTCATTCCACTTTTGGCCTACCCATCTCTAGTTTTGAGACCTACAGTTTGACAACAGTACATGCTAAAATCAATTGTCTCATTGTAATCACAATGACTTGATCTACGACATGGGTCATGTTTGATTACTTAAGAATTAAAATTAATCATCTTAATTTTCAAAACTACTTTTTAAATTTTGCTCAATTTTTCATATGTAGTCTGATGTATACACATGCCAATTTACAGAGGGGGATTTCTTGTCATTTATGTTTTACAGCACTATTACAAGGGATGATTGACTGGTTAATGCAGGGGTGCACAACAGCTGTCCTGGAGGGCCGTTCTGCCTGTTGGTTTTTCTTCCAATCAATTACCCGTAATTTTAGTTTTCTGACAGCTCTATGAGTTATGCTGGTTCTCTCCTGTACCTGAACACTGGAAGATCTTTAGGACACATAAGTAGCTGGTACTTATACGATCAACTCAAGATATGATTGAGCTAATTAAATAATTAAGAGCTGAAGTTGGCTCAAAATCCTGAAACGGATCGGCCCTTGTTGTACACCCCGGTGTTAAAGGAACAGTTCAACCTAAAAGATTGATATAGGTTTATGAAATTTTGTTTGGATTGTCTGATGGATTTCTGGATTCTAACTTTTTTTCACCATATTTCAGGAGGTTTGTAATTTTTTCTTACTGAAAGTCCGCCAATTCTGTGTCCATCCAGTCACTTTGCTCCTCATTACAGAGCAATTCTTCTTCTTACACTTCTTCATGGGATTCGTGTGTTATTCGCTGTTATTCTTGAAGTTTTTTTCAATAAGTGGCACAAATTTCCTGGGATTGAGAGGTACTTTGCAACTAAATTCTCAGATTCATCTCAAGCCTCAAGTTACCTTTTTTCCACATGAAAGTTCCACTCCAAGAATCAACTCTAGACCTTTTGTTAGCTTTCTTAACTAATGATGCAACAACACACAGCTGACTGAGAAACAACTGAGCAGCCAATTGTCCAATTACTTTTGGTCTTCAAAATTGGGCGACTATTAAAAAAAAAAAAAAAAGGGCTGCAATTCCTACAGGGACGGGCAACTCCAGGCTTCACGGACCTCACGGTGTGTATGTTAGTGGCAGGTTTATGCTGCCACTAATTACCAATTATTTAATTAGCCCACTCCAGAAAAAACCTGCATAGACACCAGCCCGCAAGGCCTGGAGTTGCCCATCCCTGTCCTACATGGTTCACATGATATGAATATAAATAGCCTTAAATTAAAGCTGACAGTCTGCAGGCTAGCCGCCAATTAATTTTTAATTTCAAATGCAATGTGCTGCCGTACAGAGCCGAAACAACAAATATTGTGTCACTGTCCAAATACTTAAGGACTGCCCTGTAGACAGGCCTACATTGATTACAATTGTACACATTTCTAAATGATCTATAAAGAAACCATCCCTTTTGTGATATACTGTAAGTTCTCAACAGTTGGCCGATTATCTGCCACACCACAAAGCAGCTTCGCCACACCTGTGGCAGTGTCCATTGACAATTTCTTTGTTAGCTACGTTTGGATAGGGAAACTGTATGCTGAACTACTGTGACCAAAAATGCAACAGAAGCTGGTTTATCACAATCATTCACTGATCTCTATGTCAGTGTTGGCATCGTTTCAACATAACCCTCTGGTTTCTAACGTATGCATTTCATATCCACAAAAATTAGATTAATATTATTCTTCTTTTTTATGTTTTATGGTGTTTGGCAAGCAACAAAATCATGCATTACCACCACCAGCTGGTATGGAGTGTGGATCGGGATTATCTGAGTTTCTACAAGTTTCTACAAAAGGATACTCAAATCTCTAACTCAAATTTCTAACAATCAACTTATTTATTTGAAGATACTGAAAGAAAAAGGTAAAACACTGATCTTCTGAATTTTTTGTAAAATATGTGGTCATAATTTAATCTTTTCTCTCTAAGGCTTGAAATTAAATATTTTCTCTCTATAGTATCTAGGGCAGTGGAGCATTACATGATCTATTGTTTCTTCCTGATCACAAAAATTACATTTTCCAATGTTATGCTTTTTCATTATAAATACTATACTGTTAAGTCCTGTATGTCCAAATCTTAGTCTCAATATTATTGCTTCCTCTCTTCTGTTCCTCCCACAGCTTTTGCCATCTTTCTTTCATTGTATTTTTAATCATTCTCTTACCTATGTCTTCCTAATGCTTACATCAGTCTAAAAAATGTATCTGCTAATGAATTTCCTTTTACTCCCTCATGTTCAGGTACCCATAGAAAGCTAACACTCAATCCCATCTTCCATCCGTTACTTCCAACCCGTTTATTTCTGGTCAGGGTCACGGGGGTGGGGGTGGGGGGCATATCCCAGCATGCATATGGCGAGAGACAGGACACCCTGACAGGTCGCCAGTCCATCACAGGGCACACACACCATTCACTCACACCACACTCAACACGCAATTTAGAGTATTAGCCTAACCTGCATGTCTTTGGACTGTGGGAGGAAACCGGAGTACCTGGAGGAAACCCACGCGGACACGGGGAGAACATACAGAACATCCACACAGAAAGGGATTCTAACTCTGTACCAGTGTACCTTCTTGTTGTGAGGCGACAATGCTAGCCACTGCACCACCACGCCACCCCTCAATCCCATCATTTGATTTCTAAATAAAGCTTGGAGTATTTCAATTAGAATATCTTGTGTACTCTTTGATTAACTGTATTTCAAAATCATCAAAGATCAACATTGTAATCAACACTGCAAAACTAACAAGATTGCCACCATCTCATCTCCCTGTATAAACAGATAAATTACCACTAATCCTCTTCCATGTCAGATAATTGAACTCTGCTACTCCAACTCTACTACCAATATTCTTTGATGCATCTGTAAAAAATTGAATATAATTAGAATATCTGCTTTATATGTGTTTATTAGCTGTGAATTCATTATTAATTCTCTGTCATTCTTCTTATTATATTATTATTAAGTATCTCAAAGTCTACCATTGGTTCAGTAAATAACTAAGGAGCAACTGAAAAAAAAGGCACTGTTGGACTAATACTTATCTTATTTATTCCTATTTCTCTTGTTCTATTGTCGAGCCAAAACTCTTTCTTTGCTTCCTTTCTTTTCCCAAACAAGGTTATAAAATCTCTTGTGTGGATGACATTGTTTGTCCCCTTGCAAATTAACTCAATAATTCAAAGAAAGCTGAGTTCTCCTCATTTCCAATGGGCCTTCTCCTACCTAGACTTGCAAGGCTGCAACTGAAGTTGATCTAATAGCTCCACAACATAACCTCAAAGCTTGTGCTTGAATTGTACCACACACCCATAATCAAATTCTGATCTAATTAATCCTATATAAATACTCCTCATTGCTGTTCTTTCTGCAGCCCATTCACTTCTTACCAAGAATCTCATTAAATTTAATGCTTTCTTGCATTTATCAATGACGTTTGATATGGACCATGTTACCAGAGTCTAAAATCTTTGATGGTACTCTTTCGTCAAGATTATTTAGGCTTCCACCCTAGTGTTGTGTCGTTCGCGAACGATTCGTTCAAAAGACCGAATCTTTTGGGTGAACGAACTGAACTGAATCACTTACTGAAAAGATCCGTTCATTTCTCAGTTCAGTTGAGCTCTCGAACGGATCTGATCAGCAGCGAGCGTGCAGGGAGGGGGAGGGACTGCCGCGAGCGAACGTGATTCGTCCCCTGCAAACCAGTTATGCTGTGCTGAACGAATCATTCACGGGCGGGCGGGCGCCGAGCGAGGCAGCGAGCGTGCAGAGTGGACTTCTGCGAGCGAACGTGTCGTGATTCGTTCACTGAGGGCTACTAGACACAGTGAGTTAACGTGACGTGATCCTGAGTGATAATAAGCGGCTCAAACTGCCAGAATCAGGCCCAGCAAGTTAAGACTTAAAAGTAATTGAAAACCAGCGTTCACCTCCAATATTGATATTCAACGAGGAAACTTTTAAAATATCAAGATTTGTAAACGGAATTTGGCGCGTTTGTTCACTTCCGCATGAACCGTTCGGCCGTTTCAGTTTACTGAGTGACCCCTGGAACCCACCAGACGCGCAAGCGCAAGCGCACGCACGCGCGCACTGCTGCGCTTCACTTCCGCTCCCATGTTAACGAATTGCCGCGGTTCTCACCGGCCACGCACGCACGGCAGGCGGGCGGACGGCTCGCGGACGTGGAGCTGATTTTTCCGCACCGGGCGGAATTTTTTGGCCATCCGCATGCGCAATCTCATAGAAATACATTGAATATGTTCAATATCTGCATTATATCACCACATTTTAATGTTTTTCAACCTACTAATAGTTTTACAATTGTTATAAATTATTTTAATACATATTATATTTTAATATAGGCCCTAATGAAAACGGGAACAGAGACAATCACCATTGTCCATTGTGGGATGAATGAAGTTAAATCAAGGCATACATTTTGCATATAACCAGTTATTCTCGTTTTATAATGCTTTTTCTTTATTATAGTATGCATACATATATATATATATATATATATATATATATATATATATATATATATGTTCAATGAATTAACCCTATGCTTACTTCTGTTTTTATTATACTGATATCACTGTATCAATTTAAGGTACTACATAATCAAAATAGCTGCTAATTCTGCTAAAATGAAATGTTTAGAACATGTTGATTACTGTCTTAAATAAATAAATAATATTAAACTGACTGTATAAAGGAGGCATTGTCTCGTTTGCTACATTTAGCTTTAAAAACAACATTCTATATAGTTTAGATATTTGTTTTAATATAATCAAAAGTGTGATCAAAGTAAAGTGTGATCAAAGCAGTTCATGGGGTGTAGCTACCCACATTCTTCTCCTCAGGAGCATTTGGAGCAAGAGGTAAACCGTAATTGCCTTCCTCATGTTTACAACTCGTATTGAAACAAACAAAAAAACTACTATATTAATATTGCGAGATAAGGTAATCACTCAACTGATTTCGTTATAATTACATAATTACATTAGCTATAGGCTACGAAGTAAAAATCAAAACCCATTATCAAGCGAAGCTCAAAATCCGGAATGTGTTTCTATAGTGTCGTTCACGAAAAAGCAAAGCGTCCGTGTGCTCTTGCGCGTCTGGTAGGTTCAGTTCTGCGCAAATCTGCGCGCGGAATAAGCGTCTGTGCGCTTGCGCGTCTGGTGGGTTCCAGGGGTGAGTCGGACTACGCAGTACGCAGTCGGAGCTCCGCCCAAGCACTGAACGATTCGGTGAACGAATCTTTTTAATGAACTGATTCTAGTGATTCGAGTCACTGAAGTGAACTGTTTTGCCCATCACTATACTCGGCTTTCTAAACGCCAGCATGACTGTGTCGGTGGGCGGATCTCCCCTCCAACTAACCGGTTGGTGAAGTCGCTTGTAAAAAGGCGGGGCTATCGGTGGCGGGAGAGATGTTCGTAAACATAATTCTCGAAATGGACTTACGTTTTCAGCGTGAAACTACGTCTAAGTTGGACATTGGCTGAACGCAGTGGCAAATGAGTAACTCACGTAATTAACACACATTGTGCTGTCTCTCTCTATCGTACAGTTTCTTGCACGTGTTTTGTTTGTAGCTTGTAAGGAGGATGTCGGCGGCGGTAGCTCTGCCTGTAGCGTCCGCAGAAAGTGATCTGGAACGGTGTGGGGCAGAGGAAGAGGCCCGTGAAAATGAGGCGGAGGAAGAAAACGGTCAGCAGGCTGGGCCCATTTCGACGTCTCAGAGCCGTCTCGCCAAATTGCCCCTGTCCCGAATTAAAGCACTAATGAAAGCCGACCCTGACGTCTCTCTGGCTAGCCAGGAGTCGGTGTTTATCATAGCAAAAGCTACGGTAAGACAATGTTTTGGATGTTAATGTTGGCTAATAAAAAAATAAATATATATATATATATTTTAAAGGTGTGCAGTTGTTAGCTAAATTGTAGCTATTTAGCGAGTGCTTTGATTCCTGGTTGGCTAACTTCGCGCCATACATCACAGATTTGTTACACACAAATATGACCTGGCTAACCAAGTTAATTTGAAGCACTTGAACTAACCGCACAATACTTTGCATTCAATGTGCTAACTAGCCAGTTAAAGTTAGTTACCCTCTCTTAATGACAACCAAGTGTACAAGTTAACCGCTAACCCCCCCTACTAGCTAAACGTGACATGACAGGCTCGTTTACCCTACAAGTATAGAGGTTATGCATAATACTGGAGCGAGCTAGCTAGCAGTGTATTAACGTTATTCGATGTATCGGCTAAATAACAAATTGACCAAATAAACATGTTAATCCATTTATACTACCTAAGTTGCTATTTAAATGTACGAGTTAAGGTGTGATCATGGAGAAGGTTTGGTTGGTATTACTGATCCAATTGTTTTCACGTAATACAAAGCACCGAAATGAGGGCAGATTGAGTGAGGGTATAGTTAAGATTAAAAAAAGTTGGGGTTGATGATAATTAAATCCATTTTGATGTCCTTCAGGAGCTCTTTGTTGAAATGATAGCCAAGGACGCACTTGTATATGCCCAGCAAGGAAAGCGGAAAACATTGCAAAGGAAGGACCTCGGTGAGTATTAACTTTATGACCTTTGCTTTTGTTCTTTTCTTGCATCAAATTATCTGATAATGGTCTTTTTAACATTACTGTTTTGCCTTTGCCCCCACCACCCTAATTGACAGACAATGCAATTGAAGCGATAGACGAATTTGCTTTTCTTGAAGGTACGTATCCCTCCAGTTTTCATATGAATATTTAAAACCATTCCCCTCTTAGTGTCAGTGTAGTATGAAGGGTTGAACTGGAGCAGTCACACAGTTGAGCACATTGTATGTAGTATACTTATGATCTATTTAATCTTCACCTTGTTCAGTGCTTCTTGTGTTTTGCATTTAGGTACTTTGGACTGAAGTGCGCATGTGATACTGGCAAACAAAACAGCCACCATTTCAAGGATAAGAACAATTGCGTAAAACGTCGAACTGCATTTCTCTAAATTGCGTGTGATGTTTGAAACGTCAAAATTCTGAACTAAGAAAGCATAATTTGAAATTAATGGATTTTTCTTAAGTGTCCAAAACTGAAATGCTACTGCTTCATGGGAAGAAAGAATATGGTTTCATATGATGTTTATATATGTAAATACTTTTTTTAAGAGCTGTTGTCTAACCTTAAATAAAATATCACTATTTTCTATTGTGTAGATATTACTTCTTTATTTTAAATATACAAGTGGAGAATGGATGTACTGTGGTTTTTGACTTTCACAATGTCTACAGTGTCACTGACTACATGCATATGCTCAAGAACATTTATTTACTGATACAGTAGTCATGTTATGCTTCACAAATATAACTAATTGAGGACTTAAGTGCAATTAGAAGCAATGGTAGTACACATTCTGGATACAAAATCTACAGAGTGACATAAGTATCCGTATGATGTGGTAAAGGGGTGCTGTTCAAATATTCACTGACAGCATGGCGATACCCTTGTTTGTTTGAACCAGTGGCCCCCTGTACAGTGTTAGCCAATTGGATCGCGCTGCTTTGAGGAGCAACATATTTCACATGGGTGTAAAAGCCTTGGTCTTTGTACAGGAGGAGGGCTTTGGCAGTTTGGGATTTTTTATCGTGTAGTGTGCTAAGGGAAGACGGTAAATCACCGTGCCATCGGGGACTAGTGGCTGAAGCGGCAAGGTTTTTCAAAAGTATGGGCTGGAATACGTGAATGACCCTTTGGTCCCCAGTGCCCACAGAGTGGCCTTTTCCAGGGCGGGATGGGCCTGTGTGGCTGTGCTCTGTGTCCAGAGGGACGAGGCCGAGGCGGGGCTTGTTTCTGGTGCTGTCCATGGCAACGCTGTCCACGCTTTCGCAGCCCGAGTCGTTCCCGTCCGTGGGTCCGGTGGTCTGAGGGTCCGCTCTGCCGCTCGCCGGCTTCCTCTCCGATGACCTGTCGGTCCGCAGGCACACCTCTGGGAACTCCTCCCACTTTTCCTCGCTGAGATTCGGAGAAAGCTTCATGCTCAGGAAATTGGAGGAGATTCCAAAATCGCTGAACTGGCTGCTCTGGGGTGGGATTTTGCATAAATCAGCTCTTCAGCCAGGGGGATAGTGCACATGGTATGCGTATCTATTCCATGGTACTGGTAGATCTCTGCACATACCTGCATCATTTCTATGCTCATTCCAGCTATCTTGGGCACAGGAATAGGTGGAAGCAGAATATATTTTATCCTGGAAGTCAACAGGGAAACGGTGAGACTTGCTATTGCTTTTCTTCTGTTGACATAACCGGTTAGCATACGTCACAATAATGTATGGTTTGTATGTGTATTTTAGTCATACTCACTAAAATACACATACAAACCATATATTAATGAGGTCAGTAGTTCACACAAACAAGTTGGTAGTTAATATATATATTTTTTATATTTTATTTTTTTAAAGTGCATCATAACTCACCGTGTCATACTACACAGCATGTAGAGCAGGACCAATGTCAACAGAATGGCAAGAGGCAGGAGAACAACAGGAGCTAGAGAAGAAGAGTTCACATGACCCAAGTCATCACATTAAACAGAGAAGTCACTGTAGTTCTTATAAAGCAGATTTTTACTTTCAATTAAAGTGTTTGGCAAGAAACAAATACTCTGGATTAGCTTCTGTGTTCATTGTGCATGCGTACTCTGGCGCCCCCTGGTGCCTTTACCTGGCATTGTAGAGGCTGTCTTTCTGTGGGGGAGTAGGAGATGGAGGGATTCACTGAAAGGACTGAACTTGCCCTCGGATCGAGGTTTGCAGCGCACCTGCACCTCGTACTCCTGCCCCGTTTCCAGCGCGTACAGAGGGTAGAAGCACTGCTGCACGAGGGAGCCCTGTGAGCAAATGCTACAGGCTATTACCGGTTTGTGTGCCTGACCAATTTATTATTCCACGCATGTTCATCCAAAGCATGTTCCCTACATTAATAGTCCTACATTTCTGCATATATAAATGTGCATTATGATGAAATCAAATACATTTGAGACAATTGGACTGAAAAGGAGACATTAAAGCCAGTAGAACGGCCTGATTAAAGTCCATTTGGGGACAGGAAATGAGAATAAGCAGTAAGTATGTTCCTTTCCTGATTCTCCTTTCAAAAGATATTGTAAGTCTGTTTATAGGCATTAGTTCATTATTCTCTTGTATCCTTTTTATTATTTGTGCTGTTTTGCAGGCAAATGGCATCATGCCAAGCTTTATAACACTGCAATTTTCAGCAATTCAGCTTCATTACTAAGCAACAAGATTTCCACTAAAATATCCTAAATTGGTATAGCCCTGATTGCCTTTCAAATTGTAGCTTTTAGTGTTTTGAAAAGTGCTGTAGTCCATTAGATGCTGTCTGTATAAAATCAAACTGCAAGCTTTTTCCTGACAGCCTGTTTATTTGGGTAATTTTTGCAACATATTGATTGGTAGCATTTGGGTCACTTTATCACTAAATGTATACTCACATCACTTATTCTCTATGAATGTAGAACAACAAATATTGCTTATGTGTCTGGTTTTTATATATTTAAATATTTCCATAAGAGAACTCAATCCAAGCATTATGAAAACCTACCATTCTCCATTTGGGAAGAGAGGATGATCGGAGACGGACTTGGTACTGCAAGGATATCCAACCAGAGCTCACATCCGCAGAGGTGGGTGGAGCCCAGTTGATTATGATGTCAGCATAATGAACAGAGCCACTGGCATTTAGAAGGGCCCAGTTTAACAGAACGGGAGGGTCTGGCTGTACTGTAAGGTAAAAAGCATCTTAATAGTATCAGCAGCTAGGAAATGAAGTCATACCACTTAGGTATAACTCTTACCTTGAGATTCCAATTCAGATTTGTAAATGTCTTGACTTACAGATATCAAGAATATTAAAAGAGTATGGCTCCGAGCGGACAGATCCCCTCTCTGTGGTGACTTCAATCAGAAGGCAGTAGCCTGTCCAAATGGATGTGTACGTTTTGTTAAAGAAACAGCTGCTCTCTCCAGATGTGATGTAGTCAGGGCATTCCATTAGCTCCTGACAGCCTCTGTGGAACAAATTGGAGATTTATAACAGTGACACAAACATAGTTGCTTAATAATGGGCTAAATAACCAAATTCTTATTCTGTTCTTATTCTGTCTTCATAAACTTACGATTTAGAGTATAGAACCTTGAAGGCGGGAGTGCCTGAAAGGTTTCCGTACATCCCAGGGTTCCACCAGCAGCTAAAAGTCTCTTGCTCAGGGGATCGGCAGCCAGTGAAGAAAGGTTTTGACCTCTGACCTGTAAATAAAACAAGGGGTCATCTTTCACAACATACCACTGACATATTGTCAAATTCAGGTAATTTTCCATTGTTATTTTATTGCTGTGTAGTTTTATATGCTATGGTTTTATTATTAAGCTTAACTCTTCCACTGACCTCTGCTAATGTTTTTGAATTCATGACTTGTGAATTGTAAATCCACAACAGGCTTCTACTTGGCAATTTTGGAATTTTATCCAGCCCGGTTTAATTACTTCACCATAATAAATTCATAGGCAGAGTTTATTAGGCATGGAAATTAATTCCAGGAGGATAGAGACTGCATATTTTCAGTTACATGTGTCATTTACGTCCTTGTTTTCATACAAGACATTCCTGGGATTTTACAGATATTTACAATTGTCTGCTTGCATCACTGAGACCTGCATACTTAGAAACCAGATAGAACATTCAGACTTACTGGAGTCAGATGCCAATGACAGAACAGTAGCTGCAGCTATCATTGTGCTGACTGTGTTCATTCTCTTCAGCTGTCTCACCCTGAATGAAATTCAGTTACAGCGCAAAGACGAGACTTTTGAACCTTGTGGTTTGCTTTTTGTAATCATGCTCCACATGTATGTAAATATATGCATAGTCACCAGTAATCATACATCATTATTTATTTTTGAGGGAATATTGCAATTGGCATCAGTTCCCAGCTCCAGTGATTATCTGTATAAGGATACAAGTCATTTTTGGATGCAACAATATTACAATTATTTTCACATATCACAAATCGATACCCACAGCAGTAAATAAATGAGGATAAATCCACCAAATCACTTAATGCACCAAGATCAGATGGATACAAGACACAAAACCTCAGAAATGAGAATACAAAATAAATTGTAAAATCGCAATCAAAATCAGTGGACAAATAAACAGAATTTTCTGCCGCCTAGTACCATTTTCCACATTTCTGTTTGAGACAGGTAAATGAGAAGTAGCTTACCTGACAGAGAGAATCCGTCAACTGGCTGAAATTATTGTATGCCACCAACCTTTACACACATTAATGTGAGGTACGGCCCATTTTGTCAAACTCTTGCATTTCCCATTACGCTCTTCATTTTCTGTCCTTTCAGCTGCCTCCACGTCCTATTCCATTTAGCTGTCAATCTTATTTAATGGGTAAACAAGTCTCCAACTAAATGGCCACTGTGTAGCCATGCTCCTCCCTCTCCCTCTCCCTCTCCCCTGTGTCTGTTAACATAATAATCATCGGTGCTGTGGCTGTATCAGCATAAACGACCATAAAGAGGATTAGCCAGCGAGATTACCAGACATGGGTCAAATAATCATTTCAAATATTTCATGGCCATTCAAATGCATTTATCTCTATTATTTATGTGGAAAATACATGTACAATTTATTTAATTTTGTTTACTTTGAAATACTTTATTGCAGATTTGATTTATTTCAAAACCTTCAAATATCAAATATCTGAAGTATTCGTCATTTCATTCTATGAGGTCATTTCGACAGTTAAATTCCAGTTAAATTTCCCAGGTTAAATTGAACCCATTGTTGTCCATGTTAGGCTTGCAAATGATATTGGAAAAGGTATGAATGTCACTAGGATATCATTTCAGATATTTGTTATCCCGAACCTTGGGGTGGGGGGATGGGGACTGGTATTTAGAAATAATTTACATATCAATTCATGTCTGACTACAAAGATGAAGCATTAACTATGATAAGGTTGCATTCAAACTATGAAAATATGAAATGATCAATTTACAGCAATCCTGCCTGAACGCACCCTTCAACTCTTAATTCCAGGTACTTCCCTTTTGTCTTCACGTACCCCAGAGTTGTGACTAACATACTCATAGCCAAATGAACATCAGAAACTACAGCTTTCCAATAGTGCTCCAATCACTCCACACTGGTGCACTCAAACAGGCCCTTAGCGGTACTAATGGCCTGATTAATCTCATGTGTGCTGAGTTACCAGGCACTTGACAGAGAGTGGAGTCCACAAAGTTGCAGATTCTCCAGAGTGGGTTGGAGTTAGACGATCAATACAGATACAAAACGGGGGAGTTAATGGCTTGTTTGGTAACATTCTTATTTCATTAAATAAATTGCGTTTGAAATTTGAAAGTAATTGTACAGAATAAATTGATGTTTAATGCTGTATGCATTTCTTTGAAATAGTATTTGAATCAATCATTAGAATCATTTACATTTCAAATGAAAGTATTTGTTCTATTTACCAATTATTTATAAGTATCGCAAATAAAAGGAATTGGTCTTCCCAGGTTTATTTTCAAATATCTGAAATACACAAAACAAATATTTGTATTTCACCCAGGTCTGGCCAAGAAGGCCATGTCATTTTAAGAAAAATGTTTATTTTATTTTTTTTATTATACTTTTTGTGTGAGCCCATTTGTATTATTGACTTCTGCTGCCTCCAAAAAAGCATTATATGAGCCATTCTACAGAAATGGTATAAATTGCAGTCCCCACCCAGGAAATTTGTTTTAAAAAACAACGATTTTTCACAGACCATAACACTCAGGTCACTACCATAACATCTGATATTCTGTTAAAAGTAGAGTACGTTATGTAATCAATTAAAAATCTAATATTATGTGTAAATGTGCTTCAATCGGTCAGGACATTTTATTATCAACTTTGTGCATTTTACAAAGAATAATGGTAATTTTGATTTATTTTGTTAAGTTAAGTTTTGAAATTTGATTCAAATTCATTCCAAATCACGACAACATGCAAAGAAGCTAGATACATTTTTTAAAATGTTTTTGTCATGGTTTTTGGCAGCCTCCGTTGTTTCTGCGGTCGTTCTCTCTTTTGGCGGCGTCGGGGCGCTCTATCGGATTTTCCGTCCTCCGTTCCGGTGTTTTGATCTCGCCCGGCTATTATCCCTCACACCTGTTTTGGGTTTCCTGCCGGTTATAAATAGCCCAGGGCTTCCGCCTTCCAATACTTCAATATTGTCTTTGCTATTTGACATCGAAGTCGGTAAGGTATAGGAATTTGGTCACTACGTTTCTGGTTGTTTCAAATAAGAAATGTAGCAAGTCCAGTTAGAGTTAGGATATAGATTGGTTTAGTCTTTTCTTTCCTATCTTGCTCTCTATCCTTTATACTCTACCTGTTACCTTTTTGTTCAGCTCATTCGCACCTAGAGCTTAAGGTAACAGGTTTTATTTTCATTTTCGTTCTCTCGCCCATTTACACAGGCTTTCTTTTGTTTTTCTCTGACCTCCTTTTGATGCTCTTTGTTTGAGAGCGTGAGGTTAATCTGTTTTGATTTGGCTTATGCCGGGAGGTTTTTATTCCCATTTTCTTTAGTTTATTCCTTCCCTGGTGCGGATCTGTCCGCTTTAGTGGTGTATATTTCGATATACACTTTTAGATTCCTTGGCTGTCGCGCCTGGTTCTCCAAACCTTACACTCCCCCTTTACAGTTTTTCACTATTTAAAAATTCATTATAATGATAAGGATGTATTTTGTCATTTTATCTCAGCTTTTTTTTGCTGTTATGGTAGTGACAAATTTTTTGGAGACAAATTCTGAAAATACTATAATTTTTGACTGTACCTTTTTTGAACCTGAGACTTGGCCTAACACATACACTGGCATTCAAAAATTTGGAATCACTGAGACATTTTTATGTTTTTGAAAGAAATTGATACTTTTATTCACCAAGGTAGCATTACGTTGATAAAAAGAAATACAGTCAAGACATTGATAATGTTACAAACTACTATTTCTATTTCATTCCATTTCTACTTTAGCAATTGTAGCCATTTTTACACACAGTCCCCCATTTTAGGGCGCCAAAAGTAATTAACATAAATGTAAATAAAGTCATCATATTTAATATTTGGTTGCATATTCTTTGGACTTCATTAAGCTGTAAATTTCACGGGAATAGTATGGAACACATGGTTGGCTAAATGGCTATAAGTCGTTAATGGTCTGAGGTATCAAACGAGCCTCAAACCATCCAGAAAAAATAAAATCCGAAAATATGAAGTCGGCGCCCGTAGTGCCGTCAGTAGGCTATTAGAGCTACAAACAATTCGTCCAATCATAAAAATGTGTACAAATGGCCACAATTGCTAAAGTAGAAATATAATAAAATAGAAAGAGTAGTTCATAACATTATCAATGTCTTGACTGTATTTTTTTAATCAATTTAATGCTACCTTGGTGAATAAAAGTATCAATTTATTTCAAAAACAAAAATTTGTCTCAGTGATTCCAAACTTTTGAACGTTAGTTCATATGCTTAAAGTCTTGTTAATATAGAGGAGATGAACCCTTGTTTTATTGACAAGTGATGACAAATATTTGCTCAGTGCCTTGCGTTCTTGCATTGCTTGAATTCTACTTGTGAGTGGTCCCGCGGAGCATGAAATAGGGGAGGCCTAGAACTTTGATTTAAAGTAACTACTGATGGGCAATTATTTCTGATACTGGCAAGATTAGTCATATGAAACAAAAACGCATTCGATGAGTAAGGATTATTATTATGAGTACTGGACCTATAATTCAAAAATGATAATTTCCACAAATGGTCATGAGACAAAAGCCTCTTCATTTAGTTGTCTCGTAAGACAAATAGACTGTCATAGCTATTTATGGAGGTGTTGCAAGTCCCAAGTCTTTGATGCATTATCACATCATTGTAAATCTGTCCTTTCGTCTTTAAAATAATTTAAAAGTGGGCAACATTCCTAGTAGTCACAACATTCCAACAGTAAATAAAGCAGCCTTTAATGTCCAATATAAGTTAGATGGAAACATTGTTTTTCCTGATTCAAATACAACTTTTGTGTTTATCACAGATAAGACCCAGGTGGCCGCATGGTGATTTAGAGAGATGAGAATAGTGAAATCAACACCCTGCTTCATTACACAGTTATTCTGGTTGACTCAATGACTGACAGAGGAGTTACGTAGTCCTAAATATCTTTGTTAGCAGTAACATTCTTCAGTTCAAAAGCTGCCAGATGTTGTTTGAAAATACATGGAGCCAAAAACGTCCAGCCCCAGAACCAGACAATATAAAACATTTCTGGATTTATTCCGGCTATAATAAAACATAATCAAAATACTGTTGATTGAGGGCAATTTTTTAAACGACGAATACATTTATGGAATGGTAACTCCATTTTAAAATGAATTCCCATTAAGCAATAAATTTCAATTATTATAATATTGTGAGACCAAACAAGATCAGATAATTCCAGTAATTTGTCGTACAGTATCCATCTGTTATATATTTATCTATTCATGGAAATACTTGTTCCGGTCATTCAATATTCTGTGATAAAGAGACATTTTTATACCCAATTATTCATATTTCGCAGCAGAAATGTCAGTAATTACACCTCAACGGTGCTGAAATGGAACCTCTTCCCATGATCTGATCCTTGCCCTGAATCCTGCTAAAAATTAAGGTTGATAAAACGTTTGCTGCCAAGCATTTATTCCATATATCATGTACACAAAACATTTGTTTTGCTCCTCAAAATTGCATGCAGAGCAGCCTTCGTAAAGATGACGAGGAAATAATTTTGCGTTAATGGGATCCGTCCCTACCTGTGGCAGTGGCAGTGACTTTCGAACATCTCTAGGCTCTACCTGAGCCAGTATGGGCTGTTACTTCTACAAAAAAAAGAGCAAAGCTCGGCTCCTGAATCTTGTAGCTGAGCGCAGCTTTTCTTTTTAAAGCCATTGTTGTTATACACTGCCCGGCCAAAAAAAAAGTCGCCATTGCACCCGTCATGCATAGTGCCCACTGTACAAGCCTCTGGAGGCAGTGTTATGATCTGGGGTTGCTTCAGTTGGTCAGGTCTAGGCTCAGCAACATTATGCAGCAATAAAATGAAGTCAGCGAAGTACCTGAATGTACTGAATGACCAGGTTATCCCATCAATGGGCATATGCCAGGATCACAATGCCAAGATTCATCGGGCTCAAATTGTGAAAGAGTGGTTCAGGGAGCATGAGGAATCATTTTCACACATGAATTAGCCACCAGATTCCTGACCTTAACCCCATTGAAAGTCTTTGGGATGTGCTGGAGAACACTTTACGGAGTAGTTCGACTCTCCCGTCGTCAATACAAGATCTCAGCCAAAAACTTATGCTACTCTGGATGGAAATAAATGTTGTGACATTGCATAAGGTTGTCGAAACAATGCCACAACAAATGCGCGCCGTAATCAAAGCTAAAGGCGGTCCAACGAAATATTAGAGTGTGCGACTTTTCTTTTGGCCGGGCAGTGTATTTGCATCTGTATACTTTTACTGCAATCTGTTAATCGTCGTGAAGATGTGCAGGAAATGTGCTGTGTGCAAAAATAGATTGAAGTCTTGGGGTTGACGTAGTTTTGCGGATGAGATTCTAACATAGATTTCTATGCTTTTGCTCCATCCCCCACCCTACACACTTCCACACATACAGTACCTGCACATGCCAATGTGTGTGATCTTAGATAGGCTTTCTCTCTGTCTGTCTTTGCACAGAATCACATTGCTCTTTGCTGCATGCCAATGTTATCTATGAAATTACACCCTGGAATATCAACAAATTGCACTCATTTCAACTGAATTAGATCACTGCATTTCAGTAGCTACTACCTCATTTATATTTCTCCGAAAAGTGTAATATTCTTATTATTACACTGTTAACATTAAATGCTTATAGTTACACACACACGCGCACACGCACACACACACACACACACACACGCACGCACGCACGCACGCACGCACGCACGCACGCACGCGCGCGCGCGCACGCACGCACGCACGCACACACACACACACACACGCACGCACACACACACACACACACAGCTATACGAACTGACAAACATGGTCAACACTATACTCCTGACAAACAAAATTCCAGTTGCTTTGATACCTTTGAGGTAACAGATTACTCAGGGGACCAATTTAAACTGGTTTTGAGAGAATGTTAACGGACTGTAGTGTACATATTTCAAAGTAGCATTTTTTAAGAGGAAGAAAAGTAAATGACACCCGGAATGGCCATTACTGGACCATTATTTAGTTACTGTTATACTGTAGTATAGGACTAGTCTACACAGGAGACCCAGTGTGTGCAACTGGGAAAGTTATAGTCCTCTTCATTTGGGTTAGTGTTTTGTCATGAAAATGCATAAATGCATTTGCCTTTGAAACATAATCTGGTTGGCACTCCATGCTCCCTAGTTTCATGGAAACCAAAGGGCTCTTACAGTGTAATGAACACTTAATAAACTTGCCTATGACCTGAAATTCTGGAATTTGCTGGGCAAGAAGTAACAAAGTACCCTGTGATATTGTCACACAGTTCATGCCATAAGGAAAATAAGAGATAGCAATATTGTAACGGTTTAGATTTTACAGAGGATAAAGCCATGCTATTGCGTTGTGTCATAGGCAGTGCACTGGTTGATGAATGTTTATTTGTAAAGTTAGTGGTCCATGGATTGAAAATCAATCCATAACTATCAGGGAACACCTTTGAGCCTTCATATTTGCCTCAGGCTGCCATTAATATAACTAATTTTATTAGCTTCTATAAGAAAAACAACAAAGCATTTCTGAACTAGGAGGAGGAACAGAAGTCAGCTCTGGCAGCAAGGAGAGAGAGTGAAGGAGGAGGGGGTGGGGGAGAAAGGGGGAGAGAGTAAGGAAGACAGAAAGAAAAAGGAAGTGTGCGTGTGTGTGTGTGTGTGTGTGTGTGTGTGTGTGTGTGTGTGTGAGAGAGAGAGAGAGAGAGAGAGAGAGAGAGAGAGAGGGAGAGAGAGAGAGAGGGAGGGAAGATAGGAAGGGAGAAATATAAAGGCAACACAAGGAGAGAAGGAAAGGTAACACAGAGGATTAAAACCCCAGAAGGTTCGCCATGTTACTGCGGGCTGTAGCAGCGCTTTCACTTGCTGTCGTTCTCGTTGGATATCTGGAAGGTAGGATGGAATTGCTGCAGGGTGCCGGCTGTGACTTCTGTGTGAGTGCGATGGTAAAGTGAATGTGCAAGGGAAAGGGAGGCAGCGAGGAGGCACACAGGTAACCAGAGCCAGGCTGGATGCAGATGCATTGTGATGCAGGGAAACATGCTTTACAAATAGGGGGTACAAATAGAAACAAAGGAACACTGGGGGTACGTAAATTATAACGATAACTGAATCACAGAGCAAATGAATACTAAAGCTACATAAATGTATGGTATGGGGAAAAACAACTATGCTTAAGGTAACAGAGAATGAAACCAGTTAATATTCATCACTAGCATGCAAGCATTAAATATTGGTGCCTATTGGGATTGCTAGCAAGATGCCTCCACTGATTAAAGTGAGTGTGGTTACGAAACGAAGTGCTTGTTGATAAGCAACAGATTGCGTGGATAACATGGACTGTCATGCAGAGTACATTTTCCCAGTTTGCTTTGTTTTGTTTATGTGTTAACGGGCAACTAGCTTTGTAATTTGGTTTTTTTGTAGTGCCACTCAGCACATTGCTATAATCACATTGGTTCACAGACCAAGAAGGGGGTGTGTGTTGTTGTTCCAATTCCCACATGTACACAGGGTGGGGAGGGTAGAGAAGGGGGGGGGGGGGGTCGTCTTGACTTCTTTCTGTGGGGTGGATAACAGATGCTGTCATCGAGGGTGGCTATTAAATACCACCTCCATTGCTTCAGCCGCTGAAATGTTTATGTAATAACACAGACATGTGGGGATGGAACATTTAAAACAAAACATGTTTTTATTCATCTCCCTATATCATGTGTAAATTATGTATATTTATATGTATGCACCTTCTATATGTTTGCATTTCCTATCCTAACTGCGTAGAAGTTGAGAGCAGTCACCCCGTGTATGAAAGCTCTCGAGGGTTTCACAGGGTCTTCTCTCTTTCTCTGACAGGAAAGGGGGTTCAAATGCAGAGGGATGTTCAGTGCTGCATGCAGTACTCCCAGGGCAAGGTCCGTGCCAAAGATGTGCTCAGGTTTGAGGTGCAGACAGAAGGGCCCGACTGCAGCATACAAGCCCTCATGCAAGTATTCCAAGTATCCTGGAGCAATCACGGAGCTGGAAAGCATGCAACAGACCTAGCTAAAGGTCAACTTGAAATATTTCAGATTCTTAGATTGTTGGCTGGGAGTTAAAGGAATCTTACCCGATTCATTCCAGGCGCTAAACAAAAGCTTGTGCACATTTGCTGCACAAATAAGCAGCTTGTTATGGCCCTCTTTAACTCTGCTAACGCTCAGGTTTGGTTCCTGTTTTTTTTTCCTTGGGAAAAATGAATTAATTTGGCTTCGTTGTCATTAATAATATTCGTTGTCAGTTTCGCTCATTGTGTTAACCCTCTGCTCACTGCAGACTGTACACCAAGAGGGCGGTGAAGTGTGCTGACCCCAGAGACAGGAAAGTGAAGAGGTTACTGAAGAAACTGACTCAGAGGCAGAGGACCAAATCACGCGGCACCATGTGGCTCCACCCACTCGGGAACCTACCAGCCATGGCTGAGGTAGCTGACGGTCATGCGCACCGTACTGCCAGAGTTAAAGAAAACTGGCCAATGGAAGGGAAGGAAAAGGCCAATCCTGACCAATAATGTGGTATTAGAAACATCCCACCTTGTGTTAGCCTGGTTAGTTGGATCAGTTGTTCAACTGGATGTCTCCTTGATGCAGGGCGGCAGAACAGAGTTCTTTACAGAGGGCTTAGTAGTCCTCTTTATGGCTCCATTACAGAGGGTTGTGATTGTGCTTCATACTAAATGCATGCATCCTTGCATCGTATCTTTCAGCTTGAGGTGATGAAATTAGTAACTGCTGTAATGAGAGTGCTGTAATGAGTGACAGCTCAAGATCCGGCTGGAATTGGGCTACTGGCTGATTTTGTGACAATGGAGTGCTAAAGTATCACAAAATAATGAAAACCACACGCACATGTTCTGAACTAACCACCATATTTAGACTGTTATGATGTTTTCATGTTTGATCATTTATGAATGCTATACGATCACTGTTCTTATATGGGAGCATCTGTGATTCAGTTCCATGACAAATATGTATCATAATTGTTATGGATGTTCATTAATGTTGATCACAGTAATATAGCTGTTGTTGTTATTGCGTAATTATCAGTGTTATGCAGAAAAAAATAATACATAAACATTCACTGGCTCTAGTTTTTAACACGTGTTAGGCTGAACCAAAATAATTTTATGCTGAGGCATCTTATATGTGCTAATAAACAGTAATATTTGCACCAGTATTTCTGTAGTGTAGCTTTAAATATTCCCTCTCTTCTCTGTTCCTTTCTCAGACATTGCCATTACCCACAGAAATATGTAGAGGTTAAACTTTCATTAGCACTACTGTATGTAGTTAATTTAGCGTTTTGATATGTACAGTAGTACTATGCCAATTCCATTGACCACAGTCTCCAATAATAACCGACTATGCCAAAGTACTATCGCTGGTGATGCTATATTTTGTTTGGGGAAGCAGTTTCACTATCTGTAGCAGTTTTATTTTGATTAGTAGCATGTTAAGAATAATAGGCTAATTCTTGCCAGATACACAATGCAATGGAAATCAATGTAGGCTGACACAAGACCTAAAAATGAATTAAAACCGTTTATAAATAAACAAATCTTTTAAAACCACTGAGTATTCTTTTTAAATGATTTATATCACACTGTGCAACACCAGACGTAGCCCTGTGGTTTTTATGAGATCAAAAATAAATAAATGAGCAGAGTAATTAAGAGGATTTTATTTAAAGGTGAAAGCATTCTGTGCTACATCTTGAATCTCATTGATTTTTTACCGTGCCAGTTTGTATTGAGCAGTGGTGAGGGACAACGTTCTGCTCACCTGTTTGTGTGTTTTTCAGTCAAGTGTTTCATTAGTCCGACCTTGTTTACAATGACTCCTGGAAGCAGAAGCATTGCTCAGTTGCAGCCTCAGTGTTTGGAAAATGAAAACAAAATGAACTAAAGATGAGTAGTCTTCTGAAGAGGCCCACGCTCATTATCCTCATCCTCTGCCCCTCTTCACTACTAGTCAGCTCTCACATAAAACCATTAGTTTTACTATTTATTTTTAATCTTATTTTAAAATTTGCTCAGTAATCATTCCTCCCTTCCTGTATAGGTTTTTTTAAAAATGCAAGGTATTATCAGGGCATTGCTCCCATCAAATGGTCCAGCTGCTGGTGCTGGTCTGAAGAGTGTCCGATTTAAACGCCTTTTCGTGATGTCACAGTTTTATCAAGCTAAAGATAATAAATTATTTCTCAGTTGAATAGAACGGTATGCATATGGGGTTGGGTTGTGTTAGCTGTAAAAAGGGTATCACAAGCAATGGGGACCATATTTCTCAAATAGTTCAAGAATATGTTTCATCCATCTAAGATTTTCTGTAAGAACTGTAATGTCCAATGAGGGAGAAGTGGTAGTGACATAAATACTGTACCAGGAAATACAATAAAGTGGATCTTCTTTTATTATTTTTTTTTTTACATGACACTTTTTGCGACTTTTAAATTCATGTGTGTCCTGGGATAACATATGCTTTGTTCATATTGCTTTGATTTTAAGACCCAAAAACTGCATGAAAGCCCAAAACCAAGCAAATTCACTGTAGAAGGACCCACATTGGTGCTGTTTTGTCTCAACAAAATTGCAACAAATCCCTGCGTCAGTCATCTCAAGGTGTCAGAGTCTGAGTGCCAAGGTGTAACCCAATTCATCTCAACACCATAAGCAGTGTGAAAGTAGGTGAGGATGAAGGTAAGACGTCAGAGACCAATAACTTTATCTGCTGAAATCTATTACCAAGTGAGTCTACCACGAAGATCACAGGTAACAATTCGCCATTACTGAGTCTACCACAAAGATCACAGGCAACCATTGAGACAGGGCATTTCATTAAATAATATGATATGCAGATTATTAATGACCTTTCATCTCTTTGCCAAGCAGTTGCTATTCTGTAACAGAAGCGCTTTGATTCTACAGACACACTGTCTTAAGCAGTTCCTGTTCCATAAATCATGGAACCTCCTGCATTCCATATGACCCTATCAAAAGAACATAAAAGGATTATGAGAAAATACCATTCCACCCATCTAGGCTGATATTTTATATCTAGAGTATTCATTCTTATCTTCTTGTATCTTGTTTTTGTATCATCATTTGTCTCATTGTAAAGCAGATAATGAAACTCGAGGCTTATTTATTTATTGTGCATCAATTCTGACAATATTCAATCTGTTAAATCTTTCCAGATGGCTTTAATCATAACTGAGGCACACCAGCTTCAGAGAGTGGAACTAACATTTTAAGTAGATGAAAGTTGTTCTGTTCTTTCCATAGATTATAAAACAAATACACATATTTTTCTGTCCATTTACCTGGAACCTGAAAAATGAGTACTGTATTAGTGACTCTTTATTCATGAGCTGCAGAGTGGGGCCACACAAAGCAAGAGGCCTCACCATTTGGCGCAACGTTGAATAAACACCCAGGTGGTGGTTTCTCCTTTTAGCCGCCGCCCCATGCTGATCCTGTTTACTTGGCCTGGGTAGATTCTGTTTCAAGTTGAGGTGCTAAACACCTTCACCCTGAGATAAAAGATGATTAATGCTCTCTACCCCCTTTGAGTGAGCACAACTTAAGGCACCCAAAGCCGCTTAAGCAGTTAATTAGGCGGAGGTTAGCACACATCTCTGCTGAGATCCTCCAACAGAAACAGGAGGGTTGCCAACTGAGGTGAAAACTTGATACCCTGAAGACGGCCTTTGATGTGGGCCCCCACCTTAAATACCGTTCTACAGGCACTCCTCTGTGGAAATTTGATTAGTTCTCTCTTTTAGTCCACTACGCTTTGGAGCATCACCCAGCTGCATTTGTGACCGTTGCATCAGTTGTGCTGGGGCTGTGTATAAATATCTCTCTGAGAGACTCAGGAAGGGCACTGTGGATCTTGGTAGAGCCCAGCAAGGGAGTGACACAGGGACCTTTGCAATGGATGTGCTGAAGACATGTCTGCTCCTCGTTGTGTGTGCCCTCTATCCAGTCTGTAAGTACATTGTGCTTTTCTTTACTTACCATTCGTTCTGACAACAGTTCAATGTTACCACTATAGCTAATGTGAAAATGACAGGTGTGATTTTCAGCAAATGTATGATAGTGTTTACCTCATTCAACAACAATGCTATTGTGGAAACACATTTGCTGCCAGTTTCTCAATATAAATGTTAAAAACTATGTGCATGAAGGCATTACAAGGCATGGACAATTTTTTACCTTTTTTCTCTCTTACCTGAGTTAGAGATTGTGATAATTCTGATTATCTGAAGAGCAAAAGCTTGTAGCACCCTGTACAGTGTAAACAATGAAGAAGTTCAAATTCCAATGAAAACTTTCTCCAGAACGTCATTGAACATGGAGACACTGTGTAAAGATAAGGCTTTAAAACGACTGCTCAGATTTTGAGATACGTTTAATTGGCATGTCACATTCTGTTGGGTTTTACATGGGAATGCTGTGGTAGCACTTTTAAAAACTCTTGCTGTATTTTTTTTAATGCCAGTCCTTGTTGTTGCCGTGGAAGCGCTGTCGTTTGAAGCACCTTGTGAAAGTGGTGACATGTGTTTTCAGCAACTGCCGTGTTGGTTAAGGGTGCTGAACACAGAAACCTGTTCTCTGAAAGAAGCTGCTGCAAAAGACAAAGCCACTTCATTTATGTGGGGCAAGGTAAAGATCTATTGATTGTTAAAGCGTAACACTCTTCCACTTAAGAGAGCCTATCTGCTTCTGTGAAACAGTGAAAAGCCTTCAATATATTTACTGCACTTGGTATGCTCTATACTTGAACCATAAATATTCATTTGAATTGTTTATACCATATACCACACAAATTTCATAATTTGAAAATGACAATACCGATACCCATTCTTTAACAAGAAATGTTTCATTCTCCATTGATATTTTTGGAATTTGTATGTTCAAATTATTTACAATATATCCCATATTAAGAACAATAGGCTACTTTGTGTGTTTTTTTATCGGGATGTCTTTATGTTCATTCAGATATCTCAGGTAGTCCAGTCAGTGTGGACGTGGGTGTGTGCAGGTCCACCTGTGGTGGAGTTCAGAGGGCCCCCAATTCACATGGACCAGGATTACCAGGATATTCCAAACACTCGTCCATGCTGGACTACCTCAGGAGTAAAAAGGTAAACACCAATCACCATATCTACCACTCGGGGGAGCCACTTAATCCCTACATTATATACCATGCATTTATTCGGGAAGTAGGCTACTCCGTTTTGTGGCAATGATTACCATGTTATTGAATTATACGAAGCTGGTAGGCTACATGTTTTAAATAACTGTAAATTTGGCTCGATAATATTGTTACCGCCAAAATGTAGTATATTTGATTCATATAATTTCATTATATTATTATTTAAAGATTACAGCACATCGGGGAGAGAAACATATTCAAAAAGCTATAAGTATTCAAGAGTATTTAAATATGTTATATTGTAAACGATTGTCTTCCCTCATCAAGATGCTCGGCCGTACTTCTCCTGACGCCGCGGGTCACGTGCCGTCCTGCAGTAGGAGTTCTGCTTGCGAGCCGGCCGGGATACGTGTGGAGCGAGTGCTTCTGATCGAAGGACTACGAGAAGTAGAGGCCATTGATGAGTGTCACTGCGAGCTCAAACTGGAGCAGTGCATTCGCATGCCCGCCCTGAAGACCTACTTATTCGAGACACCTTATGAGACTGTCGTTGACGTGGGGAAGTGTTCTAGTTCGACGGAGTTTCCAGGTTTGTGTAATGTAATACACTGAAGCTCACAACACACAAAACATAAATCCAAACATCTAATACCGGAGTTGCTTTAATCTATCCGGTAACACAAAAGTGCTGCACCCTACTCTTAATCACTGATTTTTGGATTTTTTTGTAACGTATTGTGTAAACTAGCACAAACATTGCATACAATGATCTTTCTCCTTAGACCTATACTGCTGAAGTACATAGGCTATATCAACAGATAAAACTGACATTAGCCTACATCTAATAATTTGGCTGCAGCCCGATAGGCCTATATATACATATAACAAAAATAACATCTGCACACAAAAACTTGTTTTTAAGTATGAATTTAGTTATTCTTCCTATAAATTGTACTGTAAATGGGAATTTATGCGATTTTTTTTATATCATACTTATATTTTATTTAAAGCAAAGCACACCATTGAATTAAAATGAAGTTCAATGCAATGATTGGCAATGCATTGTATAGCCTATAAACACATTCACCTTTGCATCTATGTCATGTTAATATAGGTAAGTCGCATCAGTGATGTGTACATTGTTATTTCGAGTTTTATAGTGCAATGCAATGCAACCAAAATCCCAGTGGTAATTCATAATTCAGCCTTGGAAGAAAGGTCTGGCATGGGTCTTGTGTTTATTCTACTGCATGTGAAAAGGCTGACATTTTAATCTTTTTTGTCTTGGCAGAGGGTTTCTCCTGTGTCCCTGTTAAATTTGACTCAGCCCTAGTGGAAACTCCTGATAAACTTGACCTCATTAGGACACTGGGTGCCTGTGAGCTGAGAGAGAGCTGCTACAGGGTTCCATACATTGAGTATCATTATGAAGTTGTCCACAACTCTAATGGAGTAAAAGAAGAGAGGATTAAGGTGAGGCACTGTTTCCAAAAAACAGACATTTGAAGACATTTCTGGGGTGCAGACAATGGATAGGTCTACCCTTTGACCTTAGAAAAAGGACAGGAGGATTTTCATACTCAAATTATTTCAGATATGCAGTCACAGCACTAATACACCTTTTTCTGAATGTTTTTAATCATTTCCATTTTTAAATGTTTACACTTTAGCATAATTAGCATGTGAATGCACATGATTAGTGAAATTCATTAGTTAATTACAAAATGCCAGTAGTTCTGCTGTCAATATCCCATTCATGAATTACTTTGAGTAATATGTATACGCAAAACAGTTATCCATACAGAGCATGCCACATTACATGAAGTGAAACCAACAAGGAGCAGCATGCTTCACAGTGGTACATCCAAAACACTTTTTGGTTGCAAATATCCCTGATGAAGGGACATTGTCCTGAAATGTTTGGTGCTCTTGACTCATGGCTGTAATCTTTTGGGAATATGACCATCGCTTATATTATTCAGGAAATAAGATACATTTGACCCCTGGAAACGGAAATCTGATCCATTGAGCATTAAGTCCCAGAATGCCATTAATGTGTGAGTGAGCGAAGAGCATGCTGATTCTACACATTAAGTGCTAGACATGCCAAATGAGTCATTTCCATTACTGTAAAATGGCAGCTGTGGGGTGCTTTCTAACAGTTTGCACAGTTGTTTTTCGGGTTACAGTTGAATTTAATAGTATGCCACAGATATTCACACACACAATGCATACACAGACACAATCAGCAAGACATAGTACCTAGTTTCTACTGCACTGAACCTTTTATTGCAATATCTTGTTTACCGTGGTAAACAGAAAAATTAAAAATTCAATGCAAACAGCTAAAAAGTAAACGTATTATTTCACATGCAAACCCCAGATTTAATTACGTGGCTTAGATTTTCAATTAATTTCAGTGCAGTTTATATCCTTACATTAAAAATGGAAAAGAGTATCACATACATTGATATTCTTCTTAAAAAAAAAACACTTTCCCTATTCAAAACCACAATAAAAATGAAAGAATCACCCATCAGCTTACATTCATCTAATAATAGAAAATCTAATAATTTTATGGAAATACTGCATGAATGATTCATTAAAAGGACAATTTGATCCTATTAGGCTGACAAGTTTTGTATCTTGGTAATTTATGTAACTATCGTTTGTTTCAGTGTCCCCTGTCTACCACTCCCTTGACAAAAGGTGTGAAAAAAGTGTACACAAATGGTCTCTCCAGGTGCCAAATCAAAGCACTTAAAATGCTAAATACTATCTTCCCCAGTTCTAGCTGTGGGAGACACTGGGTGCTTGGTGCATATTGGCATCCTGCTGTGAGCTGATTGCCTTGTCTTTGTGTTGCTAATTTTCCCCAGGAAATTGACATTGGCAGATGTTTAGGAAGCTGCGCCACAGGAAATCGATGCCTTCTCAGGTAAGCACAGCTGCTGCAGCCCCCCCCAAGAACTCTCCACCCTGTTTCAGCACTCCTCTCCGAACAGTCTGTTTGCTTTAACACCAGAGGCTCATGTAAAACGCCCATAAAGCTGGCCACAAACATTGCCTGTTTATTTTCTCACTAACACTTTTTCAATTTCCAAGGTGAAACTAGGCCCGATTTAAATGTATAGTTTATCGTGAATTTAAAGAAATGGGATCGCTCTTAAAACCATTTAAGCAGGTGGTTTATGATAGATTAACTGAAACAATGTAAATACACCCGAGGAGTCCAAACTATCAACTATATACAACATATATATCTATCTCCCTGATTACTTTCTAGGAGCACAACTAATCCAGAACAGTGCCTGATGCGGGAGGAGGGTAAATCCAGCTCCTGTGTTCCTTTGGGGTACCAGAGCCACGTGTTCAGAAGCCGACAAGGACAAATCCGCAACATTCTGGCCATCTCTTCTTGCCAATGCCAGCAGTAAAAACAGCACCCTCTACTGGAATACTCCACACATGCACACTCACAGAAAAGGACTTTCAATCAAATAAAGGAAAGGAATATGTTTCCTCGCTGAAAAATGAAGTTCCTGACATCATCTCACTGTAGCTAGACTTTACCTCAAATAACTAAAAATTACTTTACATTTCCTGGAGGGAAAAATACTTTAAGGGCAAAAACCTGTAAGGCCTGAAAGGTTGTAGCAGTTTTTTCTGCTGTATATTAGACAAATGCACAAATGAAGGGGCACAAAATTGGTGCAGTTACATATTCTGGGTCTTCAAGTTGTATTGTAAATTATGTAAGATATGTATAAAATAATTTTGTAAATAAAATTTTGAGAACATATTAAAATCATTTGTGGACCATTCATTGAAACTGTTGGCAGCTGTTCCAGATAAATTGTCTGATAATTAATCAATTCTTGAAGGAGGTGTTGTATTAATGGGTTATCTTTTTACTACCTGTAAGTACCAACTACAATTTTGATAGTATCTGTAGAATAATAATACCAATAAAATATTTTAAATTACAGTACAATTTCAAATGTACATACAGTGCCCACCAATGTCATTCACACCCTTGATAAAGATGTGCTAGAAGAAGGAAGAAGGCTAGGCCTATATAAAATAAATAAATACAATGAGCTATATTGTACACTCAAAAAAAGAATTTTTTATATTTTATACTAATACAATTTCTCCGTGGAGAAAGATTTAAGTAATTTAAGTAATATTTTTTTCCCAAGAAAAATATGTTATTATTCACACCCTTGTTTTCAGTACAACACTGCTGAGTTGTCTTCTATAGTGTTTCTTTGAGGTTTGTGAACTTATTGAAGGATCTTTGACTATTCTACCATCCTGAATATTTCAAGATCCTTTGGTCTGCATTTGTTGTTTTCAATTCAAATCACATATTTCTATCAGTTTCAACTCTGGAGGCTGAGATGTCTATTGCAAAACAGTAGTTTTGTGAACAGAAGATCTACCAATACCAACTTTGATTGGAATCCACCAGGAAGCTCAAAATGGTCAATGATCCCCAAATATTTTCATCTCATAAAACACTGTAGACAATGACACAGCGTTATCCTTGTGATGGGGTAGTGTGCAAAGTACTGAAAACAGGGGTGTGAATAATTGAAACATCTATCACTTGTTCACAAATTGTTATACCAAATGTTGTTCTCTGAACAATTTTATGAATATTAAAGAATATAATTTTCCTTTTTTTGAACATACAATATAAGTCATTAACTGTGTTGTTTTTTCCCCGCACAGCCTCGTCTTTATCAAGGGTGTGAATAATTTTGGAGGTCACGTAAAAGAAAATTTAAAAAGCATTTTCATTTCAACTGGCAAATATATATATATCGCTGTATGTCCACCAATAAACAGACTAAATAAGGATGCCTTAATAAATCAATAACACATTGCCTGGGTATAAATCAATGTGTTTGTTTTGCCATTATGGTGCCATAAGCTTTCATTTCGCCCTGAATTGTCACTAAGCTAATACTGCTTCTGTCAAACAAAGTTGGGGGCCCTGTGTCCTGACAGTGTAGTGTATGTATGTTTTTAATAGCAATTACTTGTTAGTTGTGACAGGGAAGTGTAGGAAAAGGTATCAGGGTTTAAAGCCAGTCTTTTATTTTGATCTTATGTTGACTTATTTTCTTCCAGCAAGAAAAAAAATAAGTTTACATCAACTCTTTATTAGGAAGCCATCATACTACCTAAGCTCTGTTTCATATTCATAAGTAAATGATGCTCCCTTTGGATTGGAAATAGTATATTTCATGTGGTTGAAATCCTATCTCCCATCTCCAAAATTACCAATTATTTCCTTACACATGTGAATCAGTGTTTCTATGCAATGTTTCTATGCAAAAAAGATAGCTACCTAAACTATTTAGATACGACTGATATCATAATACATCTAAGACAACAAATATTAATGGACAACATCATGTCATAATGTCAAGCAAGCTGCACTTTTTCAGATTAATTCGTAGTATAACAACTGTACAACATTGTAACAACTACAATGCTGCTGCTACTGCTACTAATAATAATAATTTCCATAACCATAATAATGAGATGAACTATTGCAGGGAAATCTTAAACTACTACATTTCAAAACCTATGAAATAGCCAACACTGTAGATAATTACGCGCTGAATGCGGTAAATATAGTAGGCTACTGCCCAATGAAAGCAGTAAGACCATTGAAAAAACAATCAACTGCGATAAATGCAGAAAAAAATGTTCGCCCGACCTGTGTGTTATTGTTGTGCAGAAAGGTGGGAGACACGGAGACCTCGGCTTCCGATCCCCTCCAGTACACAGTACTACCTTTGCACATTAGCAATCGATTATGTCCCTGTAGACGAATTAAAATCAGTTAGGCTAGTGAACCTCGCTGTAAAGAACAGAGACCGATGCATATTCCCCGAATGTGCAAGCCAGGTCAAATGACTGCCCTTTGAGCACGTCACAAAAAAAAGTTTGATGACATTTTATTCTGTCATATTTTAGAGTCTTATGTGACCTAACTCACTCAACAAAAATATTTAGACCCAAAAGTTAAAACTTATGCATTTCCATTACATGTCAATTTTCCATCCAATTTGATCACATAACTCCAATGTCAAAGATGACATTTCAATCCATGTTTCTTCTTCATGTTCATGTAGATTTTATATGATTCAATCAGATTCGTTCTGGATTAAACAGATTTACGTTGTCTTTAATTTATATGGATAAATAAAATGTTTTATTTTTATATACGTTTCATTTAAATTGTATGCTTAATGTTTATGAGGGCCAAGAATCATTTGCAGAAATTAGGCAACCCAGCCCATTGCGCAGTTACTTACAATGCTACAATGTTACAATGCAGCCTTACAATGATAATGCAGGCAGGCTATATTTATAGGCCTAAAGAGCGTAAACGTAACAGTCATATTTGCAGAGAAAACAGTTCAGAACGTTTCAAGCTAGCCTCCTGAACAGGATTCTCCCAGCACGGCATGATGCAAAGCTGTGTTTGACCAGGTGACCATGTAACTGGTGGCTAGTATTAACACATTATGTTGTATATCCCTAAAATGCTGCAAAGTATTTCCCTTATATGTGTATCAACGTAATTGACGTTCCTGTAAGACATTAGCTCCCTGTTTGTCTAAATTAATTGATCCATTTAGAGGAAGTTAGCCTCCCAGGGTGAGTAAACTTCCTTGTCCTCAACAAAGGTTTTTCACATTGTCTGTTGATGGAATTGAACAAGCCTTTTATCCCGAAAGATTAAATAAACTCACCGCTCTGTTATGTTCATGTGCTTTTATAATAAGTCATGGTAGGTAGGGATATTAAACTTTAAACAAAGGTATGAAATTCTCTGTGATGTCCACCTCTGCATGACTGCGTATTGACAGAACAATTTGAGTCACCTGCAATCAGGTTCACACCTTGTTAACACCGCCATTAGATTGTCTTTACAGACACTGATTGTTGATTTGCATTTGCGTCTTAATGGAATCTTTTATTGCTGTTGTCCGAGGGCTTAGACACCCAGGACAACGCTTTGCCATTTGATATAAAGCTGCGTGCACCGGGAGTTTTTCACTCACTGAATTCTCAGCCTTGGATACAGTAGGCCTACCTCTTTGCGATCTTTTCCAAGTGTAGCCTATCTGAGAAGCTAGGTTTCGAATATGATCACTACCGTCTTGATAATTGCTGCTATGGCAAGCACTGTCATCTCTAGGCCATCGCCGAACAACTTGGAAAACACATTTACAATTGAGAACGAATCAAAAGAAGTGCGTTCGGAAGCTCTGAAAAGGCTTTTGGAAGTTTTTGGAATGGAAGACCCACCTCACATGCATGGTCTCCAAAAGCAACCACCACAGTACATGCTTGACTTGTACAACACAGTGGCGGATATTGATGGCGTTACCAAGGACCCTTACTTGCTGGAGGGAAACACGGTTCGCAGTTTCTTCGATAAACGTAAGATAACACTTCCATTACCTGCTATATTGTCTAGAAGATACACTTGTCATTAATTGTTTGTTGGTTTAGATGTATCCATTAATTTCATGAAGCAAGTTACCTTTTATTACTTTCATGGAAAACAAGTAGGCTTATTCAGTCTTTGTGTGCGCATAGTTTAAGAATGTATTTGTTTTAGCATTTGACTGCAATTCTTAGTGATCATTATGCGTTTTTAATTTTATATGGATGAGATCATTTGCGTGTAGTGCGTCAGCACATGCCTCTTCTGGTACATAAACTCGGATCACTTCCTTACTTTGCACTCTCTTCCACTATTTCCTTACAGTCCACAGCGAACAAATCCAGTTCATGTTCAACCTCTCTAATGTTGCCAAAACGGAGAAGGTATTGACTGCAGAACTCCACCTGTTTAAACTGAGACCTTTGGCTTCCTTGACATTCAACAGACATCACTTTTGCCAGGTACTTCAGGCTTTTTGAATGGATAGAAGTTGAGATGATTTGTGATTTGTAACACACTGGTTGAATTGAATCTGGATGCTATAACCTATAACCCTACAAGAAATATTAACTGTGAGCCTCTGTCTATAGATTAGTGTTTACCAGCTCCTGGAAAGCAAGCAAGGGAACACATCACAGGGCACCAAGCTATTGTCTTCAAGACTGCTTCCTGTTCATTCCAGTGGCTGGGAAGTTTTCTCCATCACACAGGCAGTAAGTTTTCCATCCATTTTCATTTTCAAATTGCTTTCATCATCTCTCATACGCACCACTGCCCCACTCCGTACAAACCAGTTATGAAGAGGGTGTATGTATGGGGTTGTGCTAAACAGTTGTTGTATTTTAAGGTGCGCTCCTGGATGGCAGATGAGGGCAGCAACCTGGGGCTGCTGGTGACGGTGAGGACTCTGGGGGGAAGCCAGATGGACTCTAAGCTGGTCCGCTTTGCCTCTGGTCGCCACCACCACCAGAGCAAGCAGCCCATGTTGGTCCTTTTTACAGATGATGGGAGGAGAGCGGCCTCACTTGAGAACACTCTGAAAGGTACAGGACTGATCCGACCCCCCCATAACCACAGGACAGAATGATAATAATGAACATGGTCTCACAGTCACTGTCATTTGGTGTGTGAGTATTTAACTACCAACTCAAACTGAACATGAGATGAACATAGACTGTAATGTAATACAGACTATTTTGTGTTTTTTAAACAGTACCCTTTATAATATCATGACGTACTTTCCTCTGGATATACAGTGTGTATATATAAAACTATCTAGTATTGTACTCCAAAGACTAGATAGTATTTGATTGAGATCTTTTGATCCTTAATCCTGTCTTTCACCCTTAGATCTGAGTGACACCCCAGCACCCCCCAGCCTGCCGCTGGCTCCAAAGCCTGCAGCCGGACATCGCAGCGTGCGCTCGCTGGACTACGAGGAAGATCAACAGATGCCCTGCCAGCGCCTTCCGCTCTACGTGGACTTTGAGGAAATCGGCTGGTCCGGCTGGATCGTGTCGCCGCGCGGCTACAACGCCTACCACTGCAAGGGCTCCTGCCCCTTCCCGCTGGGGCAGAACATGCGACCGACCAACCACGCCACCGTGCAGTCCATCATCAACGCCCTCAAGCTCACCAAGGGCATCGAGACACCGTGCTGCGTCCCTGACAAGCTCTTTTCCATCAACCTGCTCTACTTTGACGACGACGAAAACGTGGTGCTGAAGCAGTATGATGACATGGTGGCAGGAAGCTGCGGCTGCCATTAGTGACCCCCTCTGTGAGGTGCCTTTTCCTTTTGCCCGCAACAGGTGGTGCAGTCGATGCGTGCACTATCCACAGAGTAAAGTCAAATAGGGAAGGTTCAAATGCAGGCGCACATGTAATGAAAACAAGCGATGCTATTGCTGTCCTTGCTGGTTCAGAAAGCAGTACGGTAGTCGCAGCATTCGGGCGGCCACAATGGACAAATGTAGGTAGTCTGCTGTGTGGCCTTGGGGATTCACGTTCAGTAGAAATGCACCAGGCACAGCATGTGGTGATTACCTCCCCATTTGAGTGATGTGCATGCATTTACGTTCCCTGCGCCATTGTATGATATGTAAATAGCTATATATATTAATATAAGATCTGGAATTTATCTTGGAAAAGCTGTACATGTGTAAATGTGTAAAAATTTATGGCTGAAAATGAGTTTTTTAGAAATAAAATAAAAAAATTGTGAATCAAATGTGGATGCCTGACAATGGAACTTTGATAAATCAGTAGATTGCATTTTAATATGTATTAGAACTCTCCAGACTATCAAGATCACCTTTCTTATACAAGCAGCCACTGTGTGATTGTCATGGTTTTCGACACCTTTTTCCCATGCGGTCGTTTTCCTCGGTCGCCACGCGTGGGCGCTGTTCTTTTAGTGGAGTTTTGCTCCGCCTCTTCTCTTTCGCGGAGTTCTCTCATCAGCGTCCACATGTGTGCGTGGTTGCCAGAGAGCTACATAAGCCCGTTTCCTACTTCCGGGGTTTCAATATTATTTTGCGTTATTTGCACTGTTTATTGTTTGGTATTATTTAACCTTTTGATTGTTTAGCCAGTATGCTTAGGTCTAGGCTCTGTAGGAGACCTTTTGCTCCAATGTGTTTTATTGGAGTAATGCGGGACTTGCCTTTGTGTGGGTAGCTATGAGGACTCTTTGTCCGTGACTCTTTTCTGTCTCCGCTTCCTGGTCTTCCCTTTCTTTCTTTGCCTAGACCTGTTGCCTTTTCTGTCCCTTCCTCCTCTCTGTCTGCTTTCCTCCTGGAAAGTGAGAGGAGTCTTTGTTTGTTTGTGGTTATATTTATATGGTCGTTCCTTACTAGGGGACAGGGCGTTTTATCTATACTGAGAGGCAGGGCATGTATTGTCTACTAGGCTTGCGTTAGTCATTTTGCTAGTAAAGGTATGGAATGGCGGTTCACTGTTCTACTCGCCTGTAAAATGTTTCTCTCTCCTGGGAGATCGGGCGTTTATCCCTTTATGTTTTTTGCATGTGACTGAGAGCCTATGAGAGTAGCCATGGAATGTTAGATCTCTATTCCTTTCGCCTTCTCGTTACCTTTCGCCTTATTGAGATGTAGGGCCATTATTTTTCGCATGTCTTGCGTTTGGCACACTGCCGGTAGAGGTTGACACGGAGACTGCTTTCCTTTAAATTCCTGCAGCAAGCAGTACTCTCCATTTTAGAGTTAGGGAGTTTTTTCGCTTGTCGCATTCTCCCTTTTGATTAGCTCTAATTTACGTTCCTTCGTTTGTGTTACCTCCGAGGCAGCATCTCGTTCACTGTTTTTTATACTGTAAGTTATTCATTGTTTGTCAGCTCGTTGTGTTTACCGAGCTCGAGATTTGTTGCTTTTGTGTGACGTTCGCCCGGTTATTCGGGTCGTTTTTAGTTACGCCCCTTTTTTCCTAGTTCCATCATTTCCCTCCAGTCGAGAGTCGGAACTAGCTTATTTGCATTTGCCCTTATATTTCCTTATATACGGGGTCTCTCCGTCTTAGTGGCTTATTAAGCTTAATGAATCCCCTTGCTGCGTTTGGTCCCTCAAACCTCACACGTCACGCCCCCATTACAGTTATGTGTAACGGAAACAAATAATTTTTATTCCTGAGCCATTTATTGGTTCAAACACTTTTCCATAATCTTTCAAAATATTGGCACAGAAAACTGTCCACAATAAAATGTGGAACATGACTCCCATTCTACCCCACATCACATACAACATCAGAGCAAAATTTAATCCCATTTAACAAAAAAGAGCAGAAATAAGAATGATCTGGTCTTTACAACAAATTTATATATGATGTCCAACACCCAAAACCTTTATATTCCCATCCCCCCTGCATCTTACTGTGCAGCCATTTTCACAAATAATTACTGTATATACAATATAAACACCAATTTACAAACAAAACATGTACATTAAAGGAAATATTTGAAGAATCATACATTCTTACTCCATCTGCTTGGAATCACTAATCCAACAGACAGATAGTGTTTTAAATCTTTTCAGTATTTTTCTTGTATTGACATAGATGCATACATTCACGTTCACCTATTGGTATAAGAACAAATTGGTAATATAAGATAATGGCATTAAGAATCTTAGCAAAACAATAAGAAAAAATATTAATAATAAAAAACATCCAGTTGAAAAACAAGAGGCTGATTAAATCTAACAGAAAGCATTTAGCAATAATGACAGGTTAAAAATAAATAGTAAATGTATGAGTTTCCCCCATGTGTGCTCAAGCAATTTGTGTGCTCATGCACAGAAACATACTTCAAGTGCAGAGCTTGCTGAAGATTTGCATGAGCTGTTAGACAAGAGAAGAGGCTTCTCACAGTTAAAATAACAGGAAAAGGAAACTCAATGGAGAAACTGTACTTTGGGAAACTGTACTTGGCTGATTTGGAATGAACTGGTCCTCAAATTTAAGAGGCAAGGTTTGTTTTGTGTGTGTGTGTGTGTGTGTGTGTGTGTGTGTGTGTGTGTGTGTATACGTACATGTGTGCCTCATTCCTGTAATGTCAGAGAATGGCAAAGCACAATTGTGCAACAGAATACAGCATAGGATTAGAGTCCAAGTGTGTACTTTGAGCAGATATGCCTCTTAGGGATTGCTATGATCAATCATACACACAAAATGTATCACAAACATTTTGAAGGTAAGAAAAAATTTATAAAATTATGCTTTTTGTCAAACCATACCACTTAGTGCACATACACCACATTAAAGGCTATACTACCTTCAGTTTGTTATTGATTTCTTAGGCGTCATTATATAAACAATAAATGCTTATCCGGGGGGTATTCCACAAAGCAGGATAAGAAAGTTAGCCAGATAACTCTAAAATATTATCATGCAATAACCACAGAAACGTTCTTCAATATCAGCAGCTAACAATATGTATGACTCAACCACACATCTAAACCAGATTCTAGTGCATTTTCATCAACTAAAATCTCACTAATGTGATGATACAGCCGTATCGTTCTCACAGTTATCTGGATAACCTGATAATCCTATTTTGTGGAATACCCACCAGTATATTAAATAAGCCAGGTCACAATCACTGTCAACCAATGCGACTGACATCAAAATTACAGGCTGCATTACAAATCCTGTCTGTTCTTCACCCTTTTAATTTAAAGAAGGGAAAATACATTTTACACGTTAATCTCAACACTCATAGATGCAAACCATTAGTGTAACAATTCCTCATTGAAAATTACAATAATAATGAAAAATACCGTACCATAATATTTCACATTGTAAAACTCTTGCTAGAGTCTATGACAAAATAATTTAAAGAACAAAGGAACTACCAAGGCAGTGCAGAGAAGCCACCCTTCAGTTTGAGCACAAGCAAAACACAGACTGCAGCTTCTGAAAAACATGTTCTTAATTCAAATCAAGAATAAAGTTGGAAAAAGAAAACCTGTTTAACAAATAAATATATAAAACTTAGTAAAGAATAAACACTGGTTCAGGAGATACTGTTGTTAAAACACATTGTGGTACCTGCTAACACACATAACACATTGTAATACTAAATCAAAGTATGATCATTGAAATGACTGAGCATCCTGGGCTGCTGAGTGGCTCAGTCAGTAAATGCGCTCAATACAACCACAGACTGAGCCCTGTAGCCTTAACATTGCCTTATATGCCTGAAGCTGGCATCAGCAGGACACAGCCTACCTCATCCCATCAATATAAGGTGGGCTTAAGTTGGCCAGAGTTTCCTTCTGTGTCCTCTCGTAACAACATTCAATCTTTTCTGTCTTTCACAAGGTTTATTAATATTTCTCATTAAACTGCAACATTTTATTTGCATAAAAACCCTCATAATGCCTGTAATATCTCAAAAAAGAAAATATGAATAAAAGCTTGTGCACATGGAGCATGTACCAACAAAAGGTTTGGTGCATTATAGTGGACTATTAAGCCATACTGAAACACCATTTAGTTATTCTCCTCTGGCATGGATTGATGTCATGTTGCATGTTGTGAACATTTGTGAAAAATAAATAACATTCATCTTTAAAAGAAGCACCAAGTAGACACTGCTGCACACATTTGTTCAAGAAAAGACTTTGGATGTTAATTTGGAATCCTGTATTATAGTTAATTCAGTCAATGTGATAATTAGTTGAACTGCACCAAACGCACTGGGGCAACTGCAGCCAAATTAGTGGAAGTTTAATCTCAGAATTAAAGCCCACCTGCACACAACTGCATTACATCCTGAGCAGCCCTTTCCTTATCTTATCTCACAGATTGGAAGTAGCTGTTCAGGTTCTCATGCAGTTCGGTGGTCTAGGTTTAAACCTAAGGTTTTTCTGGCTTAAACCTCAAGTTGGTTACAATTGCCCCAACCCTTAACTGAGTAATCACAAATATTTCACAGCTGGTAACTTTGTTACATGTTCACCTAGATTATAGATCAGGTCAAGTAGCAGATTTCAGCTTAATTTCAGGCTATGAAACCTTGCTGCTGAAAACAATGGGACCTCCGTATAAATGATTAATCACCCAGTAACTCTATACTTCACGGTGGAGGTTGACAAGATATAGTCAGATATGATGAACTCATTAATTGCTTTGTTTCTCTTTATTTATGGCATCAGTGATGTTGTTTCAGCTAAGATTACAGTGGTGTAATAATAATAATAATAATCAGTTTGATTCTGTTTATACACTACAAAGTATATTCATATTTAGAAATAAATGGTTAAGGGAGGTCTTACTTTGAACGAGGTGTTTGAGGATTTCAGACAGTAATACTGTGTAAATTCTGGAGGTAGATTCAGAATAAGGAAGCAACTAGCATCATTGATCCTGTTTTCCAAATGCTGGCTTGAGTGTAAAGATGGATGCTTTTTGGTCAGATAAAGTGAGACAAATTTAACCTACCAAACAAAATCAATGCTAATATTCCACAAAATACCAGGCTTACCACAGCTATACATCTACATAAAAGAACCGTGTACAAGCAATGATGACTTAAGGCCAAACATACAATGTGTCTTTCTAAGGAAAATGACAATACACTCTCTTACTTTGCCTGTCTATAGAATATTTTTCTCCACAAAGAAACCCTGCATGCTTGAGACAACAAAGCCGGTTACTTTACATAGGTATAAGCATTCTACATTGTTTCTGAAAATGATATTTGTTATTAAAGGTGAGTGAGTTTTGTTGCAATATTGAAAAAAACCCTATAATTTCATGGTGGTGAAATTAGATACGCACAAAGCACTAGTCTCGGTAAGCCTTGGTCTGAAAAACGAATCATAGATTTAAACAATAATAATTGGTGGATTCAACCTAGTAAAAGCACGCTGCTTTAGAAACAAAAGCTTCAACTTTTGAATTGGCTATCTTCAAAAGGAAGAACGTGGACCAATGTTTTAGTGCTTCAAAGCTTAGTTTGGCCTATGGAAACAAGCACGATTCATTAGGTTAGCTGCTGTGTTTCTCGGTTAGGAGTAAAGATCACATCCCCTGTATTCTGAGTTGCCTGAGCTGGTTGCTTGGTGACAGTGGTGGTGGCGGTGGTGATCAGCAGAGGCCTCTCACATTGTAGTCTCACTGTTCCTGTGTTTCGCCGTGTCGTTCTCCTGGCAGATGAGCTGGTAAGGCTTCTCACTCTCCTCGATGACTGAGTTGCCGATCTCCGCGTCCTGGTTCTGCAGTTCTTGGCGGGAGAGGTGCTCTACGATTCCCGCACCCAGCGAGTCGCCCAGTACATTAGTGGTGGTCCTCAAACGGTCCCTGCATGAAAACACAGATACATCACAGAGCCTTGAAAAAAAAAAACATCTCGCCATTATGGCGGCAAACGCCCCAGCATGCGCCATGCTCCGCTGAGTCTGCATTGTGTTTCTTATGAACAGGGCAGTTTTCAGCAGATCAGGCTGTGTAATGAACGAACCCCAGACTTGTCAAAGCTGATGTGAAACAACAACATGCAAGCCCCTACAAGGAAACATCTGGATGATGACTTTGACATGAGGTAATAAAATCGAAGACATGAAAGTTATGACATGTAGGGCTTGATTTACTAAGAACTTTAGCGTATGCAAAACCTTTTAGCACACGCAAAACCAGTCAATGGTTGGTCATATTATTTGTTTTGCACCAATCACTGCTTGTGTTTTTAGTTTTGCATGTGCTAAAAATTTTGTACATGCTACAGGTCTTAGTAAATGGAGTCTATAGTGTTATGGCAGATAGTATAATATAGTATATATCAGGGATCTCAAACTCCAGGGCCGCTGTGTCTGCTGGTTTTTGTGATTTCCTTTCAATCAGCAGCCATTTTAGGCCTTGGAAACAAGGTGTGCAGACTCTTTAGCCAATCAATGACTTAAATTAAACACTTAAGTGCAGGAACACATCGAAAACCAGCAGACACAGCGGCCCTCCAGGATTTGAGTTTGAGATCCCTGGTATATATGAACTCATTTTAATTTCATGAAAATCACTGTTAAATATGGTCTCAATAATTCTCACATCATTATTTGAGGGTGACCACAGTGTAACAAAAAGGGATCTAAGCTTGTAAGTTTAAACACTGATATCATACTAATGAGCAAGGCACTTTACACTGCTAAATTTCTTCAGTAGATATCCAGCTGTGTAAATGGCTGTTAAGCAAAAATGGATCCAGGATAAGGGATAGTCTGATAAGCAAGTAAATAACGTAATATTTATACACCTAATTAATCATCTGTCGTCTTTCAAAGGGGATGCTATGCTGTAGCTGCGCGCTTTACGGTGACATTTAAGGAGACTTACAGGAACCAATCCACAGCAATGATCAGTGTTATGTCCTCCGTGGGCAGTCCCACTGATGTCAATACAATCACCATGGTTACCAGACCAGCCTGAGGGATGCCTGCTGCTCCAATGCTGGCAGCTGTTGCTGTGATACTGAAGAGGAAATCAAGTGCGGGAAATAAAAATAAATGCATTTTTAAACTGATATGTTCAAACACAGGTACAGTTAAAGTCTGTCTATGCTTAATTATATAGTACATTTCCCTGCAAAGAGCACATCTATTTGTGTTACCACACTAGTCTCATTTAGATGACAAAAAAGGCAGCTGCTTCTTTGATGCTTGTCTGCCTTCATTAATATGAGAGACAAAGCAGCAGTTACTTTGGTTTACATAAATAGTTTATAGTCGATGGTAAACAGAATCCGCCTTTGCTTGCTCTTAACTCTTACCTGATGGTGAGGATCTGGCCAAAGTTGAGGTCCATATCATTGACCTGGGCGATGAAGATGGCGGCCACAGCCTCATAGAGGGCAGTGCCATCCATGTTGATGGTGGCGCCCACTGGTAAGACAAATCGCGTAACCCTCTTGTCCACACCATTGTTCTCTTCCAGGCATCGAAAGGTAATGGGAAGGGTGGCTGAGCTGGAGGAGATGTGTGGTGGATTCAGACCCCAAAGACACCCAGATAACTGGCACACAAAACCAAACTACAAGGACTGCACAGTTTTAGTGATGCATCAGTCACACTGTTCAAGCACTTTTTGACATTTTTAACACCAAACCTGCTTTATTCCACGCACTACACATACAGTGGCAATATTGGGACTGTAATATAGCACTGGAAACTACTTTTATGAACCAGAAGCTCCAGTCATTAAGAAGCAGAGAGGGCAGAAGGACCACAGGAGCTGACCATCTGGTTAGCACACAGAATCTGTGACGCCGCAAACAAAGCGACATGCCGAAACCTGTGGATGCCACGCCCACCTGGAGGAGGTCCCCAAGGCTGTGATGAGCGCCTGAAGCAGCCCCCCGATGAACGTGAAGGGGTTCTTCCTCGTCACGACGAAGTAGAGGAGCGGCAGGACGAACAGGCCGTGGATGAGCAGCCCCACGATGACGGTGACCGTGTACATGCCCAGCTGCCCGCCCACCTGCACCAGGTCCTTCATCTCCACGATCTTCCCCGCGATTAGGAAGAGGATTCCCACGGGGGCGTACCTGAGGGGAAGCAACAAGGCGGCCGCTGCCTGGTGAAAAGCCAAACTAACAGGATGGCAGCAGCTGTGGAGGGAGTTTGAGAGCCCTCGCTATAGGTGCAAAGCTGGAACAGACACAGGTCGATACGGATAGCATTGTCTCTGCACACTGCACACCCCTAACACTGAAGTACGCTTGAATACTTGGATAACTTTATATTATTACACTTCAAATATGCACACAGGGAGCTAGACTGGAAAATTATAACAACATTTTCTCCCTCGGCCTTTGGGGGCAGTCAAAGTTATGATGGGGAAACACATTCAGCATCGACAGTCATTTTCGACAGGAACCTGAGAAAAGGCCAAGAAAATGACGACCGGTGGACTGGCACTGACCAGATTATGATGGCCACCAGGCGCATGATGGCTTCGTTGAGGCAGTCGAAGAATTCCCGCAGCGCTTGGCCCTGCTGCTTCATTTTGCCGATCACCAAGCCAAAGCACATGGAGAAGACCACCAGGCCCAAGGCGTTGACCCCGCCGGAGGAGCCTGACACAGGCACCGTCTCCTCCAGCGTCTCCTGAACCGTCTGCAGCACTCCGCTCACGTTGGCTGGGAAGGTCGACTCCGTGCCGTTGATGGCCTCCGTCAGGTTGAGCGTGATCGTCACATTCTTCTTGTAGATTCTTTTGGAGTACACTGTTTTGTACTGGATGCATATATCAAGAGGTCAGAGGTCAGGTTTACTTCTGTAATTAAATCTTTTTACATGGCTTACATTTTCAACTAAATCATGAAGAATATGTTATTATTTACATTCCAGGGGCCACATGTATAAAACGGAGAAAGTCGGAAATCTGCTTTCGCAAAGTTTTGCATTTTCTCCCTCGGCCTTTCTACCACGGTGATGCGATATCACTGTCTCCAAACATTGCGTACACATGGTGTCCAGCATGTGCAGAGGTACGCAGGTTCTCTTATGTTATACATCTGAATTTCTGCGTGGAAATTCACTTACGCAGCTTTCTGAGGGCATTTTTCTGCTCAGCACTGTTTATACATGTGGCCCCAGATGTCTAACTATCAATATTAGTCCGGGCTATTGCCTAGGCTGGTGTGATATTAATATAAATGGGTTAAGGAAGAAAAGCCGCGACCCAAACAGCATGTACAGCTATGTGTTTACACCATATCCCTGTAAATGTAAATCTTATCTTAGGCCACTAAATTCCCTTACCTGTTTAAAACATGCTTCCACTAAATTAGGAGGGAACATGTTTCTGCAAGACAAAACGGACAATAAAACAACAATAATGCATTTCATTAAAAAGTACAATGAGTGATGAATGCTTATAATTTCTGCATGTCCATCTGGTCTCAAAATTAAATGGAGCAGCACAATAGTGGGAAGCAATGCATACCTAATAAGGTCCAAGAAAGCATCCGCGGCTTGTACTGGCTCAATGTTGCCACTAGAGGGCACTGGACTGTCCCTGTTGCCTTTCCCTGGCCGGATGATTATCACCATGACTATGCCAATGAAGACAGCGATTAAGGTGGTCACCATGTAATAAATGACGGCCCGAAACCCCATCTTGCCAGAGGCTTTGCTGTCCAGAGAGGAGATCCCTGCAAAACAAGTGGGTTTGGAATCACTGAAAAATATTTGCGCTACACACCTCACTGGCGAGTTTCACACAAAATTATTTATAGGAGCGATACAAATAGAAGGATACCACCAAAGTAAAAAAAGAAATAAATGAACAATATCATAGCAAGGTGAAAAATGAATGGTAACAAAGACTGACAATTCTAATATGTGAAATATGTCAGACTCACAACTCCTATTAGTTGAGCTAGGTGGCCATAAGGACCAATCTGATACCTGTAACCGTACTAGGCTATAATGACCAAGCTGCTAGCTGTAACCATACCAGGCTATAATGACCAAGCTGCTACCTGTAACCAGACTGGGTCATAAGGACCGAGCTGCGCAAGTGATGCTGCATGTTCACTAGCTGGCCTGGGAATGTTTTTTAACCTGGCACAATTGCGCATGCCAATCAGGTGAATTCACTTTTCTGTACCTGTAACCAAGACAGGGCCAAAATGGTCAAGCTGTTACCTGTAACCAGACTGGAAACTATGAGAGGTAGCACCAGCATCTGCAGCATCCTCATAAGAAGCTCCCCTGGGAAGGAAAAGTACTTGATCTCCCTGAGGGACATCTCACGTGGACGGAGGGCAAAACCCAGAATGACCCCTGAACAAAATGAATCAATCAGAGGGAGAGCAAATGAGCCACAAGCGACAACAAATACCAAGAATTCCAGAGCACGCCCAAAACACAATAATGTAACGTATCTGTGTTGGAAAAGATTTACTGAGCCTGCCAAAGAAACTTATTCAAGTCATTTCACGTGACCCGTTCTCTCCACTGCTGGATCTTCAAAACAAACAGAGCTGTGTGTGTGTGTGTGTGTGTGTGTGATTGTTTTTTTAAGCCTTCTCAAGAAGGGAACATGTTTGGGTGAAGTCCTCGCCCGGTTACTTGCCCAGTGCGACGGCGGCCACGGTGAAGAGCACAAAGGCATTCCGGCGCAGGAAGTTCCTGACGCTCTGGCGCGTGATGGAGCTCATCCTCTTCTGCGTGCTGGAAGCGCGTTTCTGCATAGCCTTGCGCAGCTGCAGGAGACCTCGCTCGGGAAGGTGGGGCTTCTCAGAATCCTCGTTCAGGAAAAGGCTGTTGGCAGTCGGGGGTTTCTCATTCATAATCAGCTCCAGAACCTGGTCTAGGAGGCAGGACTCGTGGGAAACTGGAGGAGACAGCACAGAAAGCGCATTTAGAATGCTAGAGGACACTACGTTCACATAACCATAACAGTTAACAGCAATGATAAAGGGGAGAAGAAACATGACCTCAGGGATAGTGTTTTAAATAAAGCTATAAAAACATCGGTTACACCTCTTAATAGACTATGGGCAAACCCACAGCCTCTCAAACATTCAACCAAACTATTTATGACACCTGGGCCTCAACCTTCAGAAATCTTACTCTGCAGATGGATTAAAGCCACGCAAAAAGTGCTGCATAAACCATTCCCAAAAACCTTGTCACATTAAAGAGTCAGTCATGCTGCATGCTTTGTTTATGTGTTCAAGACACTTTGTCTTATCTCCTCTACTTCATATCCCCATGATATTTGCGATCTGTTTTTCTCGTATATTATTGTTCACATGTATACATCGCTAGGCCTGCTTATTCATTCAGTATCTCTATGTCTGAATGTCCTTCCATCTGTCCCAGTCTGTCCATAGTCCTTTTATAACCACGTGATGGGGAGGGGTTTGTGTAAGATGGGGAAGGAGGGAATTTAAATGGCAGGGAATTATGTGGTGGGGCTGGTTTTGGAACTATAATAAAATACTATAATATTTTTTTCTTTTGATGGTTTTAAAATAAAAATTCAACACAGAAATTTCCATGCAACCCCTTCCACTATGCCATCAACCTGCAAAACCAGTTGTCTCTGCTCATATAGAAATCATTACGCGACACGACTCTCTCCTGTCAGCTGTTGCTAGCATCTCTCCCACTTCCTATGTACACCTTCTCCCTACATCCTTGTACCTGTACAGACCTAATTCTTACAGCCATGTGACCCAGGAATCCAAGCCAAGTTCAGACGCATCAAATGTTTCAAATGCAATGCACGGTATTTCTCAACAATTCTGGCACAGCTGGGGTTTTATCATGATGCACCCCATATGTGTTTCTGATGGCAAGTTCTGGCACAATGTTGATGACACTCAAAGACACTCAGAGAAGTTCAGAGACTGAAGCTGGTCAATGAACTTTAAATAACTGTTGATGATGACCAATGTCAGGAACGGGCTTCGTCCTGCTTAATAGATAACCGCTATTTACCACTTTTATGGTAGGCTAAACCATTTGTAACATGCCCACAGTTTCTCCTACCATTTTCAGCCACAGCACACTAATAAATGCAGCAGCCAGACCAGCAGCTAGGTCAACTAGTTATTTAGCTATCTACCCAGCTATTCTAGCTGTAGTTAACATGCTTTTCAGGCTAACTAACACTATGCATGAACTATATATTTGGCTGCCAACCAACTATAGTAATGTATATTCACTATTAGTAAAACGTAGCTAATGAGGCTTCTAAAAATAGACATAAAATGCAATAAACTGGCTATAGCTTGCTTAGGTTCTTTATTTTTGCCCTGCTGGCAGATCAGGTTGCAAATCTATTTGGCTTACTTACTAACTGATATGCAAGGAGTACATCACAGGTATATTCATTACTCTTGCCTATGTTTGTAAGGAAGAGTTAGTGCACAGATAATAAATGGAGCATCAGGCATAATGACAACTTAGCATAGCTGCCAACATTGAGAGGTCAACTGTCACCCACCCCAAATTCCCTAGCTAGCTATAGGAATTTGCTAGCTATATGTCACCTCAAAGGTTCAAGTTTTAACGCATTATATAGGCAACACATTACAATGAAAACGACAGTTTTACTCATGATTTTACTTGATCTGACTGTAATAATAATGTCATGTACTAAAGGTACAATAGTAATGCATTGTACTGGTAATATAATAATTGAGTGCACAGGTGTAATTATTGTGTAGTACTGTGCATGTTTTAACAATAATGTAGAGTAGTTATGTGCAGATGTAATAAAAAAATTTTCACAAATGTTTTGAACAAAACATTTTATATTTCGTGCCTACTACTACCACTTTCAGTGCTATAATAATGTTCTATTATTCAATTTCTGTGTTGATTAGACAAATTAGTTTACAAGACTATTACAACTGTGCACATCAGTACATAACCAGGAATAACTGAAGTTTTGGTTGCTGTGAGATAAAATTCTCATTCACCACGTAACAATGTCCTCAAAAATGCCTGCATTTTAAGAGCGTGAAAGCATTCCATTGTGCTACTGGCCCTGACTGAGGCTTTTCAAAAAGATGTATCACTGAAGAGGACAATGTGCTTTTACATTGATACAAAACAATGGATCCCCAGGAGAAGATATGCTGCAATCACAGTGTTTATGAATCTATTGATATTTTGTGTCATTTTTGGAGAATGACTGCATTCATCTTATGATTGTATTTTACACGTATTTGTCTGCTTTACATTTTAAGTAACGCTACAATTTGTGGCACTCGGGATTATGGCTCCATAGTAATGAGGAGAGTTATGACAGGTCCTAATTACAGAAAGGCAGTTAAATGCAGGGGCCTAATTATAGCTAACCTTCTGTCAGAGGAACTATTAAGGTAAAAAAACAGTAGCTGCTCCTAACCACAAATGCTAGACTTCTCCCTGACTCCCACTATGAAGTTCATGAGCCTTAAAGTGACCCACATAACAGAAAAGATACACATACCCAACATCATGATCTTTGACAACCTTCAAAAACATCAATCAATTAGATTAGACTGCACAATCCTGTAGGTACGCAGTGCCCCCAGCACCGTGTCATTGGCAAGTCCTTTTCAGACGTCCAGGAGAGCCATATTAAAGCTGCATGAGGAGCTGGCTGGAGACAGGCTCCCAGGAGTGTCAAAAGCCCCTCCCCCAGCTAACGAAGACTGTTTGTATGCAGCTGTATAGTCCATTGCTCATAAAACAGACACCTGTCACAGGACCATGATCCTAGTGACCAGGATGTGGCCAGGCCATTTGCATAATGCTGTATACTTCATTAATAAATTGGAAACCTCCTAAAGTTAGATTACTGCTGACTGGTTGCGGAACCTTGGGCTCTGCCCCCCAAATCAAGCTTAACTGCATCTGTCATAAAACTGCATTGTGGATTAATTCAAGCTTAATCCCACCCTTGCTGACAACGTACAGGAGCAAGTGAACAGCCATACACTGTGAACTGCCACCATCCAATTAAACCCTCTCTCTCTCTCTCTCTCACTCTCTGCAGTGTGTTTCCTCTACATAAGCCTGACCTTAATTTGTTCAGAGGGATGGTATTTAACATCTAACCGGAAAGAAAGCCCAGAGCCACTTCAAACGCCCCTGTTAAAAAGACTCCCGCTGAACGAAGTGCAGAACACTGGATAACAGAATGTAATTTTCATTTTGTGCTGATTAGAGGCTGAGTGTTTGCCAGAGTACTAACAGGCAAGGGAGGACCATCGCCGTTTTGAAAAGCACAAGAATCAATGGTCCTTATAAGTTGTAACCTACATATGTATATTATGAGACCTGCTTTGCATCTTGCAGCCTGGCTGCGCCGTATCGATTTCTTTCCCTTAAACACAATGAACTGCCTCTGATCTCACGGTTTAAAAAAGTAAGTACAATATGTACAAAAGGTCTCTATCTAACATAAAGCAAACCATTTAGCTAATTCCCTGGAGCTGCATCTTGAAATTCAGTAAATCCTTGCTGTGTGGCATTGATTAGTCATATTTAACTGGCATGAATCATGGGTGTAAATGCAAATGAAGCAAATCCTGTAAAACCGTAAGATGCATCAGACAGAAGCGTGGCACCAACAGGTCTACAAACCCCCAGCCTTGCACAGTGCTGTTTGATTGGACACAAAGTCACTCTTTCCGAAACAATGGCTTACTCACCACTCATGGTTTAGGTCTTGTGCACAGTCCAAAAAGCGTGATACAATGTCTGACGCCGTCTACCTTTTTCGACAGCTCAGGGTCCAAGTGAGTGGATGCACCTTTGTGCTGAGCTCATACACTCACAGACATGAAAAGGACTGTCATCTCCTCTGACCTGACCTTCAGATGCCTTGGGGTTCAACCTACAGAGCACATGCTGGGAGCACATCACTACAAAGCCACCAGCCAGTCACGCGTACACCCCCCCAGTGTGGCCCCAACCCCAGCCCGCTGTCCACAACCCAGCATTCACCTGGCTCGGAACAGACATTACAGCAAAACACACAACAGATATAAAACGATAAAGTCACAGCCACGACCACAGATTACAGCTAAGATGTTACTTAACTAAAAATATGTTTTGTAACCAATCAACAATCCAATCAGCTGGCCAGGACCTTACTGTACTCACAAAGTAAACAATTACTTTTTTTACTGACAAGCTGAACACAGATGGGTCATCATTTTTGAATCACTAAAAGTAGGAAAATTGAACAACTTCAGACAATCATATACAGTGAGCTTTGTTTCCCAGTTTCCCTACGGGACATTTTTATACAATGTTGCACCTGAAACAAGTGTCACGGTACATGTTTTGTGATGATACTTTTCATTGTGTTGTGCTGAAATGGTGTAAACTTGGATTTGTGTATCCAGATATGTGCTGTTGTAAAAACAATGTTAATTCAAAAAATGAGTTTAGATAAGCGATGAAGGTCAAGTGAAACACCATGTTTCAGAAAATGAATTGCTCCCTCACATAGAAAAAGCCCGAGTGCGGACAGTGATGTAGGCTACAAACGTAACACTCACACGAGAAGGTGCAGCTGATCTAGCCAAAAGCAGGTGAATTAGCCTACCACGAAACTGCGAACGGCACGATGTTCTCCAAAGAAATATCCAAAGCACACCTCCATTGACCTCTCAAAAGCGAAATAAATAAACATCGTAAAAAATAATGTCAAATTTGTGATATGGAACGAATTTCCGTTACTTAACAACCATCAAAAGTACCATTCCGTGAACACCTGTGGCCACATAGTCACACATAATATGAATCACATATTAATCACTTGTCGCCTATAGGCTAGAGGATAAAGAAATATTTATATACCCAAATCTGATAAAATAGCTTTCTATAGCATACCTTCTGTAAAGATGTTCCCACACAGCAACGCTTTTCTTTATTTCTCCTTGCTTTCTGAGTTTTTCCAGATAAAACACTTTTCCACTGTGTAACTATGTTACGTATGCGGCAGCGCACAAACATGAAAATGTAACTCCAAATGGGAGATGGATTATGTCTTCTTTTGCTAGTTTCCGTTTTCTATGTGCTTGCGTGCACTTCAGCTCACAAGCTAAATTGTCAAGATAGTAGGGTGTGCGTGGGAGGGAGAGGTTAAGGATTCTTCAGGCGCGAAGAAGCAGAACCACCTGCTGCCCATCCGTTTCCAAAACAGCAAAGCAGTTCACACTAGCTTCATTTCGACACCCCATTTTTGCAGTTGTGTAATCAAACTCAAATTTCGCAATAGCTCCAGTAGCTACATCCTTTACACAATTATTCGCTGAGTCTTTATGCGATGCTCCTTACAGCTCATTTGTAAAACGTTGTGATGATGTCAATGTTACCCGCAAATTAAAGTGTTTAAAAAAAAAGTATTAGCTCATTGCTAGTGATTTTTACACATGACCATTAATTTCTATGGAGTTCTTACAAAGTTATTGTGCAACGGCCTGTAAAAAAAAAAGAAACACGCATAATCACATTATTTTGAGAGGATGGAACATTTTGTAAGAATAACAATAAATTATATATTTTCCTAAAATAATTCTAATTTGTTTTATTTAATTACTTTTTGCGGCTGCATGGGTATAGTTAAAACGAAAGAGACCGTTTCCATTACCATGACAACCTGCCTCCGTGAACCAGATGAGGGTCTTAGCATATAGAACTCAGGGGATACATATATTAGAGACCTTCAACCCATTCTACCCACATACCCACCTACGTGTTTGGCTTTAGTATTCGAGCTATTTCGCATTATGGTTGTGCCAGAACTTTTGTAAAGGCTTCTAGGAATTAGATGTTCAACTGTCTTGGCAGCATGCCATGCCAATGACACTGGACTTTAGCTAAGATTTTAGCTGGAAAAATAACAAACAAATAAGACTCTCCAATCGTTAGAAGAATAAAATGCCTGACACAAAACCTGCCAGAATTCCTAGAAAGCATGCCACACAACTCATGCACTGTACTTAAAGGGTGCCATTATGTCAAAATACATAATACAATAATACTTTTTTTTTTTACACACTGACAGGGATAGTATGTATCGTAGTCCATCTATACTTCTATGGTAATTTATACTAGTCTTTATGGATACATGGTTAGAATGTTTAGATTGTATATAGATCAGTTTTAGTAAATATACTAGGTAGGGACAGTACAAAAAATTTTTTTCTGAAATAATGTAGGCTAAATTGTACCCTCTTATAAGATTCAATAGCATACTCTACAATTCTGTGTCTCTAAAAACATGAACACTGCAAAAATTCTCTACAGCTCTAAAGTGCATTGCCAATGGACTGCTGGAAGGCTTTACAAATTTTGGCAATGTTTTGGATTCAATCTTGTTTACTACCATGAGAATTTGTTCATATTCAACATGCCTCTGGTTAATACAAATAAAAGAAAACCTGAGCAAATGTCCGATTTATGAAATTTGGAGCTCAAAAAATATTTTGCCGATGTTTAAGCATTCTTCCTGGTAATCAGAGCTGTTTATTCAGTAACTGCATAGCTATTGTTCTTATCATACACTATAAGCCTGTACAAAGAACAGTAAATTACTGGTTGTACAGTTGCCAGCAACTTCTTTTTCTTATGGTCTTTATAGTTCAAGTCTGTTCTTACAACAGTTCATTTGGTATTTTGTTGTAATTTCTTAAACAATATAATCTACAGCCAAATTACTTCATTGTGAATGTGCTCTTCCCTTTCTATTACTTTATCTAATAAAAACGACATTGCTGAAATCGTAGTACATTTTATCATGTATTTTAAATACTCATTCATTTTACACTTTTACAGTAGCACAAAAAACAGTATTGATATCATTTAAATATACACTTTTGTTACAAATTATGTTTTATTGTGTGTGTGTGTGTGTTTTAATAGCCTAATAGCAAGTTGCAACAATTCAACTGGTAAAAACTTATTGATCTATTATGATGGATCATATTGAACAATAGCAATCTAATTATGAGTGCAAGTATGTATGCAGGAGCAGAAACAGGTACAAATAAGTAAGATTTAAATAACGGAGAGGTGGATATAGATTTCAACAGTTTTGGGATAATGATGAACTGGTGCTGCAAAATAGACTATTTACCACCCGGCAAGAAGCAAACAGCCTCCTCCCTGAATAATGGCTGCACAATTACACCCAGACTCTGGGATTCCACCAACCTGATCCTTCAGGTGGCCAGCGGATATACGGAACCAAGAATAATTGTAAGGTGCTGGTGGGGGAAGGACCCAAACGCAGGCAGGAATATGAAAAAAACCGAAGTTTATTCAGGGCAAGGCAGCAATCCGTGGTAAAACAGGCAGGGTCAAAAAACCGGGTAGTCAAACGCAACAAAACACAATCCAAAAGAGTAGTCAAGGAACAGGCAGGGGTCAAACCGGGAAGGCACAGCAAAAGCACAAAACCAGGATCCAAAGACAGGGTTGCGAGAACACAGGCAGGAGTCAAAAACCGGGGAGGCGTAGAAGGAACACAAAGAAAACCAAACCGACTGAATACAAAACAACAACAGGCAAAAAACTAAGGAAACAAAAACTAGGAAACAGAAACTACAGAATGAATAAACAAAACAGCTCGGGCAGCAGCAGCTCGGGCAGCAGCAGCTCGGGCAGCAGCAGCTCGGGCAGCAGCAGCTCGGGCAGCAGCAGCTCGGGCAGCAGCAGCTCGGGCAGCAGCAGCTCGGGCAGCAGCAGCTCGGGCAGCAGCAGCTCGGGCAGCAGCAGCTCGGGCAGCAGCAGCTCGGGCAGCAGCAGCTCGGGCAGCAGCAGCTCGGGCAGCAGCAGCTCGGAAAACCAGATGGTAACACAGAAGCAAAATATCATATGAGGAATTCACGAAGAACACTGAAATGACAAGGTATATATACAGGGAGACAGACATAATGGGAATCAGGTGTGTAGAAGCAGGGAGGGGAGATTGCTCACAGGTGAGAACAGTGAGGGTTAACAGGGACCAATAAAACAATGACAGGGGAAACGTAAGACACGGACTGGCATACACAGACACAATGATAACAAACGGCCTGGAGTTAGCAGGTAAACAAGTGCACAGCTCAGATTGGAGGAACAGGAAAGTGGACACGTGCAGAGAATGCGAAATCACAGATCGATGCAGGGATAGGACAACGAGGAGGGAAATGACAGCTGCAGGTGGAAACTCAAGATGAATTAGTAATGTTAGTAATGAACTCTAGAACCCTAATGTTAGTAGGTTAGTATTATATACATGTTAGTTTGTTAGCAGGTTAGTATTAAATCTAATCTAACAGTTAGTATGATTAGTAGATTAGTATTATATACAAATATAAATAAAGCCAGAAGGAAGAAAACGAGATATACGAAATACAGAAGAAACCTGAATGTTCCCAAAATCACCCGAATAGTGCAATGACAAAGACAGGGGGTGGAATCTCAGAAACATGGAACGGGAACTGACAATCGCGAGGGAAAGAAAACAGGAAAAATAATAACAAATGAAGAATAAACAGACAGATTACAGGATCCTAACAATAATACTTTTACAATCTGCCAATAAAAATGCACGAGATACAATTCAGTGTCGCCATGAGCTAGGAGGCTTACAGAACTGAAATGCGTTGCAAAACAATCCTCACCAATGCAATACATAAATGTAAAAAACACAGTAAACAGTAAAATTTTTAATAAACAGCTATACTACATACAATGCAGTAATTGATTTCACAAAACAGTGCAGTATTACTTTGATAACTGTCATTGCAGTTTGTCATAGGAAGATTTGTCTCTAATAATGTTAAATCCAAATAGCAAATATACAGTATGTTTTTTTTTTGGTACTGGACTTGGAAGTGTGATAAAGACAAATACTGTATGTCACATTGGCATATCCAACTCCATTTGTTGTATAACAGTATGGAATATAAAGCTCTGATTAGATCCGTATGTGTGCGCTTTAAATATTTTTGAGCTAACAACATGTTAAATTTTTCTTAAAATGGTAATCTCAAACAAAGCATGAAACTGTTGAAACTGAACAATGCACTTAATAATGATTAATGGCTAAACTCTAAACTAAATGAGACAATGCTGATTTAAATCTGTTATTGGTTTTAACCTCAAATAGTTGTGCATCTCATGCTCTCAATGTGTTCTAAGCACACACACACACACACACACACACACACACACACACACACACACACACACACACACACACACACACACACACACACACACACACACACACACACACACAGCATCTCATCTAAATTGGACATTTAATGATGGCATTCCCACTCAAGGCAAGTAGAATCTCTGATACCAAAGTCCATCTTTCACCCACTTACACCAGGAACCCAAGCTGATATCTTAAATGGAACGACAGCATACTGCATCGCTATGGAAACACAATTACCCGGTTACAGCGTGGGAGGTGTAAACCATGACCGATCCACATTTAGCTTGTTAATTATGCGCTTGCCTGCAGATACAAGTGCATGTTATACAGTATGCCTGATATATGTTTAGGTTTACTTGCATTACATCTTATCTGTATAATTGAACAGTAAAAATCAATTTAGGAAAATGTCTATTAATGAAGAAGCACAATTTGACAAGGAAACTAAACTAATTGCTTCACTTAAAAAATGTGCAAAAGGAGCAAAGTATTTTAACAATATAATAGAATTGTACTTAATTTTTTCAGAACATAATTAAAAACTGGAGGTGAGAAACATTGCTGCATCTTTTAATAAAGGGTAAAGCTCTCCTTTAAAACGACTGACATTTGTCTTTAAAATTCACAACCAGATCATTTGAGATAAGATTATTTACACTAAGAAATGGATACATTCAGAAGTTATAATGTGTCAAGAGGAAAGATATCTTAATCTCATTAAGAAGATATCTGTGGGGTGTGTTGGTAACTGTGGTATTTATTGAGTTGAATCTATCTCAGTAGATTCAACCCAATAAATACCACAGTTATAATGTGTCAAGAGGAAATATATCTTACTCTCATTAAGAAGATATCTGTGGGGTGTGTTGGTAACTGTGGTATTTATTGAGTTGAATCTACTGAGATAGTAGTATCGTCATCCTTTTGTGATGGAAGAATTAATGTATCAGTTACTTAGCAACAAGCATTTTTTCCATGGCTGATAAAACATATGGCATTGTATGACTATGTGCCATCATAAGGTTGCCATATGTGTGTGTGTGTGTGTGTGTGTGTGTGTGTGTGTGTTTAGGCTGTGTAGCAGGAGCCATAGTTGCATCTTGCGTTCTTATATAAGACTGGACCACCTTTAATACCACTGTCCTCAATGTTTATGCAAGTGAAATGAAGCATGCTTCCCTCTGTATGTGAACCTTAGTGCTATTCTGAGAAAAAATACTAGATATGTAGTTTTGGCTGTTTCGCTGAATGTTTTTTGCGAATATGTTTTGCCCTATCCAAAATCTCATGAAAAAAATATACAGTATAAAATGACCAAATATGAGATTTAAAAAAACTAGCACATTTTTAAAGGCATTCATTACAGCATAACATGCAATGTATGTTAAGCCATGTTCATTTTTTCCTTTGATACATTTGCATTAATGCCAAAAAGAAATCAAACTTCTAAATCAATCTTTAAAGTGGAATTGCAACATATTGGGAGCCCAACTGTTACTGTCACCAGGGGACGTTGCATTGTATATACAGATCTTGAGATATTAATAAAATAAATCTTAATAAAAATATATTAATGAGATATTAATAAAATAGGGTAGCAGTTGGACTACCCTATTTTAAGGTAGTGTGAGGCAGAGAACCTCATACATGTACTAGGCTACCTGGGCTTCACCCTAAATTTATAGCACTTTCTAGGCTTCATGGTTAACCTAATGCAGGACATTAGTATTGATTCTGGACGGGCGGCTGGTTTTGATGGAGAGAATATTTTGGCCATGTGAGTCCTCTCTCTGGGGTGCACCAGGTGCGGGTCCCCAGCAGTCATCACACCTTGAGTTAAAAGGGGAGTGTTTGTTTTCAGACCCCTGGCCACATTAAGGGATGAAAGTGAAGAAACGCCCCATATCGAAATCCCCGAGTACACAACAAAAGGTCACCTAATAGATTCCCTGCTTTGAAATGTCATCTGATTACTTTCAAGCTGGCAACATGAAGACATTTTTAAAAACTGAAGCAAAACAAATACATAGATTACAGAGAATTTTAAAATAGGCACTTCCAATATTCAATAAACAAATGAAGGAAAATGTTCAAGAATTGACATTTACTTTGAGCAGAAACGTGTTAAGGTCCTGTTTTTTTTTTTTTGCATTAAATGCTACGTCTCAGTTTGCAGGCAAATAAACAAGCAAAAGAAAAAAGCTGAGAGACCAGAATTTCCTCCCAGGTACATGTGTAGTGCCAATCTCAGTAGTCCGTTATATTGCTTCATGGCGAAGCAGTGGTAGACTGCAGTCACAAAGAAAGGAATAGAACAGTTGGATGATGTGTTCAGATTTAGTCATCTTCACACAAATTAATTAGCAGATTAGGATCTGCGAATAACACCTGCTCTCCGTGGCATCCGTTCCAGCCTTCCCTCATTTCACAAGGAAAACTGAGAAAATGATGCTCCTGTCTATATTAAACCTTCTCCAGTGTAGGATACACATTGGGGAGATTTTGCTTTAAAACCGTGAATGTCTCGAGCACAAGTTAGCACTTTATTACCTTTTCTTAGTGAGCTGCAGCGTTCATGTGGCTGCAGCCAGACATTGACGAACGGTCACTGCTACAGTACCTATTAGCAACGATACTGTGTGTAAAAGGATAAATGTGCGAGATAACTACATAATCCACAGCCTCTTTCCATGCAGTAACAGGTCAAAGGAACAGCTTGGACTTGGCAAACCACCTTTAAAGCAGTGTTATTTTTAATAAATAACTGCACCTTAACAAAAGATGAGAATAATACTGATGCAAAAGGATACCCAGGAGGTGGCAATTCAGATTCCCTTAAAGGGATAGTTCACCCATTTTGAAAATTTTTAGATTGTTTTACTTACCCCAAAATAGTATGTAAGGCTGTAGTGATGCTGTCCTGGTCTCAGCGCTGTAGCTAAAATTGGCTAAACCGGAATTGGAACATTGCTAACAATTAGCATCGTGCCATTGGATTTAATTGCCCCCCAGCTAACTTTTGTTTAAACACCTGCCTAAATCCACTCAAATAAGGTTCAACAACAGCTTTACAAGTGTCAATGGTGGAAACGAAAATGCACATATGATTACAGAGTTCACAAGGACGATATTTTCGCTGAAATTACTGTATATGATTATGTTTCAGCCTCTGTTTAGATTTACAGTGAGCACCATAATTCATTGGACAGTGACACATTTTTCGTTCTGTTGGTTCAGTACTCTAGCACTTTGAATTTGAAAGGATACAATGACAATGAGGTTACAATGACTGTCAGCTTTAATTTGAGGGTATGTTCATCCAAATCGGATGAACCGCTTAGAAATTATAGAATCTTTTGTACATAGTCACCCCCATTTTCAGGGATCAAAAAATATTAGACAGTTTAACATAATGTAGAATAAAGTAATCATTTTTTTAAATTTGGTCGCATATCCTTTGCATGCCATGACTTCCTGATGTCTGTGACCCAACAATATCAAAAGACTCTTGATCTTCAACTTATTTTCTGGCACTCCTACAAGCGATACTATAACCTCTCTGCATTTGAATGGATCTCTATGGGAATTTGGGGGTGGGACTAGATTTAGCTGTAAATTACACTGGAACAGTATGGAACAAATGGTTGGCTAAATGGCTCAAAGTCATCAAGAGTCTAACCTATCAAACATACCTTAAACCATCACTCTGCTGCCAGATATGCAGTAGATATGGATGGATAACTTGAAGGGTTTCTTCTCCTGACTTATTTTTCCATAGAGTTCAATAGGAAGATTTGTCAGGAGAAACAACCCTTAAAGTGATCCATCCATATCTACTGCATATCTGGCAGCAGAGTGATGGTTTGAGGCTCGTTTGATACCTTAGACCCTTGATGACTTAGACATTTTGCCAACCATGTATTCCATACTGTTCCAGCATAATTGCTAGAGTACAGAAAGTGCTAGAGTACAGAACCAAAATAACAAAACTGTCCAATGAATTATGGTGCGCACTAAGTTATGAAGATTCGGTAAGAGAGCCGGTAACCTTTAGTATCACTCCGCACCAGAACATCGTGGCAAGCTGCTTCTTGTTTTCTTCTTCTATGGTAAGCTTGTTGTGTTTATGAAGGAACACTGCTGCACAAAGTGACGAAACATGTTATGGACAACTGGCAACTTTTCCATGCACTATTTCAGCATGTAAAATGTATACTACATACCATCAAAATAAACCTTTGTTTATTTAACAATTTCAGTGGATTAAGGCGGTTATTTAAACAAAAGTTAGCCAGGGGGCAATTAAATCCAATGGCAAGATGCTAGTTGTTAGCATTGTTCCAATTCAGGTTTAGACAATTTTAGCTACAACGGTGAGACCAGGACAGCATCACTACAGCCTTACATAGTTTCAGGGGTAAGCAAAACAACATAAAATGTTTCAAAATGTGTGAACTATCCATTTAAGCATATTCAGGAACAAATTGTACAAAGACTAATTAAACTGAAACGACAGAAACACTGGTCCCCTTGTTAATGTCATCAGTGAGAGCAAGGATAAGAGTTTATTTACAACTTTCCAAAAATGTTTTCTGGATTCCACGCTGTAATACACATTGAGGAAAGTAAAAGGAAAAAAAAACAGTTAATTTGAATTAACAAATGACATCACTATATCAGTTTTGCTTTTACATTCATTGTTTTCAATAACCAGCCACATTCATGATGGTATATAAAGCCTACTTGCTAGTGTTACATAAAAACTGTTAGATTATCACTAGCATCCAAAAGGGAGTACATTTCAGAATATTAAATATAAAATAAGCCATGGAGTATAGAGGAAGCAAAGCATTTTGGTGAAGGAACGTGTTTATTCTTTGCTGTAGTGGCCTCTTCAAGACTCCAAATGAAGCTTGGTTTATTTGAATTCTCCCTAAACTGTGAAAAGCATGGAAACCTCTGCCGACCTGAGATTATGTTATAATGAACTGTCATGTCGTGAATTCTTATCAATTGGTGACATAATCGTTGGGACATTGCTAAAAATGACAAAGAACACAAACAGAAATCATACATACTGTATACTAGGCACTCTGGTCAAGTGTATGCTAAATCTAATATAGTTGTATTATAGTATTGCAAATAAGAAATAAATACAAGCTTATTAACAAATGATTGGCCTTGGGTAAAATTAGTGGTGGCACTACTGCATACTCTAGAAAGAATTAGTGGAAAACTGGAAAATATTTCTTTAGGAATATAAAAGGAGACGGTTTGTCTCATAGGCAGAGTCATTAATGTTATTTTAAGGCAAAAGTTACTTTAACTATGGACTTGTGAAATCCACAGTTTGGTCCAGAGCCAATCCAGTGTACAACTAAAGAGAACATACATTTGTTGTTCAAGTTAAAACAACAAGCTCTTCATTCAAACTAGTATATCAGTGTCTGCACTTGATATCACTTCAAACTGAAACAAAAGGCACTTGTACAATCATCTTTAGTGAATCCAACATGCAGGGCCCTTGGGTGCCACCTAAGGTATCCTCAAATGCACCACAATGACATGTTGCACTCTTAGGAATGCTCCGGGTCACACATGTCGGTCGAGTGTTTTTTTTTGCAATGGCTGTATTCTTATAATATATACTTTCTTCTGCTTTCAGTCAGCATGAGAAGTTTTACGAGTTTAAGTTGCACAAGTGTAAAATATTTATAAAAATGACATTTGCATAAATTTTTACCACGCATTTTTCTTTGGTATAATGTCACCTATATAAAATGGAAATACTAAGGTCACCAAAAGTACATAAGAAAAAAGTACCCATACATAATCATTCAATTTTCCGCAGTGTGAAGCACTGAATCTTATTGCGTGTGGCACATATTCAATGCATACTAAACAAGAAAAAGAAAAATAACCCCAGTGGGAATCCAAAGACTGTAGACCACATACACTGATACCAAGAACTGTAGTCTCCATTAATACCATTATACGATTAGTTCATTAGATCATAACAGGCTACATGCACAAGAACAGATAATTGTATGAAAATAAAAATTAAAAAAAACATTTCAATTGAAAAACAAGGTTTACATTTGATAACCGGCAATTTCCCTTTTGGTCTGTCAGGAAACGGTTGTATTTTAAATGCAGATACGTATGATGCCTGTTCTAACTGGAATATCAGGTTAATGATTTGAACAACCAACAAATGAATGAAGTAGGCCTCATTTATCTCTATTATGATTTTAACAATGAGAGCAGCAGCATGAAAGAAATGCTTCAGGAAACTGCCAATACACCAAAACTTACTTCAGGCTCCATTCGCCATTGTAAAATATAGTGTTGCTAACAATAGGGAGAGTAAAATAAGACAGTCCAGTTTGTATGTAGGAAGAGGCGGGACAGTGAACAGTGGGCAGCTTACTCAGATGTCAAATTCAGACAGTTAGAGCAGAACATGTAAGAACAGTTCTACTGACTGCTGTGGAATAAATCTTTGGATTCCTGCTCTAGGTACCATCTTAATCTGGTGTAGTGGGTTAATGCATCATGGAATGCCTGACAGCATCCTCCAGTGACTTCCTGGTCACCAGCAGCCTCACCACCTCCTCATTCTTTTTGGTGAGCCTCTTCCGTGCCTGGTCGTGAGTCACCATGGTCATATCCCAGCCATTCACCTGGTATCAGCAACAGCAGAACGGTACAGCAAAAGAGTTTTAAATACTTCATACTTTCATGTAATAATATTTCACACAATTTTATACAATGTACAGTCAATTGACAGACACCTTTAAACAAAGTGACTTACAAAAGTGAATTCCACATGGAAATAAACACTAGAGCTAGAAATAAGCAGTTACAATCATATAAGTGCCACTGTCAAGGTGTATGCCTTAATACCTGTGAGATATAGGGAGAGAAGTGTTAGGTGCTTTTTTACTATATGGAAACATTGAGGCGCAGTCTGAAAAGCTGAAAAGGTTGGTTTTTAGACGTTTGTGGAAAACAGGCAGTGAACCTAACTTCCTGCCTGATTGGGTAAGGTTCATTCCACCATAAGGGTAGAGAAGAACCGGGGCCACAAGAATTGGCTGCAAGGAGCTATAAGACTTGGGACAGCCAGCTGGTTGGGAGGATGCGATTGGAGATGTCTGGTTGGAGCATATCGACAGCCTCATAACAAAAGTGCCCAAGTCATTTTTTGGATATTTTGAGATTTTCTGCCTAAATCACTTGATTTATCATTCGTCAACAGTGTAAAAATGCTCAAGTCACTGCAGGTCGCTGTGCACTTCCTGAACCACTTTATGCTATTCTGCCTAAATCCTCATTGACGTAGAATTGCAGCAGTTTTTTGCCTTTTTCTCAAAACTACAAAAAATGACTTAGGCACTTTTGTTATGAGGCTGTCGATATGGTGCAATCATTTTCTGAAGACAGTACCACTTGCTATGCCAGTATCAGTGATTTGAACTGAGTGGAAGCCAGTGAAGGGTGTTCAAAAGTCAACAGGCGGGTAGCTGCATTCTGGACCAGTTACACTGGCCTAATGGCACATCGGAGATTAAATAATTTTTTTCATTTATTTATTTTTTTAAAGCAAAGGTATCAAATGGCTCAAATGTTTGAAACTGTCAAGTCAAGATTCTGCACAGATTTGCACCCATTTGATTGCTCTAATGGGCTGGATTCTGGGGAAACAATGAAACCATTCTACTGCTGACAAGAGAACTAAAGCGAACAAGAGGGAAGCTGCTGAAGTCTCAAACCGACAATCAAAAGATGGAGTATTATTTTCCTTTTTTGATCGCATCCAAATCATAAGTCATACGCTGAACACAATACAAAAATTAAGTAAACAGCACCGTCTAGTGGATATATTGAAAAGTATGGACGTGTACTCCTGCCAAATTGAAAAATGATAACAACGCAATACCCAAGTTTGTGATTTCATTTCCATTTTGTGCGCACACATTTTCTGCTAAAAATCTAAAACGTTATTTTTTCCCCAATCAGCACTAATATAGCATTTATCTTCTGCCAGGGCTTACATACCCAACGCCCAACACTGAAATGTTTATGGGTCACTCCACGCACTGCAATTGTCAAGGTGTGATACCTGCATTATCTTGTCTCCCATCATCAGGCCTGCATCCTCTGCTGGCCCTCCTTTTGTCACCTTTGTAACATAGATACCCTGTGTACACAGAGGAATGGATCAGCGCAGCACATCATCGATGCATTACTAATTCCTCAGCGGCGATATTCCGTCTGCGCCCTGCTCCGGTAATTCAGGACAGCGTGGACCAGCTTGTCTCTGAAGCGCCTGTCGCTAGCCACTGAGTCTTTTCCCTCCTCGGTCCACCAGCCGAGCCGCAGCCATTGCACAGGAGCACCCTTCATGCGCAGCTGGCTCCAGCACTCAGCCGGTGCCTGACTGCAAAGGGAGCCACATACAGCCCCTATCCGCCCTACTTCGGCCACGCTGGAGTCAATAACGACCCACCCTGCTGGCTGCCAGTCACAGTCCACACTGGTGTGGCCTGGCTTTGATAAGGGACTGAGGCATTACTCACACACTGGAACAGTGTACAAAGACCATGAGCCAACCAGAAGCCCCATCTCAGTTACAGTGCTTTCTATTTGGGTCTTTGCTTTCAGAGCATATCATTTACCTCTCCAAAAACACTACCGGTTACATTGATAACAAAAGCATGTGCACAAGAAAGTCACTCCCCCTACCTTGTCAGTCTTGTCCTCAGAGAAGGGGTTCTGTCCTGGGTCTTGGTCTATTCCTCCACCTATGCTGAACCCCAGGATCAGGTTGTCACCCTGACGCAGTTTCTGGATCTCAATGCGTTGCTGAAACACAAGTTCAGATCCATAATGACGTCATCTCATCCAGCTATTCACCCATTGACTTCCTGGCCAACTCTAACTAAGGACCGTCTTATGTAACTGTGGAATAAAATGTGTGTGGTAATAGTTAGCACAATAAGTTCAGAGAACTAAAATTAGTTTGAGCACTTGAAGTGAATAAAAGAAGGGCAGACCAAAACACAATTAAAGGGATAGTTCGGAATTTTGGACATAATGTCTCAATTACGACTTACCCATAATGTAGTTGATTGATGGAAACCATTTTCAGCTAATTCCATGCTGTCTCTTCTTTTGGACATACACACGTTGCTAATGCTAGCGCAACTCTATGGCAACCGGTAGCATCCACTACCAAACACACTTAAACACTCCACAGTGCACCCAAAGCAAATAAAATACGACGACAGTCTATCGGGGTTATTTTGAGTGTTTATACCATCATTTTTGAAGTCAAACTATCGTTGAATCCTTTACTTTGTGCTGACCTAATATTCTCTGTGGAAGTACGGTGACAGAGCGAACGTGGCCATTGCAACTTGTTGTAGTCAACCAGTGCCGGCACTACATTCGTAGGTAATGTAAAGTATCGCTCCCCCAATAGACTGTCGTCGTATTTTATTTGCTTTGGGTGCACTGTGGAGTGTTTAAGTGCATTTGGTAGTGGATGCTACCGGTTGCCATAGAGTTGCGCTAGCATTAGCAACATGTGTATGTCCAAAAGAAGGGACAGCATGGAATTAACTGAAAATGGTTTCCATCAATCAACTACATCATGGGTAAGTCGTAATTGAGACCATTATGTCCAAAATTCCGAACTATCCCTGTAATAAGAAACATGGCCAGGACTCAGGGAACTTTTGCTTAGCAAAAAACACATGACAAAAGAGTCAGGATAATAATAACAGCACTAGAGTTTCAGGAAGACGAAATAGGAAATCCTCCTGACAGTAGAGTCAGGCAGAAATTTTAACCCCTGATTAACAGTACCCATTGATTTCTTGGATCACAAATTGTATGAGCGCCACTCCCGACTCAACAAATGGCTTGTCACACATACACAGGACAGTCAGGCTTTTGAGCAGTCTACCCGTCCACATACTACACGGCCGAAGAAAAAGCTATTCTGGCATGCTGACAGATGGAAGTTTTCGGCAAGTTTAATACTCTCATACACAAAGCTGGTCTGTATGATGATGAATTCCATGTCAACATCTGGTACTCAATAGCATATTGTACTAGTGCTGCAAACATGATGGTTTTGATCTTTTAAATATAATATTCCCTTGTGGTTTACAGTCCCTTCTTGCAAAAAGTTCAGGATGATCCAAAATGATTGATATTTTATATCGAGTTCTTTCTTTAAAAAATACAAATATAAAAAATCTCTTTAAACACTGCTTTCACTGAGAAACCGCTACTTTTAAATATTAGGGTTTGTAGGCTATGCAAGCTCCTTCCAGCAAGCGGCTACAATCAATTGGCATTACGATAAAATAAAAAATAGGCCCATTGTGTTTTCCATGCCATTTTTGTGGTAGCCGAACGTTTTGGCCGAACGTTCAGCTTCTTGTCCAGACCATGGTCACCTCACGCCTGGACTACTGCAACTCCCTGCTCGCAAGCCTACCGGCCTGCGCCATTCTGCCTCTTCAACTGATCCAGAATGCAGCTGCCCGGCTTGTGTTCAACCTCCCGAAATTTTCCCATGTAACCCCCCTGCTGAGGTCACTCCACTGGCTGCCAGTTGAAGCCAGGATCAGGTTGAAAGTTCTGACCCTGGCCTACACTGCAGCCAATAGGACAGGCCCCGCCTACCTGCAGGACTTAATCCAGAACTATGTTCCTGCTCGACCACTTCGCTCTTCTACAGCAGGGCGACTCGCACTTCCCCCACTCCGTGTCAACGGCTCTCGCTTGTCCCGACTGCGGAGTTTTTCCACCTTAGCTCCTCAGTGGTGGAATTAACTTCCCATTCCCCTACGTTCTACTCAAACCCTGCCTGCATTCCGTCGAGTCCTGAAGACAGACCTCTTCAGACTCCACCTTGACTGATATTCTAACCTAGGAATATCAGTTCCCTGTGTTTACTAGTTCCCTGTGTTTTCCTGTCTGTTTGTTATAGTTTATAATAGTATTTAGAATAGAAGTGTAGTATAGCTGATTTACCCACAGCTTACTGTGAACTACAGTCACCGTTCATTACTAGGGATAGCTGCTACATTATGGGAAGGATGTGCTTTGTCTTGTCTGTTCTGTAGTGATCTTGATGATGTCTCCGTATGCACTTATTGTACGTCGCTTTGGATAAAAGCGTCTGCTAAATTAATGTAATGTAATGTAATGTAATTGATCTAGACCAGGGGTGTCAAACTCCAGTCCTGGAGGGCCATAGTATTTGCAGGTATGTGTGGTTTCCTTTCAATCAGCAGAACACGTTGAGAACACGGTGTGTGGATTCTTTAGCCAATCAATGACTTAAATTACTCACTCATGCCTAAACACACCAAAAACCAGGAGACACTGTGGCCCTCCAGGACTGGAGTTTGGCACCCCTGACCGAGACCACTGCTCAACATTCAATAACCTAACCTAACTTGGAACACTGAACAGTCAAACGCATGGAGAACCATCTCGGACGTCCGACTTTCCACTCTGCAGCCTTATTAGGAGCGCACACCTACAACACACACATTCCACTACCCCACCCTTCAGTCTTAATGTATCACTTTTGTAGAACAGGTACAAACATGTTTCGACATTATGCGAATTTACAGCAAGTAAACCTGGATGGTTCGTTAGCATTTAGCACGCTACTTTGCATTGGTTTTGGCGTACGCTTAGAGATAGCTTTTCATATAATGAGACAAGTTGGACTTCATTCTAATTACTTTAGCTAGCCCAACGTTATCAAAAATGAAGTTACACCCTTTCTAGTTACACCCTACAAATTTCGTCAAATGTTCTAGTGACCTAGCTTGTCATCTGGCTGGCAAGCTATCTTAATTCAATCAAATACAAGAATATACATATCAAATAGCCTCACATATCTAGCTAGGTAAACTAGAAAGCTAGAGTAACAAAACGCAGCAATGCCATTTCAACTACATATCACAGCCTAGGCTACTTAAAATGGATAGTAACAGCGGACTGTTCAATAACGTTACAACGCGTCCATAGGCTACGTCTCTGAAACAAATGCGAAGTGATGTTAAATTACGTTATCTAACAATATGAAGACAATTGATATGAAAGCGTCAAACAAGGAGTAACGTTAGCTACGACATTAATAGAGAATTAGTTACAAACTGTTATCGAGAGATTCTAAATGTAGCTGCCGATATAAATACATGGTATACAGCTAGTTGCCAAACTTAAGCAAAACTCCTGTTCTTAATTGCCTGTACATAGATTTGCCATCTTAGGTCGACGTTGTAAACGCAAGACCGAGGCTTTCTTGGGCCTCAACAATAGATGCACCGGTCGTGCAATATTGGCTAGTTGGCTACGCCCCACACACAGCAAGCTAACGCTACTTTGTTCACTTTTCAGCTTACCACAACAGCGGTGACTGGCTGTCCTGGGATGAAAGACATCGTAACCACGAAAATGTAAAAAAGCTTCTTCTTCACTCCGTAAAGATGCAACCCGTAACGTTATCTTTTGAGAGGAAAACAGAATTAAACCGGTTTTCCTTACGCACGAGCAACACACTCAGTTAATAATTCATGACTTGTATAGGCAGGGCTGATGATGTAATGGACTGACTCCATATGGTTAGTCATGATTCCCGTAGTCCTGGGACAGCTATAGGCTACGTCATTGTCTTTTATCTCCTACATTCAGAAGTCTTTCTTTCTCTTCGATAAAAGTATCTGTAGATCAGAAACGGTAAGTCCTAGAGAGTAACCATATTCGGTAGGTGGCTGCTCAAAATAAAAAAAAATAAAAAAAAAGGATATGTATAAGATCTTAACATTTTGGCGTAGAGAGCTGCCATTTTCAGGACATGTCGGCTGAAGTGAAACAAATCTTTCGTAGCCTACACTGGGACACTGATTCTGAAGTTAACCCTCTCTGTTTGTGTTTATAGAAGAAAAAAAATATTGTGATCCCTCCAGTTGATTTTTTAAAATCTTCATACGTTCATTAGCAAATACAAAAAGTATAATGATACATTTAAAACTGGGCATACATTAGACCAAAATGTCTAGCTTTCAATATACTTTGATCAATCTTCATCAAACTTAAGACTTGTAATGTCTAGGCTCTCAAGATGATGTCTGTAAAGCCATTTTTAAATCGACTAATAAAGGCCCTAATAAAGTTATAATATTCTTTCTGATGTTGTCAACATAGACTGAATGTAATTCACCTCCCAGCACACTGAACTGGTGTGTGGCCTAGTGGTTAAGGATCTGACCTTTGATGCCCAAGTTCATCATTTTGGGTCCCAAAGTTACCATCTGCATGTCATGGACCGTCAGTGGACACCAGATGGTGCTTATGTCAACAAAACCATTTTGAGGTTGATTAATGGAGAGATAAGTCACACTCAATTGATCCCACACATGGGAATGTAATTGTTAAACATGATCCCATAGCATTGTCCTCCTACATTTCTGAAAAAAGATGATTTCTGATGGACAGTCATAAACATCAAAAGTAGTGATATATAAAACATTTAGCGTACAGTAGGCTACATAGAATTGTCCAGATACAATTGGTCCAATGAATTGGCAATGTGAAAATGTCAATATAGTTTGATCTACAGTTGTGTTAAAAAAAATAGCAGTACAACATCAGTAACCTGATGAACCACTGTTATTAGTAGTAGTGATATTTCTGCATGGCAAATGATTTACTTGTAGATGTAGTAGTGTAATAGAAAAACAACAGACCCAACTGTCATGACATGCACGCTGCTTGTTCTGAGTAATTGACTCATTCATTGAAAGGGGCGTGTTCAAAATAATAGCAGTGTGGAGTTTAATTAGAGAATTAATTCATTCTGTGAAAAAACAGGTGTCATTAATTGTCCTTTATTAAGGAAGAAGGGAAGCAAATGTTTCACACATTGTTATAAAATATATTTCCTTCTGAATTGCTAAGTAAAATGGGCCGTTCCAAACATTGTTCGGAGGAACAACGTAATTTGATTAAAAAGTTGATTGGAGAGGGGAAAACGTATAAAGAAGTGCAGAAAATTATAGAATGTTCAGCTAAAATTATCTCAAATGCTTTAAAATGGCAACAAAAACCCGAAACACGCGGAAGAAAACGAGCAACTACACTTAAAACGGATCGAAGAATAGTCAGAATGGCAAAGATTCAGCCAATCATCACCTCCAGAAAGATCAAAGATGATCTAAAATTACATGTAAGTGCTGTTACAGTCAGAAGACGTTTGATCGAAGCTAAGCTATCAGCAAGAAGCCCCCGTAAAGCACCATTGTTGAAAAAACAGCATGTGCAGAATCGGTTAAAATTTTCCAAAGAACACATCGATTGGCCCAAAGAGAAATGGCGTAACATTCTGTGGACTGATGAGAGTAAAATTGTTCTTTTCGGGTCTAGTGGTCGTCGACAGTACGTCAGACGACCCCCGGGTACTGAATTCAAGCCACAGTACACTGTGAAGACAGTGAAGCATGGTGGCGCAAAAATCATGGTATGGGGATGTTTTTCGTTGGGCCTATTTATCGTATACCAGGGATCGTGGATCAGTTTGAATACATCAAAATACTTGAAGAGATTATGTTGCCGTATGCCGAAGAGGAAATGCCCCTGAAATGGGTATTTCAACAGGACAACGACCCCAAACACACGCGTAAGCGAGCAACATCTTGGTTCCAGACAAAAAGGATTGAGGTAATGGAGTGGCCAGCTCAATCCCCCGACCTCAACCCCATTGAAAACTTGTGGGGTGACATTAAAAATGCAGTTTCTGAAGCAAAACCCAAAAATTCACAGGAACTGTGGAATGTAGTTTGTTCATCCTGGGCTGAAATACCTGTTTCTAGGTGCCAGAAGTTGGTTGACTCGATGCAACGCAGATGCGCAGCAGTTATCAAAAACAATGGTTATGCCACTAAATATTAGTTCAGTAATTTAAAGTGAAGTTAAATCTTGAAAAATTTCTTCAGTTTATACAGTAAGTGTTTGAGTTTGAAGAGAAAAATGTCGACACTGCTATTTTTTTGAACAGATTAATATTCCTTTTCTTTGCTTCCTGTAAAAGAATAACGCAGACTTGATAAAATTTGTTAATGCTTTGATTTGGAATTGAATGTGTAATGTTTCCATTACATTCATTTGAAATATGGAACTAAAAGCTATTAAAAAATATTTGCACTTTATTCACTTTTAACACACTGCTATTTATTTGAACACCACTGTATATTCATCAAACTAAAGACGTATGTCTTTACTCTCAAGATGATGTCTGTAAAGCCATGCTTACATTTACTGATGGAAGGGACTAATAAAGATATAATGTTGTTTTTGAGGCTTTCAAAATAGCTTGGACTGTCATGACATTCCACACCTTACAACCCCCTCCACCTTCTAACACACTAAGCTAGAGAGTGGCCTAGTGGATAAGGAGCAGGCCTTTGAAACACATGGTTGTTGGTTCAAATCCTAAATCTCCAAGGACATGAGTAGTCAGCTAACAAGAAGCTGTCGGTGCAATGATCCCACACATGGAAATTGATTGATTTTTGATGTCCTTGGCTGTGTCTGAATCAGAGCCCTATCTACTGTGTCCTGTCTCCTGTGTACAGTGTACTGACAGATGTGTGCTGTTTAATCTGCACTGTATAGTACGCAATGTGCAGTACGCAAAAAAAATATCCTACATACTATTTTCCAATTGTACTGTGGAAGTGTCATAAGACGTGCCTTGCCACGTGTTGTTTTTGTTGTTATTGAAGGAAATAGTCAATGAAGCTGCCTCGTTTTTTAAAAAGAAGCTGTGCGTCACATATATGCGACCAAAATGTTCGGACTTCTTGAAAAGTGTGCCCCAGAATGTACTCAGCGAAACCCTGGAAGTTTTAAGTGTACTACATTTTGAGAAAATTTAGCCTACTTAACAACTTTCTCGTCTTGTCTACTCAACTCACTATTTTGAATATGTGTGTCACAATTATTGGCAACCCTACTTGTGCATCCATCTTTTGCCAATATAACAGCACTGAGTATTCTCCTGTAATGTTCGATGAGATTGGAGAACACATAGCAAGGGATTTGAAACCATTCCCCCATACAGAATCTCTCTAGATTCTTCATTGTCCTTGGTCCTTGCTTGTGGGCTCTCCTCTTCAGCTGACCTCACAGGTTTTCAATGGGGTTCAGGTCAGGGGACTGGGATGGTCATTGCAAAACCTTGATTCTGTAGTCAGTGAGTCATTTTTGTGTAGATTTTGAGGTATGCTTTGGATCATTGTCATGTTGGAAAATCCACAATACACTTTTAGCCTTCTCACAGAGGCAGTGAGATTTTGGTATAAAATCGTCCATGATGCCATGTATCCTAAACAAGGTTCCCAGGAGGAAAAACAGCCCCCCAACATCAAAGATCCATCACCATACTTCACAGTGGGGATAAGGCTCTTTTCTGCATAACTATGCCTTTATAATTATTTTGGTATTTAGGCGCTTACGTTTCTGGTATGATGGCAGAAGAGGCTTTCTTCTGGCAAGCCTTCTAAATTGCTTGCTGGCATAGAGGTGGCGTCTAATTGCACTTTTGGAGACTTGGTGATCCCAGGATGCAACCAACTTCTGCAATTCTGAAACTGTTTTTGCCTCTCAAAATGTATGCCTCTCGAACCATCCTCCTCACTGTGCACCATCTTCTAGGCAGATTCATCACATCTCCAGTTGCTTTAAACTTCCTAATTATTGCCCTATTGGTGAAAATAGGTAATTTCAGACATTAAACTATATTTCTATAGCCATTCCCTGATTTATGAAGGTCAACAACCCTTTGTCTCATTGCCTTTGCATGTTCTCTGATTTTCCCCATGTTGATGGATGTCTAAGCGGTTTTGACCAGTGTGTCACCTCATATTTATACCCCAGTGAAACAGGAAGTTGTGAATGATCATATCATAGTTCCTAAAGTGTGCTTTAAAAAAGTAAAATATTAATGGGAATATACCTCAATTAGGTTTTGTTTGTGACTCTTTCTAGCATAGCCAATAAATATTAAATATTGTTTGAGAAAATATTGTTTTTTAAATTAAGAATTTGTTTTCCTTGAATAAAGTAAGTTAAATTAAAGATTAGATGTTTCTCATATTTTGAATGTGAGGTCAAGCTGATAAACAACATTTTTATAGCCTTTTTTGCTCATATTTTCCTGGGTTGCCCATATTTCTAGGGGCAAATATATATTTTTTGTAAGTCACCAGCCTTTTCTATATTTTTCTATCTTCAGAACAGATTAAAGAGCAATTGTTGAAAGCTATTCGTCAGCTTTCCGTTTATGTTTTGTAATTCCTATGTTGGCTGAAATATTCAAACTTCTGTCAGTTCATAGTAAAGCTTACAACGAGACCAAATGAATATCAGACACATACTGTAAGTCATGTACATACTTACTATATACCAGCTGTAACATGAGTCCTGGCCAAGAGCAGGGTAGGCACTACCCATAGAGTACTGTTCAGGTGTTGATACCACTCTGAATGATGCTGGGTGACAGCCCTTGTTTGCTTTCAAAGAGGCTGCCATTCAGATCAGGGAAAACGATGAAATGCCTCCATTATATTAGGGAATGAAAGGCCATGGGTTACCGACATCCGATCCTCTGTTTGCTGGTCTTCTTTTGTTCCAGCATTTTCATATCTAAAATATCCACAGGTCCCCTAAAAGGATATCAGTCGTGAGCACTACAATGGCGCCGAGAGCGAGCATGCAAATGCAAGAATGGGAAACAAGCAGACAATCTTTACAGCACAGCAGTTAGATGCCTACCAGGTTTGTACTGCCCTTTCTATCCAACTACTCAATTTGCATGTGTAGTAACTTTAATTCATATCTGTGAACTGATGTATTTTATGTACTGTAAGTATGATGTAGCATGTATTTAGGAACATCAGGTTGCAAATGGTGCAAGTGGTTGTAATACATCCAGAATAATTAATCAGAATTATTCTAACATTTAGATTTATTTTTAGTAGAAAAAACAGAAGCCTCTGTTGAGCAATTCCAAAGACTGAATGAGTCAAAAAAGCTGTTATATGTTTGGCTTTATATTTGTAGGACTGCACATTTTTCACCAGGAAAGAAATCATAAGGTGAGAACATCAATATTTTAATCATATCGTGTTTTCATATACTGTCAGATGGTCCTGATCATGTTTTAATTAGTATATGTTTGACAAAGTGTGAATTCAGCAGTTGAAATGAAAAACTTGGGGAAGTTTCTGGCCAGGAAGTTTTCCGCTCACCCCAGCAGACTGTGTACAGACTGTACACTAACAATGAGACTTTTGTTCTGATGTGCAGACTTTGGATTGTAGTTATATTTTGCAGGGGGAAGCTACCAACTTACAGTATAATGATGAACACAGACTGAAAGATCACTCTGCATTCTGAAATGGTAACCCCCCATACAGAGGGGAACTCCGTCATAGTTACAAGCAACTGAAGACGATAAAGAAACGCTATATAGTGTATTGTAACTTTGACAATGGCTTCAGGAGCCTATGCCATTAATATGTTTTGGGTCATGATTTGTACTGTATTTTTGTTATAACCTAACCTGGATGTTACCTGTTCAAATATCAAGTGTATCCTGCAAATTAATGGCTTCCATTGATTCAAGCCAATTTTACTACAAACCCCAATTCCAAAAAACATGGACAGTATGTAAAATGCACATAAAAGCAGAAAGCAGTGATTTGTAAATTCTCTTTTACATATACAGTTGAAGTCGAAAGTTTACATGCACTTAGGTTGAAGTCATTAAAACTAATTTTTAACCACTCCACAGATTTCATGTTAGCAAACTATAGTGTTGGCAAGTCAGTTAGGACATCTACTTTGTGCATGACACAAGTAAATTTTCCAACAATTGTTTACAGATGGATTATTTTACTTTTAATTCACTATATCACAATTCCAGTGGGTCAGAAGTTTACATACACAGTTTACTGTGTCTTAAAATTTTTAATATTTGGTCGCATATCCTTGCGCATGCCATGACTTCCTGATGTCTGTGACCCAACAACATCAAAAGACTTTTGATATCTTATTTTCTGGTACTCTTACAAGCGATACTATAACGTCTCTGCATTTGAATGGATCTCTACTTACAGCCATTTTACCAACCATGTGTTCCATACTGTTCCAGTGTAATTTACAGCTAAATCTAGTCCCACCCCCCAATTCCCATAGAGATCCATTCAAATGCAGAGACGTTATAGTATCGCTTGTAAGAGTACCAGAAAATAAGATATCAAAAGTCTTTTGATGTTGTTGGGTCACAGACATCAGGAAGTCATGGCATGCAAAAGATATGCGACCAAATATAAAAAATATAAAGGCACAGTCAACTTAGTGTATGGAAACTTCTGACCCACTGGAATTGTGATATAGTGAATTAAAAGTTAAATAATCTGTCTGTAAACAATTGTTGGAAAAAGTACTTCTGTCATGCACAAAGTAGATGTCCTAACTGACTTGCCAACACTATAGTTTGCTAACATGAAATCTGTGGAGTGGTTAAAAATGACTTTTAATGACTTCACCCTAAGTGTATGTAAACTTCCGACTTCAACTGTATTTAAATGAAAATCGTACAAAGAAAAGATATTTAATGTTTAACCTTATCAACTTTATTGAAAATATACGCAAATATGGTAAATATTCCGAATTTGATGCCTGCAACATGTTCCAAAAAAAAAGACTGGGAAGTTGAAAAAACACCAGTTTGGAACATTCCACAGGTAAACAGGTGATGCTATCATGACTGGGTATAAAAGGATACCAAAAGACTCTTGATATCTTATTTTCAGGTACTCAATACTATAACATCTCTGCATTTGAATGGATCTCTATGGGAATTGGGGGGTGGGACTAGATTAAGCTGTAAACTACACAGGAATAGTATGGAACCCATGGTTGGTCAACCCATCAAGGGTCTGAGGTATCAAACGAGCCTCAAAACATCACTCTGCTGCCAGATATGCAGTAGATATGGATGGATCACTTTAAGGGTTGTTTCTCTGGACTCATTTTCCTATTGAACTCTATGGAAAAATAAGCCTGGAGTAACAACCCTTCAAGTGATCCATCCATATCTACCTGTTTGGATTCATGATGGTGGGACTAATCGGCCTAGGATTTGGCCAGTACTTGATGCACCGACAGCTGAGAAAAAAGGGGTTTGACGTCTCTGGAAACAGGGAATTACTGACCATACGAGAAATTTGAGGTCGGACATCACCAAAATCAAGGGAAAAATAGCCATAATGCATGCAGAAACCACCAAGCCTCCGGAGGACAGTGCAGAAAATAGTGAGGGGTAATGAACTCCGAGATCTGGCAATCATACCTACTCAGGCATAATGCACGGAATTTACCGGGGACAACAGAACATCATAAAAACGTAGAAACGGACACTTTTAATTTGGACATTAGCTGAACAATATTTGGGAATGTCTGACGTTGAAATGAAACAAATTGTTTTGACCAATGTATGACATGTACATTTAAAACCGACTTATTTGGACTTTAATAATTTGGTTTGTTTTACTTTAGCGTATTTTATTTTATTTATTTTTTTTCTTTCTTTCTTGATCAGTTTCGCTATAAAGAAAATTCAGCTATGCTGTTGTGATACTAAAAAAATCTGTTTTAATCAAATGTATAATATGAACATTTAAAATCGTGAGGGAATTGGGGCGGGACTTGATAAGCAGGCTGCTTTTTTCCCGTATCCCTTTTCGGCAGGAAATGTATTTGTTAAATGCATATTTCAGAAATGTGATGCAATGTGACTATACACATGCCGAAATAAACAAATAAACAATAAAAAGCAGCAGAGTGATGGTTTGAGGCTCGTTTGATACCGCAGACCCTTGATGTCTTACAGCCATTTAGCCAACCATGGGTTTTATACTATTCCCATGTAATTTACAGCTTCATTTACAGCTTCATTCATATCTTATTTGACTATACTGAGAAAAATATTTATGCAGTATGTTACGTATGTTTATGGGTTCATTTGCTATTTTAACAGAAAACCTAATCCAGGCTTCTAGTATAAACGGTTCTCATTTTCCTTGTAGACTGTTCCACCGATACCGAGACTTGGCACCACAGCTAATCCCCCTTGACTACACCAATAAACCAGATGTTAAGGTACCATACGAGCTGATTGGCAGCATGCCGGAGCTGAAGGTATACCCACACTGAGGACACCAAGCTGTTCACTCCCATGCCTCCCATCAATAATTCACTGCCTGCTAATTGAGCCTTGGAGAGTTTATGCACCACTTGATAGCTGTGAACCTGAGGAACATGCAAAAGCTCCAGAGCTTACGCTATTTGAAACAAGGTCTATTATGTGGCACTTGGCACTAAGTTCCAGCAAGCACATTGTAGTAATGACAGACATGTTAACAACCACATTTACGCATCTCACTGGCATTGACTAATAGTATTATTAATTAGAAACAGAAATTCTAAGCTGTGTAAACAAATTAAGCAAAATACATTTTGACTATGAGGTGGGAAATAATGATGAGCCAATTTTTCAATTTGGAAATTCAAATGCAATTGTTATGGTATGAATGGTTCATCCATTTATTGCGTGCTTGTACTTTGCAGGAAAACCCTTTCCGCCAGAGGATAGCTGAGGTTTTCTCAGAAGATGGAGAGGGGAACATGACACTGGATGACTTCTTGGACATGTTTTCTGTTTTGAGTGAAATGGCACCCAGAGATCTGAAGGCCTATTATGCCTTTAAGATTTATGGTCAGTGCTGATAAAGTTAATTTAGTGCAGACTACACTGGCATCAATATGAACAATGATATTTAAGGTATTATAATACAATATACAGTACAATAAACAGCCAGTCAAATTAGATTATTATGATTAATACTTTCATTGTGCCAAAGGCAGATTGAATTCTGTTGAATTACCATTAATTATGGTGCAATTTTGACACATTGCAATAATTACATATATAAAATTTAATTGCAACCCTTTCGCACAAGCTCATACGTAAATACATAAAACCATGTCTTAAAGTATGGTTGTGTGGGATCCAGTGCCTGTGATATTATTAACACAGTTGTCACCTAATATAGGAAATACTTTACATGTTGAGCTATACCAACTATTGAGCTTCCCTGGCTATATACTAGGGGAGGATTGCTTCATGTAATATGCCGTGCACGTTTGATTATTGTAAAACTCTCTGTGTTCTTGGGAAGTGACTGCATAAAGCCATCTGCTATCATAATCTTGTGTCTCCCGGTGTTCTGACATCAGCAAGGAGTCAACTTGACCTGAAACAGTTTGAGAAGACAAAGGTATAAGAAAACATCGAGGAATAATTTATAGATCCTATTAGGGAGAAAAGGCTGCAGGTAAAAGCCTCATGTGTGTCAGTGTGCCAAAGTTCTCTAATTAAAACACGCTGACAGATCAGGTTGTTTTACAGAACAGAGCTGTGGTCATGGGTCAAGGAAAGTTTTCATATATTATTAATGCTTGTTAAAAGAGAAGGCAAGCACGGCCACGCGAGCTTAGCTTACAAACCACCTCCCAGTTCAGTGAATTTGCCTCATTTTTGCACATGGTTGGAAGAAGTAGGATCAAACTTGAGAGTAAAATAAGCGTCTGGATTTCACCTCAGGCCAAGAGTCCCCAGAGACAAGAGGAGCAATGCACTCCACACAGCTGGTCTCATATCAGATCAGCTTTAAGCAACCCTGAACTACAACTGCAAGACAAACTTGGTCAACAGGCCGTTAGCAAGTCAGATTGTAACAAGAAGGAAATGGAAATACCTGATGCAAACCAAAATACTTGTCGAGACAGAAATTAATGATATAGCCAATAATGGATTATTTCTGCCTCTATGCGTGATAGAAAAATTGTGTGCCGTATTACTTGCTGGCATTATTTATTTTAATTTAGAAGCTGCACACCAACTTTCTGTCTGTCTCAATTTCTGCCTGCCAATTAGACTTCAACAGTGATGACTACATCTGCAAGTCGGACCTGGAGAAGACACTGAACAAACTGACGCGCAATGAATTGTCAGAAGATGAATCGCGGTTGGTGTGTGAGAAGGTGATAGATGAGGCTGACCTGGACAATGATGGCCGGCTCTCGTTGGAGGACTTCCAGCACATGATTGTCCGTGCCCCGGATTTCCTCAGGTTCTCCCCATGCCGTGTTATCCGCATGCTGGTCTAGCTGGGTCACAGCATCTTTTTCTCATCTCTATAATCATGTAACAGACTACCACTACCTCTGCCACAGCTGCTAACACTGTCACTACCAGTACCAAAACCGCTAACACTGCCACTACCAGTACTACAATCGCTAACACTGCCATGGCCAGCACAACAACCACTACTGCTACCACTGCCACACTGCTACAGCTGCTAGCACTACCAGCTTAATGCTTATTTGGCCATTCTTCTTATTAGCATCATTAATACTACCTGCACAAAGTGAAAAAAAAAAACATGAATCTTAAATCTTTTCTGTTTTTCAGCACCTTCCACATACGGATATAAGGAGCCTTTGCCGCACAGAACAACAGCACAATTCATTCAGTTAGTAACAGAGGGAAGATGGATAAATTCAGCCAGAAAAATGTGGCTGGAATCAAGGGGGCTTAAAACCAGACACAACAAAACTTTACCTGAAGATAATCTTACCTGGAGTTCAGGGCACAGAACGACTAATTCTGTTTATTTAGCCATATGTTTATTTTGTAGCTCAAATAAATATGCTCACGCACACCTGAGCTGTTTGAATGGCATCGCCTAAGCCTCAAATGCAACCCCCCCCCCAGGCTGCTTCCAGTTTGGGCATGGCAACTATTTAATTTCAGAAGAAATTATCAAATTAATTTCAGCAAATTATCATCTACTGTAAGGATTTGTGATTACCGTCTAATTTCAAATTAGGTAGGTGTAATTGTTTTGGTTTTCTAGTTGTCTACTCTGTACAGTGCACTACAAACCATATCAAATATATATTTCTGACTGGAGATATTAATTTATGTGTTGTATTTTCTGTTTTTACGTAAAAGCAGTGACAAAAATGCATTACGTTTTCTGAAAATCAAAGTATGTTTAAGAGGCCATTTACCTCATGTATTGTACCTGACAGTCAACATTATTCAGAATAGCACTAGCAATGAAATGCTAACATACTCACCAACAAGTGGAGTTTCATTTTATTTCCTGTCAGACAGGTAATTCAAGCTATGACTATGGAGACTTTGTTTGTAATATAACCCCACAGGAGATAAAGTATAAGCCAGCCTATCCCACAAGGGTGAATGAAAAACATTGTCAAATATAAACAAAAGTGTTGCTTAAGGATATAAAACAGAGAAATGCAATGGCAAGCATATTCACTGTATTTAGGAACAACTATATCAGCTGCTTTAATGTGAGATGTTGTTTAGTCTGTAATATGAATATCTTTATCTTGCTCACACATTGAAACTATGGACAGAAATGCATTTTGAATGTGTATACTAATCAAAGTGATGCAATTTGAGTTTTATGTACTCAAAATATTATAATAATGTATATACATTAATAAAAACATTGCAGTGTTATGAAAATAATTATTTTGGTTCTGTTCATGCTTCATTACATCTCAGTAATAACAATATTTCTCTCATGATCTGGACAGGTATTTTGTTATTGTTAGTTTCCTGTAATATACAGTTGAAGTCGGAAGTTTACATACACTTAGGTTGAAGTCATTAAAACTCATTTTTAACCACTCCACAGATTTCATGTTAGCAAAGGATATGCGACCAAATATTAAAAAATTTAAAGGCACAGTCAACTTAGTGTATGTAAAAAAATATGATATCAAGAGCCTTTTGATGTTGTTGGGTCACAGACATCAGGAAGTCATGGCATGCAAAAGATATGCGACCAAATATAAAAGATTTAAAGGCACAGTCAACTTAGTGTATGTAAACTTCTGACCTACTGGAATTGTGATATAGTGAATTAAAAGTGAAATAATCTGTCTGTAAACAATTGTTGGAAAAATTACTTGTGTCATGCACAAAGTAGATGTCCTAACTGACTTGCCAACACTATAGTTTGCTAACATGAAATCTGTGGAGTGGTTAAAAATTAGTTTTAATGACTTCAACCTAAGTGTATGTAAACTTCAGACTTAAGTACTTGCATAATCTAAATATAGCTTTAAGGAATAAATATTCTCTTAATGTTCTCATTTTAGCTGAATAATTATAGGCAACTATGGAGGAATACCTTGTGAATTGTAGCAGTGTCTTTCAAGTATTGAGTGTGTAACCATAAATAATAGCAAATAAGTATTAAATGAAAATAACTTCTCAACCCTTATTTCTGTATATATCCAGCTATGAACGACAATTTCATTACATGCTGTTACAGGCTTCTATCTGTATTTGTGAAGGTCATTTTAATAAAACATTCTCTACATTTCAAGTTAAGTTTAATCTGAACTTTTCATCTGAAATGTTCTTAAATGGGAAGTCGGCCTGCCATTCAACCTGAGTAAATTCCCCCTACAGAGCACTCATTTCCTGATTATTACAGAGAAAAGTGATGTTTGCACACGCTGAACTTTCTGACGTTTCAAAGCACTGCACGTGCTCAAGACCCAGAATCCTTTTCGCAAAGTCCAGTGAGCTGGTTCTGTGAAATGTGTCAGTAACCAGGAGCAAATGGAGGAGGGGTCAGGTACTCCTCTGGTAGCCTGCCTGTTGACACAACCGGGACGCCGGCATTGTGTACATGGCTGGTGCGGCCCTCAGTGATCCAGCTTTCCCCTGGCAACTCCTGGTACACATGTACACAGTCAGGCTCCTTTCCCACACTGTTCCCCGAAACTGTGAGTGACAGCTCATCATTTACTGTCTCGTATGTCTCTGGGAACTCAGTGTACATGTGCTCCTCTGTGGCTCCAACCTTCTTCTGGGACTTTCTCTTTAAGTGCATAAAGTTGGCAACAGCTGATTTCATACCCTGGTGGGGCCGGTGGGGTCCGCTGTCGGTCTGCTCTTTTCTCTTCAGAAGGACGTTTCTGGACGGTAATTCTGGGGCCTGCTCCAGCAGTACACTGTTGATGGAATTCAATTTCTTTCTGGGCAGTAGAACCGGTTTAACGCTGTTTGTCTGTAACACATATCAGAGACACTTTAGCTGAAGATTTCGGATTATATACATCATAACGGTGCTCTTATAAAATAGGAGAATTTGATTTGTGTCAGACCTGCTTTCACTAAATTATAATGGTAATTTTCCAAGCCTTTCTGCTGTGGTAATATCTCACGATAAATTACTGCATTATTACAACAGACTGAGAAAAATAATACTAATTATGCGATTAAACAGGCAGTTCACCAATAAATTAAATTACATTTTTTTTTTATTTATGTCCGGAGTACTATCCATCAAGATAGTTTCACTAAGATTTCTCTCGTTTTATAGATATCCTCTACAGCTCACCTTGATATCACCCTGATAAAACGGACCTCAATGGGTCCAATGTTTGTGGCACTCATAGTGGCAAACATTTTCACTCAAAAAAATCAACAACATCCCTTTCCAAATATAATGAACGCAACCACAAACTCAAACACAACCCAACTGTGTACATCCACGCAAAGTCTCAACCAAAGCACTCCAGTGTTGTGGGGCGCATCGTGCTGACACTAAGCCACAGAATAGTGAAGTGCTTTGGTTGAGACTTTGCATGGATATACACAGTTGGCATACTTCTGTAGAAAGTGGTTTTAAAAAAAATAAACAGTGCACACAGGTATGTGGATGGTCATGAGTAACCACGTTATTATATTTGGAAAGAGACGCTGCTGTTAATTTTGCTGCTTTGTGTGTCACAAACATTGGACCCGTTGAGGTCCATAGTATCAGGGTGCTATCAAGGTGAGCTGCAGCAGATATCTATAAAACTAGTGAAATATCAGTGAAACTATCTGGATGAATAGATAGCACTTTGAATATATAGAAACATAGCTTAATTTAATTTTTGAGTGAACTGCCCCTTTAAAGGAACAACTAACTATGTTTGTACTATTGAGCAATACAACACAAAATACATATAAATACACATACGTAATACATACATATATACATATAATACATATACGTAAATGTATCTCTTACCGTGACTGGGCTCTGCAGAGTCAGTTTGGTTATTTCAGTATCCAGAGTGGGGTACAGTCTTGGAGGGTTAAATTGGATGGGAACAGCAGTGCTTGCAGCACTCTGAGATGAGTCTCCACAGACTGACCTAGAAGGAAGCTTTGGGAGGACTGGTGGCATATCAGGGGATGGTTGTAGCTGACTTGCATTGCTGGTGTGGAGAGCATCAGTTGAAAATGGACCAGGTGTGGGATTCAGAGGTTTCCTTCGGGGAAACAACAACTCTTCATAATCAGACTTGTCTTTGGAGACCTGGGAAAGGAAACGAAAATAGAAATCATAGTGGTCGTTTCACACTGCCCAATAATTATCCACAATAAATACATGCATACCCCCCAGTACCCCCACGTGTCTTATGTCTTGCGTCGGTGTAAGAACAGCATCATACCTGTGCACAGGCAACAGTCAGCAGCTCATTGAACGGTAGAATGGGAACTCGCCGGTGGAAGGCAACAAGGTCCTGCAGTGACCTGTGATTGGTGTTCTCGCCTACAATGGAGTACTGGCCATTCTTTAGCACATTGATCATGAAGTGACGGCAGCGATCCTCAGCTCTACGGGAGAAAACCAGCGAGAGAATGAATGAGGGTGAAGGAAAGAGCCAAAAAATCGTGAGAAAAGCACATGTCATTCAGAGTTCTGAAACTAACACTTGGACTTTTCTAAGCAAAATGCTGTTCACATATTACATTTCATCAATTCACCTTCTTCTTTGCTTTGTGACTCACCGATGAGACAGGGTGTATCCTATTCTGCTCTCACTGACCCGAATCAGAAAGTGGCCTGCAGGCTTGGACAGTAGCATCTCCTCTGCAGTCCTAAAAATATACAGGCCTTATGGCTAGCCACAAATGATTTCATTTTCATTTCATTTATTATACAGGAAAAAATGTATACACCAACAACTGGTTATAAAAACATTTTTCAAAAACTTTGGCCCTACTCAGCAAAATTGCTGGTTTGCAGAGGGTTCCTCTCCTGCAGTGGTAAAGGAAGGAGGGAGAAAGGAAAAAAACTAAAGAGAATAGAAGATAAACGTACACTCGGGGATAGATAAGAAGAAAATTAGTAGAAAAGAAAACAGTTGACTAAAAAGGGGTAATATAGTACACTTGAGAAGAAATATATAAATGACAATAAGGCAAGCCGGCAAAGTTGCTCTTAAGGGTATCATCTTAATGTCCACAAAGCTGCCCTTCTAGGTATTTTTTTGTATAATCTCTTAAATATAATAGGAGACATACTATTTCATATATGTAATGGAATTGCATTTCCAGATTAAAGTATGACTGTAAAAAAATAATTTGAGACCATAATTGTTTTTGTAACGAGGTAGCGGATTTTCTTGGTTTGTGACTGCACACATAATTCTAGTTTGTCTTGTTACGGGGTTGGCATGAGATTATTAAAACCGATGTGTAATTATTTATAATTATTTTGTATTTGAAAACAGAATTTCATTGATAATGATTTACAATAATTTTCAAAGTTTAGAGTATTTATTTTCTGAAATGCATCATAGTGATGAGAATATAGAGGAAGATTGGCATGTATTTTATGGGCCCGGTTGTAGACACGTGCAATTGAGTCTAATTTGCCTTTCGCTGTTAGAGACCAAATAGGCAAACAGTATGATAAAGTTGAAAGTATTATTGCATTAAGATATGTGGCTGAAATATAACTGGTTATCAGAGGGCGGATTTTATTATAAACATTCTTTGCTTCAGTTGATTGATTACCCTTTCTGCGTGTGATTTATAATTAAGATTGGGATCCAATATTACACCTAAGTATGTATACGCCTCTGGGATGGCAAGAGGTTCATTTCCCAGGTTTATAGGAGAGAAGACAGGAATGATGAATGATATAGAAATAAATGAGGATTATTTGAGGTATTTAGCCCTGATGTGAATTTATCATAGCCCTGCATGCTAGCCATTTAAGCAATCTGATAAATACTTATTAGGAGGTGCTTATGATTTGTAACCTGCACACAAATAAAGCACATTCCTTTTGTGTATGGCAGTGAAATACCCACAACTCTTACTTCCTGGAGATGATGCCGTGGAACCATTCTGGAACGACTCCGTTTCTGATAACACAGTCAAGCTGGAACTGGGAAAACCAGGCCAAGGTAGCGTCATGCTTCTCCTGCAGACGTGCATCCTCCATGGCCCTTAGGGTGTGTCCAATTCAAACACACAGAACCACATCAGAAACAGCCTCAACAACCTCTGCCTGCCTGCCTGCCAACAACCTCTGCCTGCCTGCAAACCACAAGCTGTGGTCATGCGTATACTGAGATGTTCAGTTCTTAGTAAAGCCTTTGTGAAGGTCATGTTTGGCATAAGAATTATTAATTTAATTATAATTTTTGTTATGTAGACAAGTTTGCTGGTGAAATCGACATTAAATCACTTCACTTTTTTTTATTTTATTTTGTTATTTGGGGAAATGTCTGACTTCCTATTTGGAGACACATACCTGAAAAAATGACTGTGTGGGATTACCTTTCATTATACAATAGTTTGAATTAATGCGTGATATTTCCTGGCTATAGTATTGGTATCTATTGTTTAACAGGCATGGTGGGAAGATATATCCTGGAAATAATTTTCAAAATGAATACACAAATCTCGAGGGTTTATGTGAAATGTAGCTAGACTTGAATTGAATGAGAAAATGAGATGAGATTAAGTTTTGATTACAATCAAATTGAAACTGAAAAACATATGCAGGCAGAACAAAATATTAATGTTAGTGTAGCCTTTGGTTAATTTGTTTACAAATTTATCAGTGTTAAAACTTCACATAATATCTGCATAAAATGGCCATAACTTCCTTTGATGATCATGTTTAACTTTTAGTCTGTTGGTGATGATGTTTGGGCTTGTACATAGTATTCATGGTAGATTATGGTCATATACATTTGGCAATATGTCTTAGGAGATATTTACAATAAAGTAAACAAAGTTAACTAAACTATAATGCTATTTACGGGTAGTGTTTTTCCTCCTCCTGAATTTTCTTGGCTTATACAATATCAAACCACCATTCAGAAACAGCAACACTTTGTATCCACCACATTACGTAGAATTACAAAGACCCTTTATTTTACTTTTATTCGTTTCTATGACATAGCAGAGTAAATAAAACAAAAAAGGTATCCTGGTGTAAAGACATATCAGAGCATTGTTAGAAAAGTACATGAAATGCAAATAATATATTTTAACCCTGGTTTAATTTCAATATTCAAATCATGGGTAGTAAGGGACATGTAATACTTTAAATAGAACACAAAATAAGAAACAAACCGTAAAAATATTGCTACGTAGGCCTAAAACAGAAAAGCAAAACAAGGAGAAGACAAAGCTGAGCCTATGAGAACCATGTTCTGAGGGAGCGTAGACAGCCCTTATCAATTAAAATTGAATTCCATGTGCACGGCGCGTTACTGTAGTAACTCTGTAGGCTAGGCTACTCTCTCAACAAACCACATAGACCTACCTAATGTATTCCCTTCCATTTTATTGTAGGCTACACTGTTAGAAGGGACACTGAAAACACGCATAAATGATTTATCTTGCCCATACATTCTCAGCTAATACAGTATTTTTTGCAGAAAATATGGATTCATTTTAGGTTGCCTCAAAGTTCTATTAACGTTGCAGACGTTTATTAACCTAACCGTATCATTTTAGGTTAATAAACTTAATCCAGTAGCCTAATTACGACCTTTGATCCTACAATACAACATAGCTGTGGTATACACGTTTTAAAAAAGAAAAAGATCAAAGAAAGCACTCAAACTAATTTGCCTTTATCTTAAGAATTCGTTTAAGAAACTAGCAGTTATTAGTTAGAAATATGTTCCGCGTCATTATATTACACTCACCGGATACCAAGAGTCATGGACGTTCCCTGTAGGCTATATCTTTTCAACAGCACTCGTCTATAAAACACCTGAGAACGAAAGGGGGAGGGGATAAGTACATTTCCTCCACAGATATCTGATTATGATATAGGGCCAGCATGCTTCCGTTTTTACCTCTATTTCCTGATTCGTGGTTATGCTGCGTTCACGAAAGGTAGGATACTGAAAAGATTGGACATCTGGTTTCGTTTTCTGTAAAATGTCATAGGTCGGTAATGACTTGGTATCTGAAATAGGGATAGCCTATTTAGATAAGAGATTGCCAGAACCGCCCTTTCACCGGCATCTTTTAAGTAGGCTTATTTTACAGGCCCAATTCACCCTTTATATTTAGCAGGATATTTAGATTGAACATTAGTACTTGTCAGACATTATACATCGTAAGTGATGTTATTCCTATGTAGCCGAGTGGTTGCAGAATGACCTACATTTACTGCGCGGTTCAGAATATTGCCCTGCGGGGCGTACTACTTAAGTTTCAGTTAATTTAAATTAAAACAAAATTCACATACCTCAAAATACTCGGAACTTCCATGAAGAGATTCGATAATAAAGCAAATTTACGTACAGCATGTAAACAAAGTGGTAAAATTACAAGACGCAGTGTCTGAAGAAGGCCTATTTGAAATAGTGCCCATTTTTGTACTTTTTAATATGCTTTTATAAGAAACGGTGCTGGAAATTTGGCTTTGGCTACTGTCAAATATGAAGACGAATTGTGTCCTAAACAAACCACTTTCACTAAAACACTTTTTCCATAAATATCCGCAATTATGCCACCTAGATCACTGCAGATGACTGGCAGTTGAGCGCTAATCAGAATATTTTCTCAGAAGTGTATTTGCAGTAGTTTTGCTAACAAAAACTCCAAAAATGCAGTTCGATTCTTTAGATTAAAGATACGCGCTGCTTCCAGAAGACTATTGAAGCCATTTGTTCAGTTTGGTCATCATGAGAAAGTTTATATGAGAAAATACTGCTGCTGTTGAAAAAAATAATAAAAGCTCAACTCATTTTAAAAGAATCTTATTTTAATAAATCATCAAATTACACATATCTACAAAGCTGTAGATCAATAAGAATTTTAGAAAGTACAGTACAATCAAAGTAGTTCTTTTCTCCTTTTCTTTAGTTTCTATTATGTACAATTGCTGTCAAAATGTAATTCAACAACCCCTCCCTGCACTCCATTTAACTCACAATAAACAATGAAATCAAAGTCTGCTCACAAACAAGGAATGCTAATGATATGCATTTAAAAAATAAGTCACTTTCCAAAGTAAAAAAAGAAGAAAAAAAAGCAGAGTAATCCAAATGAATGCAAAGCAGCATTGTAAACACAAAGGAAATGAAGGGCATACACTTGCTGCCAGAACTGTTTCAACACATTGGTTGTGGATACGCTGTCAGGAATATTGATGTTTTGAAACCCACAAAGACCAGGTTTACACATCTTTTATCATCGTTTCAAGGTCTGTCAATTAAAGTAATACTTGGTAGTTGCTCTGGTCTACCACATAGATTGTTGCCAGGCAAATTCCTGAAAGAACTGGAATGCTCATGCAATATCAAATGAAACAATAGTTTCATTTTTCCTAATACAGCTAGACAAGACATTAGTGGGGGGGGGGGGAATGGGCAGGGAACATTACATTTTTGTTCTTTAATTCAAACAAATTTGTTTACAGAGATATTTGCTGACAGCACGACCAAATTCAACATTAGAACAAAATCATATACACTAAAAAGCACAGGAAAATAAGAAAGGTGCACATAGAAGAATGCTTTTTTTAATGGAATCTTTGCACTTTGCAAAAAAAAACAAAAAAAAAACGCTTATGTTCTCATTTATATATGTACAAAAATGCAGATGTCTACAACTGCTTCATGATGCATAGTTCCAAAATCAAGTATCAGGTGGGATTAAGACAAGTGTATTGCTGTGGGTCATAGTAATAAGGAAGAGGAAACAGGACAAACCCAGAAATTAAGAGTGTATGCCATTGCCTTGCACCAAATATTGCAAGTTCTTTCTGCAGTTCCTTTCTGACATTACCACTTATGACTACAACTCACCATCATTATATAAATCTCTAACTGAAAACATACACAAGAATAAATGGGGTTTTGTGAAAGCGCATACAAAAGGGACCCCTTCAACACTCAATCCCTTCCTGAATCTAATTTTGTTATGGAAAAAGTGCATTGCAATGGCAGGCATTAACAAGGGCACTAAGCACAATTGTATTTTGTTCATTAAAATATGGTGCCAGTTTTCTCCACAACACTTATCAGATCTGATTTGCATTCACTAATGTTGGCTTGCTGTCCTCTACCCAAGCCGTGTCTACCCTGTAGCGGACAACAAAGAATCTTTATTCAATGTGATATCCAAACTGGAACTTGATTCTTTCAAATCATATGTAGCTACAAGTTAGATACTGGTTTCCTATTATTCCAGATTAGTCTTCTCTTAGTTTGACCTGCACCACTACATTGCCTCCTATAGATTAAAGAAGGTCTGACTCACACAATCTTCAAGGCCAATAACCATTTTGGAATAAGCATTCCTTCATTTCAAAGACAGGAGAATGTAGAGAAAACAAGTCAGCACTTTTTAAAATGGGGAACAGAGAGAGCCACAAGCAATGCGCGAGAGAGGTAACCAGCCCTTCCATACAGAAATAGGTTTAATACTGGTGAGTGAAAACCAAAATGATTAACTCCGGGCACCTAGGAGAAGGTCATACTTATTTTTTTGTTTTCACATGTTAAGACAGTTTTGGAATCGAAAGAAAAAGAGTTTCTCACATGAGTTTCATTTTTAATACCAATGGGCCAGATCTGAACACAGAACACTATCTATGGAGCTTGACGTCTCAATCAAGAATCATAGAAATTTCCATGTGAAACATTTAGCAAATTCCTATTACATGCCCAACATGTTACTGTAGCAATGAAGTTCCATGCAAATACCCGTGCGCTTTTGTAGAAGACTAAAAAATGGCATATTGCATTTGGGTTAATAACCTAATGTCTTTTGTTACAGTAGCAACTTCATGGTGATAAATCCTGCATACTTCCAATGAGGAAATACATCAATACCAATTCATCACCCTCTGATAGGACACTCCACACTAAACAGCCAATCCGACGCTAGATTAGACTCATTCAGCCACAGCCGAAGCAATCCGAAATTCAGCAGCACCAAGAAAAGAAGACACACAGGCATCATAATACAGCAAAAAGACAAGAGCATGAGGCAAATGAGACAATCGAGAGAAAGCCAGGGCACAGGGCTGATAAGCAGTTGAATAAAAAAAGATTCTATTTTTCTTTATCATTTCTTAAAAATATACTCTTACTGGTGCTTTGGGTTTTCTACGGGCGGTACATTTTCATATCTGTATTTTTGGATTCATAACCTGCCATGAAACCTTTGACTGTGCCATGAATAAAGCCGAACCTCAACTTCCATGGCCATACATCAGAGCTAGAGGCAAGCACTGCACATGTTATTACACAAGACATTGTAGGGTGAAATTAACTCGTAAGAAATATCACCAAGTTAGTCCAGATGCCATCTGTAAATGATGCAATCCGTCAAGACCCGTTATGTTCTACAAATTCAATTACTCCACAGTATGACGCCCATTTGTCCATATACTGTGAAGTTACCACTTGGCACCAACTACAAGACACAGACAGGGGCTGAAGTGCTGTTAAGATCAGAGGGAATTTGGGGGGAAATTGTGTACATTCAGGAGATTAAGAAAGACAATGTTATAATGTTAGAGAGGAAATGTACCTTGAAGTGATCATCAAAATAAACAGCCATTCGGCTGCATTCTGGAATGTTGAGAATATCTTTGCTGAATATTGAACATTTACTGTGCAAACAAGCTAAAGCAGGGAAAGTTGGAACATTTTTTGTGTCTGGCTTATAGTTATAAACCCATCACTTGTGTGGGTTTATCAAGGGACAGGCGGAAGAAAGCCACAAACAGTCGACAAACAAGGAATTTCAGAAAGTGCCATTTTAAGTATGATTGCTCGAAAAAATATATGAATGTTAAACAGCAACCTGAAAAGTGGCACATTATTGTCAAATTACCACCGATCTCAGGGAGAAATTGAATTACTACAGAATGTGGACTGCGGATATCCAAAATAGACACTAATTTTCAAGTATGTTGGGGGTTATAGCTTTAAAGGTTCCAAAAGACATAGGGGTACTTGATATTAAGGTCAGGGATTAGAAACAGTTCAGGGAATGAAAACAATAAACGAGAACGAACAACTTTTTTCATGGAACAAAAACAAAAACGAAATCACTTTCAAGTGTTCCAGAGAGAAAACACTATTTTAAGAGTATGTAAACCGGTTAATAACGTTTTGTTCCAGGCTTCAGCCCAATCCGTTAGATTTCATGCCCTTGTGCACTGTAACTGGCAGAAAAGCAGTAGGCTACTTTCTTTTTTTATTTTCATTATGCATGAGTCATAACACAAGTTATACATTGGTTTCACGAAAACTCTCTCAAACTTTTTCTATTTCATAGAAAATACATAGCCTGATGTGGGCCAATATTTGGTTAACACATAGCTATTTCAAATTAAATGCTGAATTTTTTCTGTGCTGATTTATTATAAAAATCAAAGATATCTTTTAACTGTATGCTAAAGCATACTAGAAGAAAAGGATAGGGTATTGGAAATTTGGGGATATCGTTGTCAACAATTGTCAAATGATACAGTAATTAGTATAATATAGTATCAATTAATAATAGCCCAATAGGGATGATTTGCTCACTTTCTTGCCAACTGCTAGCTACTTTCTCTGTTTATATGTTTTTCAAACTACTGACACAAATGCCACATCTGCACACTAGGGGAGTGCTGCAGTACCACCACCACCCCTACTGCCCAAGGCTATGATATGATTTGTCAATGCCGGCTTCAGGCCTGCTGTCACAGAGAGCATCTTTCACCAAGGCGCACCGGTAATATTTAGAAGTTGTTCTGAATTCTGTTTACTGTTGCTGATGCTATGACAACACAGTTTTGTTGCACTTTTCTTGTTTAGAGGCCATCATGAGAACGTTATTAACCGGTTTTAACATTTTGTTCTAACCGTTATTCCATTCATTCATGTGGACTGAACTCTGAAACGGAAATATTATTATCCCCTTTTTGTTCGGAACAAAACTAAATAAAAAAATTATTTGTTCCTAATCCCTGATTAAGGTATTAAGATAATCAACCCTTGGGCTACTGCAAAAGAAAAAGAAAATCAGTCTTAGGATGATTGTCAAGGAATGCAATCAACTAAAATAAAATAAGCCTTGGTTTAGAAAACAAAAATACCTTTATTAATTTGGAATAAATACTAACCTGAAAACTTAATGAACTAAAAGGAAGTACTGAGATGTCTACTAAGGTGAGACTGAAGGAAAACCAGTCCTACCCGAATATTTCCCAACCCCCTGAAAACAGACCCAGATTGCACCTACAGAACCAAAAACACAGGGTGCAAGCATGGAAGCTTTGCGATTAGACAGTCTTCAACTGCTTTAAGCGAGTACTTTCAAAGTTTTTAAGACCCATTTAACATAAAAAAACTTGAGTAAGGCCTGACATATCCAGCAGTGCATCCAGGTCAAACTCTACCTTGCGACTTAATAGGCCAAATGTATTGCACTCCCTCATTATGAAACGTAAAATTGTACTGAGGAGACGAGAAAGGCTGACGTGAATTCACAGGGTTGGGAAACATTAGTCGTTTAAAAAGAACCAAATCCGTAAGCAAACGGTGTATTCAAGATTCACTAGCCTTCTCATCCAACCCACTACAGCTCCAAAACTGACCATCCAAGAACTTAAACTGGCAAAGCCGCATCACCTACTCAGAAACTGCAGTGGTGGTGATGGGAGGGGGGGGGGGGGGGGGGGGGGTGTCGCTCGTCTGCCATGGCAGAGAGGCAGAGCAAAAGAAATGGAGAGAGGAGAAATGACAGAGAGTGAGAGAGAGAGAGAGAGAGAGAGAGAGAGAGAGAAAGGAAGCGCTCTGAGGAAGCACAGTCCAGTTATGTCCAGCCGCAGGGCGGACAGTAAGGCCAAGTGTCCTCACAGCAGGACACAGCGGAAGAAACTGCTCTTCTTCTGCTGTTCCGTGGTGATCTTCACCCCCGGACTGCTGCTTTGGGGGCTGTTGCCCTCCTACAAAAGGACACAACCAGGTTACACAATTCAAACACCTTTTCGTTCCCCAGAGTGGACAATAGCACTTGATGACAATTGCTCTTACCAATTTCTTGTCCATTTTTGCTTTGATGTCTCTGGCAAGTGTCATGAAGGCCTATGGGGGAAAAACATTTAGACAACAGCAGCATAAGTGCAATACATCAGCCAAAGACACAGAATAACGCCCTCACTGACTGATGAACAGTTAGCCTTGAAACTGACAGCTATACATAATGCCAATATTGGGGCGCACAATGCAGACTGTCAGTTCAATGCTGCTACCAACTGGTAGCAGGGAAAACTGTACTTTTACTGACATTTAGCACAAAGGGTACACTCACGTTCTCCACATTGATGTTGGCCTTGGCACTGGTCTCCATAAACTTAATGCCATACTCCAACGCCAACTGACAGAGGAAATGAAAGTTAGAGCAACTCAGCCAATCCCAACTGCGTGACCTTCTACTACAACATCTTACAATATGTTCGCAAGAAGGTTTCTCAATCTGTACGACCATTGGATGTAGACATGTCCAGTCAAGCACTAACAATAGGCTTTCAGAGAAGTCACACAAATTCTTTAGTCTGACACGGTCCATAACTGGACAACTTGTCAACTAAGATTGACCTGCACCGTCAATCCACATCTATATCTTCCTCAAATAAAGACAAGAAAGCCAGATTAATAACACGTAATATCTTGACTTGTATTGTGATGGACAAACATTAATTGTTGACAAAAACAGATAACATTCCAAATAGAGCCTCATAGTACACAAAATCTGAATCCACGTAGATCTGAATTGCTGAAAGTATCCAGTATCTTGCGCTCCTTTGGTTAACGCCCCTGACCCAACACTCCAGTAACCTTACTGGTCACATATTTCCTTAATCTTACACCACCTCACCAGAACAAGTTATACGTTATGGGTGAGAATAGCAACTACTTGTAAAGAGCAGAAGTGCCCTAAGAGAGTTCAATAGGAAAATGAGTCAGGAAAAACAACCCTGAAAGTGATCCATCCATATCAACTGCATACCTGGCAGCAGAGTGATGGTTTGAGGCTCGTTTGATACCTCAGACCCTTGATGACTTACAGCCATTTAGCCAGCCACGGGTTCCATACTATTCCTGTGTAATTTACAGCTTAATCTAGTCCCACCCCCCAATTCCCATAGAGATCCATTCAAATGCAGAGAGGTTATAGTATCGCTTGTAAGAGTACCTCAAAATAAGATATCAAGAGTCCTTTGATACCCAGTCATGATGGCATCACCTGTTTACCTGTGGAATGTTCCAAACAGGTGTTTGTTTTTTTGTTTTGTTTTTTTGCCTGTCCCAACTTTTTGGGAACGTGTTGCAGGCATCAAATTCGGAATTGGCGTATATTTACAAAAATCTATAAAGTTGATAAGGTAAAACATTAAATATCTTTTCTTTATACTCTTTTCAATTAAATATATGTAAAAGACAATTTACAAATCACTGCTTTCTGTGCATTTTACATTCTGTCCAAACCTTTTTGGAATTGGGGTTCGTCTAATGGTTATACACGCACAACCTAAGAACGATATAAAATGATATTAAGTCTATTACAATCCCCCAGGTCTGCCCTGGTGTTGTAGCACAGGGTAACAAAGTAGCCCATGAGTGACTCTCACAGACCCGGTTGGCTCTGTTGGCCTTTGGAGGTTTGTGGGTGTGAAGTTTTGTGGGAGTCTGGGTAACATGAAGGGACAGTGCACTTTTTCTGGAGCTTACGTTCTCCCCTCTGTCTTTGGACACCTGCCGCTTCTCGTTGACGTCACACTTGTTGCCCAGAATCATCTTCTCCACATCAGCTGATGCATGCTGCAAATGTGAAGAGGGAAGACTTATAAAAGAGTCAGACGAAAACAATCTGTGCTGAAACTTCTGTAATGATTTTGGAAAATGATACTGATGCTTGGCTCTGAGATAGATATTTCCATTTATTTCACACCTATAAAAAGTACAATATAGGATAAATGCATAGCATTTTTTTTCTGGTGTAGCTTGGCAAACCCATTCCTGAAGCATACCTCTTCTATATTCCTTATCCAGTTCTTGATGTTGTCAAAGGACTTCTCGTTGGTGATATCATAGACTAACATGATCCCCTGCAATGCAATCAAAGATGTGGCAAGCAAAAAAATTATTTTAGTACTCGGTCCATCACAAACTGAGAATAGCAGGTCAGTTACCTTTTTTAAAACTTTCATTCACACTTGAAAACATGAACCAAGAAATAATGTAAGTTTAGCTTCATTGCCACAACCATAAAAATAACTTTTCCTTCATTTTGTCAGATTTATTTAGCCAAAAACATACAGTGGCTAATGCCGACCTGTTTGGTCCTTGAAATGCCAACCTAAATTATTTAGATGCAATATCTGCAAACTCTAGATCAAAAGAGCCATTAGCTTCACTCGACTTTATGTGTTCATGTCTTGGAATTCTGAAAAACCTTAATTCATACAATAAAATTCAAAGCCTGCTGTGGCAAATTAGGTGAGTAACCAGCAGTACTGCCATTTTTGCTGTCATGGCATTTTCAGGAAACTGCACGAGAGCCAGCTGAAACTTACTGATGGAAACCTCACACAGCACTTTTTCTACCCAAACAACAGTGGAATTATTTTCTGAGAAGGGCAGTCTTTGGGAGGAAGGCCTTTGTCAGGCTATGACATTATGGTCAGGATGAGCTTGACAGACTGGTGCACAGGAGCTGAATATAGATGTAAACTGGACGCTGTGTGACAGATGCAGTGCGCGCATACCAAGGGGCCAAGACTGGACTTTCGTTTTGAAGCTCACTTCCTGGTTGGGCTGGGAGCGGCAATTGTGCCGCTGCTCACTAGCGCCACTGCGATTGGCTCCAGTATAGGTATTTCACCATGTAAGTCAATGGCAGCAATGTGGTCAAAATACTCAGTCAATAAATTTTTCCCACAGAAAAATGTAATTGCAAGAAGTGCCTTTCTAATCTAATCTAATGCCTCTGCATGTCCTGATTTGTTTTAAATATTGTGTCGTTTGGGCAGGGTATTAACATTTGTTCAGGACCAATCAGAGGGACAGGTTGAGTCCTCTTCGGCTCCACGGAGCAGACGCAGTTTGAACAAACGGGCGGCGAAAAAGACATCCGGAGCCTCAATTCAGTTTTTACGAGGCCGTGGAAAGGCACAGTGGCTTTGTCCATATTTTTATAGTCTATGGCGCATACCATCAACAGGCGTGTGCGAATCCCTTCACAACCATGCAGGGAGGGACTCGCACTGGCATGGAATTCAAGCCACAGTTCGGGTTTAGAAGGGCAACAACTAAAACAATGTTGCTGTTCTCTGTCGAACGAACGTGATTAAAGACAATGGCATGCCAGCGTAGCTAGAGGTGGAAGCGCAAGTGTCCCATGGCGACCCACCATGGCTCCCCTGTAGTACGCTGTTGTGATTGTTCGAAATCGTTCCTGGCCAGCCGTGTCCCTGAAACACACCAACACACAATTTTAATGAAAACTCCATGAAGATAATTGCTAGGCTCAGGCATTCAGTACATATTCTTACACAAACTTGTTCGCCGAGGGCTATTCGCTGTTATAGCCACTTTATGCCACTTCCAAATTGAGGTTTGCGTCTCACCCCTATCTGTTCTAATGAAAACAGCTGGAAAGAAGATATAAAGTACAGCACAGACCATCAGCACACAGGATTTGGATGGAGACTTACCATATCTGTAACTTAATCTTCTTCCCGTCTAGTTCTATTGTTCTAATTTTAAAGTCAATACCTAGGAAGCAAGAAAAGAAAATGACAAAGATCAGCCTAAGTTCTAAAGTGGGAGGATATCAAGCCAATAAAAATGACTCCTCTAGAACAGACACCTTGTGTGCATGCACGCCTGAGGTACAATATCTTTAAAACTAAAGCCAAAGGTGCACTGATAAACGAATGAGTTGTCTACAAGGGCATTACTGGCTGCAATAATCAATATCATTTTCGTCAAGGTATGAAAACATTCAAAGTAAAACTCCTTGTACCTTGACCTGTAACATCAGAACTCAAAGCAGCACTCCTGCAGTGATATTTCACTTTGAGGACATGCAAGCAAAAGTAATGGTGGTAATCCAGTCCATTTGAAATCACACACACTGTGACACTACCAGACCCTACCCACCACCACCGCAACAAATACAAAATAAATAAATACTGCAACAAGGCATCAGCTTCTGGAGACAGGAAACCTTTACTCATTCACACCTGTAAAGAATATTCAGTTTTGGAGGTAACAAAATTATACCTCAGTCTTGGCTTAGTGCTGAATAATCTCTAGACAATGTTGAGCCTATATGGGCTGAATTATCTGTTCTTGTCATAAAATATTCTTACCCTTTCAAAACGAATTGCATGGTTGTGGATGTCTACTAATATAGACAAAATAGGTCCCTTTATGCCTTCCCTTAAGTCTAAGAAATCACAACAATGTACAATAACCCATTTACAATGTTATGATTATGGCTGCTAGATCACGACCCAGACTTTCCTTCTGAAAAATGTAAGGTCTAAACTGAAAATACAGTGAAGTGTAATGGTGGCTACTGGAAGTATTTGGCCACCTCCAAATACATAACAGTTATATGGAAAAATACAAGCCATTCTGAAACACACACCATCTGCGCACAAGTACTGCTATTTAACTGAACAAAACAAAGACCCAACATGAGCACTAGGGTAATCATAAGAATTACGTTAATTTAGCGTAAAAAACTACAAGTGGAAAACGTAGTTTGCAACCTTGGAGGCAGCAGCTGCCTTCCAGCAGTCACTAAGCCAGAGAAGGAAAGTGCCCTGGCCTGGGCTCCACCAGAGGCTAAACGGCACAGAACATCCGGCTACGTTACAACTAGACAGATGACAACACTGACTGGTGAAGTTCACTATCCGGAGATGCTACCACTAGCGGCTCGTAATCTAAAGTTAGTCGGCTAACTTAGTTATATAGCTAACGTTAGCCAACGTATGATAAGTAACAAAGTTAACGTTATAACGTATCGCCTGAATTTAAGTTAACGTTACGCATTTTAGCCTGTAACTTAGCTAAATTTGATTTCACCAAAGCAAGAGTTTAAGACTTGTGGGACGTCAGATAGCTAGTTACGATATAGCGATAACGTTAGCTACATAGCTAGCAGACGTAACATTAACGCTGAACCAAGTTTGTGCTGCCCTCCATCTGAACAACTACGCGCTAGTTAGCTACAGTTGGATCTATGTAACTTAAACGTTAAATAATCTGCTAGCTTGCTAGCTATCAAACGCGATGTATGGACTCGTTTAGCATTTGTTACGTTACGCTATAACGTTAGCTATACGTTAACTACCCCATATCTCGGCCCATATAAAACAGTCTTTGGTTACCTAGCCTAGTAGCAAACCAACATTTAGCTAAAGCACTGTGCAATTTATTGACGCGCTTACGAATCCATAAATATGAGTGATTTTCCAGAACTTGCTCAATGTTACTGTGCCAACGTTAGTTCGCTAGCTAGCTATTGTATTGTATTGTAATATAGCCCCACGCCAGGATTCTAATAGGAGATGTTTGTGCGCAGAGAGCTTCCACCCCTTCGAACAAGACTTGCTTGGACTCTGGCTAAACAAACAGCACATACCTATAGTGGAGATGAATGTGGAGTTAAAGGCATCTTCTGAGAATCTGAACAGCACACAAGTCTTCCCGACTCCAGAGTCCCCGATTAATAGTAGTTTAAACAAGTAATCGTAAGTCTTCGCCATATTACTCGCTATTGCGGAAATCCCGCCCGGTCTTAACGAAGAACTGCGTGGTACCAAAAGATACCGGTGGAGCGCTAAGCAAGCCAAAACTGAAGTCTAATTGGACTCAAGACACGTCTCTCAAGTGTGAGTCAGCCCCAGTCGTCGTGGCTCCGGAAGTTCAGTTTAAACTACGTCAATCAAGGCAAAATGGTTCCCTGGGAGAGTACCAAATCTAACACTAACCCCTGAAGACTTTATGAAGTGCAGACTTTGGTGATGCATGTCCCACTGTCCACCAAGTGGTCGCAAGTGCTGAAGGGTGCCAAATGTTGTCATTGAGTTTGGCAGCGTGTTATACATCCCCAGTCCCCACCAGACAGGATTGCAGTTTGTGTCCAGTACATAGGCCTTCCATGCTCATTAGGCAAAAACAGCAGTAGCCTACATAATAGCATGAATAGCCTATTTGTGTGAACTGCACCTAGATGTAGCTAACTAAATTACATGTGATTTAAGGTTCCAATAATTACAGTCAGGAGGCATGTCTGTTTGGTTCCCGATATGATCACAGATCATAGCCACTTGTAATAAATGTGTAAATATTATAATCTTCTCACAGTAGGCTAACTAAAACATTAGGTAGCTTGCTCAATTTAAATAAAGACAAATAGGCTTATAAGTATGTAAAATAAGTTACGCTATCCAGAATATTTTTTTAAAAATAGCTTCTCAGTCAAATGATGGATTCTGCCAACGCTGATTTATGATGGCCAACATTTCAGTGGTGCATTTCATTCAAGGAATAAATGTATTGTTGATAAATGCATGTCTTTCGACTTAGGGGTAGGCTATAACATTCTTAAGTCAGAAATACACAGGCAGATAAAACCAATAAAAAGTAAATATGTTGTAAATAAATTAAATTAACTTAACTGTACAATAATAATAATAATTTAAAAAGCACTCCTGAAGTTTACCCTGCAAATAAAGTTATTCTATTCTATTCTAAAAGCACTGCCCCTTGGAGGACGATTGTGACGTTGTGGGCTATCAGCTGACTGATACCTTGTGGGCTGGGAAATCGGAACACCTTTGTATTTGCGTTTGATCTGAAGCAGTAGCCTACCGTTCATTTCAGATTTCTGGACATCGATTGCTGACCTACGAATAGGCTAATCGAAGAAAAATTTGTAAATGTCGGTAAGTAGATTTTATCAAGTCATCATTCTTTTTAAAATGCGTAGTTAGACTGAATAGGCTACCTCAGATACATGTGTTAACATTAAACAGCTAATTTCCTTGTAGGTTATTTAAATTAAAAGCACTACTCATTATGCAAATTAATTACTGTGAGTTTACGTAATAAATCGTTTAAACCTATAGATTGTTTACAAATTAACATTGATGGATAAAGGCGAAAGGTAAGCTGCGCAACGGCTTTGAAATGAACAGTTTGTTATAAAAGACACCAGAAACATTAGATTGTAAAGTTTGTATCGTTGTTTCAAACATTTCATTAAAACTGAAGTTTGCCATGTCCCATCATTTATTTCTTCATCACTACAAGTCCGGGCATGTCTACAATGATATAGGGTAATTCTCGGGTGTCAGTGCCAAGGCAATGCGCAAGTACGCAGATACGCTCGAGGCGGATACCGAAGCTTAGAATGACGTATAGGCTACTTCATGCTAGGAGGATGTTCGTGGGGCTGCGTCGGGCAAAACTGATGTCAACGAACAAGGAAGTGGCGGTGCCCTTTATGTGCCAAGATCTTGCAACGACTCAACTCCTCGGCAATCAGCAAGTTTAACCAGCAGGGGGCATCCGATTCCTCCTTACAGCATGGGACTGTGCAGTCAGTATGAGGCAGGGAACGCCAACTCCAGTCCTGGGGCCACATGTATAAAACTCTGAGTAAAAGAATACATAAAAGAATGCTCAGGGAGAAAGTAGGAAATCTGCTTTTGCAAAGTTTTACATTTTCTCCCTCCACCTTTCAGTCACGGTGTCGCCATATCACACTGACTCCAAACATTGCATACGTATGGTGTCCAGCGTGTGCAGAGGTACGCAGATTCTCTTATTTTATACATCTGAATTTCTGAGTGGAAACTCGCTTACGCAGCATTCTGAGGGCATTTTTCTGCTCAGCACTGTTTATACATGTGGCCCCTGCAGTGTAATTGATTGGCTAAAGAGACCACACACATTGTTTCTAAGGCCTGCCCTGAATTGGCTGCTGATTGAAAGAACGCCACAACAAATTCGACACTCTGACTCTGGTTTGGAGTTTGAGGCCCTGGCATTAAGGGTTAGAAGTAGACAATCCCAGGTCATACACTGCCTGGCCAAAAAAAAAGTCGCACACTCTAATATGTCGTTGGACCGCCTTTAGCTTTGATTACGGCACGCATTTGTCGTGGCATTGTTTCGACAACCTTATGCAACGTCACAACATTTATTTTCGTCCAGAGTTGCATTAGTTTTTGGTTGAGATCTTGTATTGACGACGGGGGAGTCGAACCACTCCGTAAAGTCTTCTCCAGCACATCCCAAAGACTTTCAATGGGGTTAAGGTCAGGACTCTGGTGGCCAATTCATGTGCGAAAATGATTCCTCATGCTCCCTGAACGACCCTTTCACAATTTGAGCCCGATTAATCGTGGTATTGTCGTCCTGGAATATGCCCATTGATGGGATAACCTGGTCATTCAGTACATTCAGGTACTCAGCTGACTTCATTCTATTGCTGCATAGCGTTGCTGAGCCTAGACCTGACCAATTGAAGCAACCCCAAATCATAACACTGCCTCCAGAGGCTTGTACAGTGGGCACTCTGCATGACGGGTGCAACGGCGACTTTTTTTTTGGCCAGGCAGTGTATAATGACAAAGGCCAAATTCCAGAAAAGCTGTCTCACCTGAATCAATATGTAATTTTCTCTTTTGGTCACAGCATGCCAAGGACCTGATGTACCCTGCCTTTGAGGCAGAGTGCCGGAGACACAAGAAGAAGAGACTTGTGCAAAGTCCCAACTCTTGCTTCATGGATGTCAAATGCCCAGGTGAGCAAAGATGAAACAAAAAAAAAAAGTGTCAGATTTTATGCAGAGCACACCTGAGACTGTTCTGGTTAAGGAGGCTTTCTATGACACTTAGGGTGAGCGTCTTGCAGAGGTGTGCACTTGTGCACCCATTACGACGGCATTCTAACTACACTACTACACTGCTCCTTATTGTGTCAGGCTGCTACAGGATCACCACAGTGTTCAGCCATGCCCAGAGGGTGGTGCCTTGTGGTGGCTGCTCCTTCATCCTGTGTCAACCCAAAGGGGGGAAATGCCGTCTCACTGAAGGTAGGAGCTGAAGGGCACACACCCAGAATCACACGTCTAAAGGCACTCATTTCTAATGACAACACTGTGATTGCAATGATGCTCTGTAACATCTGCATGCTAAACTATAGCACCAGCGGAGTAGCTTTATTTTTTTTTAAAACATACTGTATGTTATTGCAGTTTGTTCAGACTCTTTTCAAATTCCACCATCTTCTGCTTTACGGATGGATTCCAATCATGACAAACCACAATTGTCTGCTTTACTCCAGTCCTACGTGAAATCATTCTTAGCAAGTTGTTTGTTTTTTCATCAAGACCCACCTGTCCATAGAATGTAGTTTGGTTGACCGAGGAATTGATATCACGATGCTATACCAAAAGGGCATTGCATTGATCAGTCTTTTTGCTGAGTAATAGCGAAATTGTTTTATCCTCTTTTCCCTTTCATGACCAGGTTGCTCTTTTAGAAGAAAGCCCCGCTGATCTTTTCCTTAAAAGAAAGCTGAAGATGAGTCTCTACCCAATCTCTTCCAGTCTGTATCCCCAATGTGTGATCAGCATGCAAGTGGGAGTCATTTGGCCATGCGTAGTCAAAGACCACAGAGGAAGGAACATCAGGCATAAAGAATGGGCTGAATGGTGGATAATATCTAGGTTACTTCTAGCCCTTGGATCCATAACAAAGTTGTGCATTGATTTGCTCAATGGGGCCAAGTTGTCTTTTGCACAAAGACACAACCTGGCCTGAATGTCCATGTCCTGTTATGTTGTCCTCACACCAATGTAATTTTAAGCATTGCATGTATGCTGTATATATTGTTCTTACAGTGGCACAACAGCGTCCCTTGTGGAAATAACCTTGTTGGCTGTGCCGCCCCAGTTTAACTCTCATCTATTCCAGCAATACATACCTTTATGGATGTATTAGCAACCTCTCTAATCTAAATAAAGACTCATTAAGTCCCTCCTAAGGAACCTTATTAAAGTAGTTGCCTCACTGATTTTGGATATATTTGTGATACATGATTGGTTGATGCACACACACACACACACACACACACACACACACACACACGCATTAGTGCATTTTTCATAATGAACAGATTTCATGATTTACATAAATTAACATGCAGGCATAATTACTACACATTTATTGTTTCTGTGTTTTGGCTTCAGTATTTTGAAACAATAACATACATGATTTATCCACTAGAGGTCATACAAGGAACAAACCAATTTGTAACTTTCTGGTGCTAGAAAATAAGAGAGCTGCAGAATGATAATGTGTAATTGTACTGGTCCAACAGCCTGTACAAATGCAAATTTCACTCTAAAATATGAGGACACAAGAACCAGTGACTGGACTATGTTTCTACAACAAATTATGCAGATTTTCTGCTAGTTTTAGACCATGCCCATATGCAGACATCTTCAGTTTTGAAAATGTGAGATAAATATATACTTATATACTCTATGTAACTAGAGGGCGGAGAGACATTCCCAAAGTGGGTTTCCAGTTCCACAAAAACGAGGAATTGATGGTGTTCATTGGAGTCCCCCGTAGTTGGTGTGCTGTTCTCTTACGGCATGCTGTAATTACACCATTCCTACTCCCCGAGGGCACTGGAATTGTATAGATTACACTGGCACTCCTTCATGCTACATTCCAGTGACAAACACCAATGTCTTGATAAAGGTTTGGACCTCCAAAGTTCTCCAAACTATAAGCCCTAAAACCTTATCTGTAGTCAACATACAGTATGTCCATCTTTATATATGTATGCTTGTATGTGAATATATTTATACATGTACTCAGATGCAGATGGAATTGCATTTTTGAACATTTACTTTAGCTTAATAGTGTCAAAATGTTAAAAGGTTTTCATATATTCCATCTGGAGTATTTAATGTAGACAGCACCTTGTGTCTTTTGGAAGTTCAAAAGATCACCTTGGTAATATGTACCACCAGAATAGTAAGAACCTTTTTTTTGTAAAAATTTATTAAGATTGAAAGCTGGGAAAGTGATAATGTTTAATACAGGATTCAGTGAGACAAATGAGTGAGGCACTTGTTCCATGGCCCAATAAAGAGAAGCATTCTCACCTGAATATTAAACACACAAAAAAAAACACAATTGTAGATGAATAGATTTGTCCTTGTCTAACAATCCACAGACTGTATACTTTGGTCTTGAGTTCCCCAGCAGAACACTGGTAAAATTCTGAAGGAGTAAATGTGCTTTAATTCTGGACAATCTACCATCTACTATATACAATTGGTATCCATTATTCATTATATTGTGATTCCAGTGCTGTATTTTTTGGTTCGTCATCTAGATACTTCCCCCCACATAAAACACCAGGAATTTTTAATTTAGAACATAGACACTGAAATGCAGAGTTGTCCTCGTGACAAATGATTGTGATTGAAAGACACCTTGGAGAGAAAGTGAAGGGCAGACAAATGTACTACCTCTCACATCTACAAAACTAAAATGTGTGGAGCATAAATAATTGTATTTTTGGTCCCGACGAGGTGCATGTAACATAAAAAAAAAGAATGATTTTCAATATTTCTTCAATAATGTCCTTCTTTGGTCCCATTGGTTGGACATATTCTCAGTTTGAAAACCCCCCTATAAAAAGCTTGCAAAAACCCCTTGAAGTATTTCTGCTTTCCAAGAGCTGTCCTCCACTCTCAACATCAGTGCTAAACACATCCCGAGTCTCTGTATGTGCTGCTTTGTAAACGCAAGTTCTCCAGGGTAACTCAATGCTGTAAACATCTGTTAGGAGGACCTGGGTGTGTGGGGGCAGAATGTACTCTACATTTCAGTGGAGACACAATAGAGAGAAAGCTGTGACTTTGGAAAAGAAGCATTGCAGATACAGACAAAGTGAATCCCCTTTTTTTCCTGGGAATAAGACTTTACAGGCTGAAATGTGGAATGAAACTGAATATCCATGGAATGTTGCTAGAATCTTCTACTCCCTCTTCATTTTTTTTGTTACTTTTATAAGCTGTTCAGCTCCTGCAGTGTCTGGTCCAGGACTTGATGCATTCCCAAGTTTTCCTCTTTGGCACTTGACAGTTTTTCTGGAAAACAAATTCAGTAACCATCTTTGAAATGCAGAACAATACAAAGAACCACTACATCAGCCTAGGACATAGTGGTGGTAACGTCTGGTCATTTCCTATACAGCTTTAAAGCGTTCTTGTGACAGCTAATATCTTAGATAACAGTCTTCACTATTGCAAATGGAATTCTTATGTATCTAGTATCCGTTTTACATGACAGCTCTGTTCAAGCTAAAGGCTAAAACCACTATGCAAAACCTCACCAAACAGTGGTTATGCACAGAACAAAAGTCCGGTTCGAATGCCTCAAATGTATGTGGTGACACCAAATGTCATTTGAATTCCTGCTGTCTTATGGATTTGTGAAGCAGGTTCTTTGGATTTGCACCATCATCTAATATAAACAATGCATTAGATTCAGCTGATATCAGCTGACTAAGTACAAAGGGTATTCGAGTGTGCTATGGCATGCATGTCAAATACTGCAGCAGTGGCCATATACCACGAACAAATTGTTCCTTCAGATAAATAAAACACCATGCAGTGTGTTAGTCCAATGCATACAGAAAGTACAGATATAATGTAAATATGTGGAACACTGAGTTTTCATAAATCAGTTGTAAAACCTCACCTTTTCAAATGCCTGAACTCATATAAGCTATTGGCTTAGCACACATTTTAAGCATGAATTTACATAAACCAATCATGACCTTGTGTGACACAACAGTAAAAAAAAGAAACAGTAGATGTAGAATTTGAGAGCAAGAAGGGAAAAAAAGAGGGATCTCATAGGACAGAAAGCACTTTATTAAAGCTTTGATTTACAGGCTTCCTCACAAGGTGGGTAGAGAGGGAGAATGCACAGAGAGCAGGAGAGAGGCCAGTGTTTCAACAGGCTTGCCAAGTGCTGAAGTGGAGAAGGAATTCGTGTGCTCTCAGCAAGAGCCGAAAGGGGGAAAGGTCATCTACAAGGAGGTCATATCATTGAGGGCGTGGTCCAGCTCCTCACTGATAGCCTTGTACTTCAGCTTCTGAGCATATAGTTCATCTGAAGGTCAATGGCCAGCAGGCAGAGCAGGTAGAGCAGCAGTAGATTCAGGAGTATGATCAGAAGCAGCAATAGCAGAGGCAAGGAAATGAGAGAAATGGCCATAAAGGGAAGAAATGGCACAGGTCAGTAGAAGAAAGCGAATTAATAAAAAATAGTTATACATGTATATTTTAAAAATATAATTTGAGTGGTCTTTTGCTAAAAGAAACTGGCTCAAAGCTCATAATCTCAGTGCATAGCTCTATAATATTCTTTGTCACTAGACTCACAGTGGTAATTAAACCATCGCTGAAACAAGTATTAGTTTATAATAAAGAAATATCTTTTAGGTTACCTATATTGGGAATATTGTATGTAAAAACAATATCCATATCTAGCTGTACTAATAAGCATAAGTATTATTTCTGTCTTTCAGCTGTTAATAGATTAGTTGGCTCTTGAATTGAATCAAATTTTTCCTTCTTACTCTGAACAATTCTGAAAAGTTCCAGTGTCATTAATAGAATGATTTTATTTTCAGAAGAAAAATGTTCCAGACAGTGGAAACATTACATCACTTCATAAACTACATCAGTTTCAATGTCAATAATGATTAAAGCCAGCTTGTATACTCTTAAGGGTTCGTAAGCAGCGTTCACCAACAAAGCCATATAACCTGCCGATGTACATCCACAGAATCCCTGCATCATTATTATTACCTGAAGCTAATCTATCTATATTTAGGAGGAAGATAAGAAAAGTAACAGTAAAGATTTTATTGCAGATCAAGACATAGGCTAGCATTCAAAGTTTCTCAAAAAATCTCTCACAAAAGCAAATGATTGGTCATTTACATCAGCTTTAACTCTGAATTCCCAAATGATGATGTGTCTTCTATTCTTAGCTTTTATCTACCCATACCAATACCAATTGATATTAAAATCCATTTTACATCTGGTCTACAGCATACTGTACATTGGCAGCAGAGCAAAAGACATATTTGCTATTTCCTAAATTCCCCTAAGCCAGTGCTTTCCAAACATTTTTGGTCATGCTCCCCTTTGGTAATAGGAAATTTTTAGGCCAAAAAAACTGCCTCCCCATTCAACCCTGACTGCACCCCCACTTTGGGAACCACTGTCCTAAGAAAACACCACAGTCTGAAACCATGTTACTTGTCTCCACAGGAAAAACACTGCTCATACCTTCCAGGTCGTCAATGGACTTTTCCAGTTTGGCCACTGTCCTCTCAGCAAATTCTGCACGAGTCTCAGCCTGGGGCGAGACATGGAGGGAGGCGGGGTCAGCACAGGGGCCAGGCCATGAGGCCTCATTATGAAGCACATTCTCATATCCATTTTCTGTACACTGACCACAGAATGACCTTACCTCCTTCAGTTTGTCGGTGAGAACCTTAATTTCTTCCTCATACTTGTCCTCTTTTTCTGAGTACTAAAAAATAACACGGAAGTGGTTATTGTAACCCAAGAGTAACCCTCACATGCTTACACAGTAGTACCAAATGTTGTTTCTATTGCTGCACAGGAAGCTATGAACACCCAGCCAACGGTGCTCATCTTTTCCCGCACAACCTGATGAAATTACTGTGATGTTGGCATGAGTGTAGGGGAGCATACCATTCTGTGATGTGTAGAACATGAACAGCTTCCTAACTGGTCCAAGTACAATACATACCAAACAGATAAAAGTGGATTGTATAGTACAAAAAAGCATACCGACAGCATAGCCAGTTTTGTGTAATTCCAGAATCTGAGCACATGTACGTTCATACATGAATCTGAAAGAAAACGCAGGGAGATTTGGTTACCTTCTCAGACTGAGCTTCTAGAGACTTGAGGTTGTTGGTAACATTTTTCAACTCCTCTTCCAAATCACTGCATTTGCTGTAAAGATGAGCAGAGAGACCAACAGACAACTCAGAGCTTTTTCCAACAATCACTCCATGTGTACTGGTACCCGTGTATGCCCCCCATTAGACCAGCTGTTCAACTTGTAATGACAGTAATCTGGGAACTGGACTGTGGTACAGTACACATCTGCTCTGGCTTAAATTAGTTGACTAGGTCCTTAAGAGGAGCCATTTCCCACTGTCCAGCTTCCTAACTCTCTTTGAAAAAGGGGAGAGAGAAAAACAGACTGTGGTTTAGCAGACCAGACGCAATTGTCAGTCACAATATGCATTTAAAGCTTCAAAAGATATTTGAACTGCAGTTAAGCATAACATCACATTGAGCGTACACACCCTGTGGGACAGGCGTCCGGCAGAGTCCTGCTACTGCAGAGGAAACCTCACTGTGGCTTTATCTTGGGCTCTAGAACTTTCCAGCTTGGCAAAAATTTATGCTTGGAGAGCTCAGAAATGTATGGCACTGTCTACAGATAATATAAATCTGAGTGCACTTAGACGGCGTGTTGATTATCTACTCTCGGATAGGCTAAGTATCAATTTTCATTTGTTTTAGCTGTGCATTAGTTAATAGAACTGTTTGTAGCCTAGTCACTGGAGCTGAAGTGAATTGCAGTAATTAGCGGTCAGTTGGGAACTTGCTTTGTGTTACTAGACCAACTACCTGGCTTTTGTGTTGTTAATTTAAACTAGCTTCACCTAAGGGAATATAAACTACCATCCTGTATCTCTCTTGCCCTTTCCTGTCCAAAACTCTTGAACGAGCTGTCCTTAACCAACGGTCTGTTTTCCTCCACCGGAACAACCTGCTTGACTCGCATCAGTCCGGCTTCAGGACCGGGCATTCCACTGAGATTGCTCTCCTGGCCGTGACAGAGACACTCGCCACTGCTAGAGCCTCATCCCTCTCCTCTGTCCTGATTCTACTTGACCTGTCTGCGGCGTTCGACACGGTCAACCACAAACTCCTGATCTCCACACTCACTGAGATGGGCATTTCTGGGACTGCTCTCTCTTGGTTTGTATCGTATCTCACTGATAGATCCTACCAAGTCTCTTGGAAGGGCTCCGTCTCTGCACCCCATCCCCTCTCTACAGGAGTCCGGCAGGGATCTGTACTGGGTCCGCTGCTGTTCTCCATTTATACTAAGTCTCTTGGTTCAGTAATCCATTCACATGGCTTCTCGTACGATAGTTATGCTGATGATACTCAACTCTTCCTCTCTTTCCTTCCCTCTACCCCACAGGTTAAGGAGAGGATATCTGCTTGTCTGGCTGACATCTCTGAGTGGATGGCTACACATCACCTGAAGCTCAACCTTGACAAGACAGAGCTCCTCTTCATACCATACAAGACCTCCCCACTACATGACCACATCACCATTAAAGGGACCATGGTGGCTGCCTCCCGCTCTGCACGGAACCTGGGGGTGGTCCTGGACGACCAGCTGGACTTCAAAGAGCACATCAGGGCGACGGCACGGTCCTGCAGGTTCCTCCTGTACAACATCAGGAGGATTCGACCGTACCTGACCACCTACTCCACCCAGCTTCTTGTCCAGACCATGATCACCTCACACCTGGACTACTGCAACTCCCTGCTCACAAGCCTACCAGCCTGCGCCATTCTGCCTCTTCAAATGATCCAGAACGCAGCTGCCCGGCTTGTGTTCAACCTCCCCAAATTTTCGCATATCACCCCCCTTCTGAGGTCACTCCACTGGCTTGCCAGTTGCAGCCAGGATCAGGTTCAAAGTTCTGACCCTGGCCAATGTGGTTTTGTTAAAAATAATTATTTCTTGATGAGGGATTTTTCTTTCTCATAATAAATGAACATCAATTAAAGGTTGGATTTTTCTCATTTTTTCAGTGTGAGATTAAGCTAATTCACCAAAAGTTAAATTTTTTATAACCTCTGTTTACCCATCTTTACCAGGGGTACCAACAAATTTTAGCACGTCTGTATATCCCATATCAATGTATTGTTATGTATCTATATATGTTTTAACATGTTTATTTAAGTATTGTAATTTGCATCAATATGGATCAATATGTCATGCTACAAAACAGCTTGAGCTCCCATGAATAAGTGCAGAATTCAGTGAGCTCACAGCAAGTCAGATATAATGTAAATCCCCAATATCCTAACACTGCGTCAGTGTGTGGTGATATGAGAATATGTGGTGCTTACAGTTCGGACACTTCTGCCCTCTCCTCAGCTCTCTCCAGCTCCCCCTCCAGGATAACCAGTTTACGTGCCACCTGTGACAGAACAAAAAAAGATTAAGTAGGAAAGAGGCTTTAGAACCATGACACAGATACATCTTAGAATTTGCGGGGAGCTGACTCCACACTGACCTCCTCGTATTTGCGGTCAGCCTCCTCAGCGATGTGCTTGGCCTCCTTCAGCTGCATCTCCTGGATCTCCATCTTCTCCTCATCCTTCATCGCCCGGTTCTCAATCACCTTCATGCCTCTGTCAGAACACAAAGCGAACCAATGTAGACAGGAAGTCTACTTGCATCCATATGGCTTGCTTCAGAAAAAAAATTAGGTCAGCCAACCGATGGCAGACAAACATACAATCCCAGAATCCCTTATTTGAGCTGTTTGAGCCCCCTTACTGACCTCTCGCTCTCATCAGCTGCCTTCTCAGCTTCCTCCAGCTTTTGCAGCGCAGTGGCCAGCCTCTCCTGGGCCCGGTCCAACTCCTCCTCTACCAGCTGGATCCTACGGTTAAGAGCTGCCACATCTCCCTCAGCCTGGGAGGAAGAAAAAGACAGAACTCACCATGGGGATCCGGGCACGCTTACAGCAGTGTGACCTCTAGCATAAAGATCATGTGAAGTGGATTGCCTTTCTGGACAGCAGCCATCCTGCATGGGTAGAAGGCCTCGTGGATCATTTATACCCATGTATCAGTCAGTATGCCGAAATTAAACTGAAAAGCAGCACCTGCAGGGTGAGGTCTGCTTATTCCCTATATATTTATTTGATGAGGTAGAAGGTGGAGTTGGGTATCACATTATTAGTGTACCTCTAGTTGTTCCAATGACTGACTAGAAAAAAAATCAGAGGAAAGTAACCAATTGCAATATACCTATACTGTATACCAAAACACCACAAACAACAATGCATAAGCTTTTCAATGTGATGAGTCTCTGTTTCTCTAAAATTCAATTGAAAGGAACACTTAATAATTAAAGAAACTGAAATTCCTCATCTGGCTAGCAAAGAAGACATCCTGTGTTAAACTGAATACGCTGGACAGCATAGGGGTCTCTTCCAACAATAAACAACGAAGTGAATAAAACAAACACTTTTTCCCCCCTGCAAACATCCACCCTTGGGCAGTTTTATTAATTCAGAGAATAGACACAATACAAGCCTCACAATCAGTTTATTTGAGCAAGTCCATTCCACAAGGCCAGCGAGAGAGCCTCAAGCCTAGCTACACAACTAGCTATTACTCCACTGCGATAATTACAAGCAATGCTGAGGGGGGAAAAAATGACCAGTCACACAGTAACATCTGCTACACTACCTGTGTCATAAGCCAAGTCTATACATAGGGCCTGATTTACTAAGACCTTTAGCATGTGCAAAACCTTTTAGCACACGCAAAACCAATAACATCACCTATTGGTCATCGTATTTGTTTTCCACCAATCATTGGTTGTGTTATTTGTTTTGCGTGTGCTAAATGGTTTTGAACATGCTCAAGGTCTTGAGACGGTGCTGGAGAGGCATGCAAAACCCGGCCTCAGAGAAGATGGAGGTTTAAGAAAGCACGGGGGAAAACTGTAATTAGGGAAATTTGCAAAGAGCTTCCTTCCATTCGCTCATGGGCTGGATATTTGGTCTATGGGCTGGTCGGTGGAAACTCCTGGCTAAAGGCATGATTTCCTGAACAGTGGCTTAAGTGCCTTTACTTCAGCTCTCCACATTCAAGGCCCACTTAATGCAGTGTAATGTGCTCACAGGTGAGGCAGCAGGAGCTAAGCAGGAAGCCCTCAGCCAAATGCTACACTGTGGATGAGTATACAGAATCAGTGATAAGAAAATGCAACATGTGTACACGTATTAATGTCAGATTGTCTTCATTATATACACCCTGTGAAGCAGAGCAGTGCAGATACATTAAACCTGCTATGAAAGGCAACAGTATCCCCCCACATAATGCAGATAGATACACTGTCCCAAACACAAAACCATGACTGATGTATAAATATAATGGTTGACTGTCATTCCCCAATCCATAACCACAATTTTCACCAAGCTGGTTTCAGGAGCAAAGGGTGGTGGAACACAGTCCAAAATTCCATTGAGAAGCTATTTAGCTGTTTTTTTTGGCAGAAACATATTATTTCTAAATGAATAACTACTGTACTTTCAGGAAAAATACCACAAAGACTAACAGTCAAAAAGAAAAAATATATAATATCTTTCCATCGGTGATTAACTGGTATAAGTCTCAATATGCAAATGTCCACAGACATTTATATGGATATAACCCAATGATAGCATCAGTTCACATGGCTGTACGTTTATTTAACACAGAGGGGGAATACAACAAAGAATGGGAGAGTTTCAGCAATCTGAGGAACAGTAAAAGATGGCATTCATCTACCAATTTCCTGTTAAACACCTGGCAGCAGTGATAGCATTGCAGTCTCTCTTTCTGTCTTCCTGTTTAAGTGTGAGCTCAAGTGAGGCTAAACTGCCATCTGCCATCACTTAGGCCAAGCCCCGGAAAAATAACAGCTAGGTTTTAAATATATACACACTTTTTCAGCTAAACATCCACTATGGAAACACTGTTGTATAAATCTCTGGGTCTTATAACAAGCATAAATGCTTTTTAGACAAAGTGACAAATCTCTCACAAACTGTGACAGAAACATCTGCAATACATTTGACAATAATCATAAAGAATATAGACCGCCTGAAGTGAACCTTTACACATGAAACAGAATGTTAAAGGAAAATATTGAAACAGGAAATCAACTCGCATTGCATCTTTTCTTTCCCCTGCCCTCCTCTGTCGCTCCATTCAAAGGGAAGAAACAGACTTCACTGGCCACGCCCCCATGCTTACTCACTGCATTCTACGGCTGCCAGAGCTGTATGCCTTATATGGTAAAACACACTCCAGAGAATGTCTGTGGTAGAATGTCAGGAAGATGTAAGAGTAATCACACAAAAATCTAAATGAAACCATCTGTGTGGAAGGGAATCAGGATAAGACGGATACCAACGGCAGTCCCTACTCGTCTGTCATGCCCACATGACACAGAATTGTCCCTAAATACAGAAGAATATCTTTTGGCCAAATTGGTCAAATCCAATGAACTTTAAATAACAGATGAATTTTGTAATGTAATAACTAAATATAAATAAAGTTACTTCAAATATTACTTAACAAAATGTGATCAATTAATTCTACAAATTTAAAAATTATAAACATTGCAAAGTTTATCATATTGTAATAGTTAGATTTTAGGTTTAACATGTAGCATTCACAAACGGTTCATCCATAAACTGTATGTCAAAACAGTTATTCTTACATGAATAAATATACAATCCCCCTGAACAAGCAATGAAAAAACCCACGTGACTATGACCTTGGAGCTCTGTAGCCTTTAATTGAGCTGATTAAACAAACAGTGAGAGATGGTTATCACTAATGAAATAAGAAAGCCAAAAGCCATCTGTAATGGAGGTCACTGGACCTAGTTGGCAGCTCATGACATGATAACCCCGCACACTGCTACTTCTTGAGGAAGACCCCTCTCAGCACAGTGGTACAGCATCCACAATGAAGCCTCTTCAATGCGTTTCATGTTCATTTGCAGCTGGGACGCTGTGAATGCCTCTTTGTCCGCCCTTGAGTACACAATACTATCATACTCAGAGTATATCAGCTTTCTTGCTATAGGTCGGTCACGTGGCAAATATGGCTGTGATACCTTATCAGTACTTTTTTCCTTTACCCTAATTATTTAAATTCACAGTTAAAGAAAGAAGGGGTATAACATTTCTAACTCCAAAGCCATCTCTAGTCTTGAGTAGGGGGAGGGTAAATGCAAAATTAAGTGAGATCAGGAATTTAATTATTGTACACGTCAGCACATTGGTTTAATGAAAACCACAAGGGTCGCATTTATATGCATATATTCTATGAAATGCACTATGAATTGTGCCCATTCTCTTACAATCCCATCTGCATTGCAGGCAAAGTGGCTCTCAGATTCAGCACCGTAATAAGACAGATATGTAAAAGGGCGCTATCCATTTCAGTCACATGTTCTGTTTCCCAACGTTATGTACCCAGGACCAATGCAAATGAGATTTACAATACAAGCTAATGGATTAAATCACATTCACTTTCACTAATCGCCACCATATTCACAGTGCTAGCCAGCTCTACCCAGCTGTGGGTTCGAGCATGAAAAAGCCAGGAATCCAAACTTTGTAAAAAGCTCAAGTGAAAACCAGCAAAAGACTCATTCAGGTCTTCATCAGAAACTGGGACCACAAACCTATGAACAGCAGAGGGTGTCTGCCAAATAAGATTGAAATAACACTTATAAATATAAGGTCTTAGCTCATACATCATGTTCCCCATGACTGTAGCTGCATTCAGGCTTGCACAAGTCATTGCCATCGTTTATGCAGGGAACCCTCTTCAGAGTTAAAATCCATTACTTCAGACTGTAGTACAGTTCTTACGGTTTCTAAATGACTGATTAGTGGTGCATGGGATTCCATACAAGTTTAGTATAAGCTAAATATGGAAAGAGGCCCTGTTCCCATACTCATACTGCCTTTCCAAGTGAAATATGCAATGAAAGAAGGAAGGGTGGCCTTTACAAGCACAATCTATGTGCATCAGTGTTCTTATGGGCAACACTGTGAGAACACTCTGCTCCTACTGACCTTCTGCCCTACTGAACATTAAGGAAAGGAAGACGTCTTAACTTAAGAAAACATTTTTTTTGGTGAGGCATACATCATGCCTCTGGAATGTATTGACTGTTTTTTTTACTTTCCAGTTCACTAATTCCTAATTATTTTTATTCAAAATTTCAGAATTTCAGAATTCTGTTTTCATTGACCGGGATTTTGGCCTGTCTATTTGAAAATGTTTGCCATGTTTTTTTTCTGTATTTGTTGATAAATTCTCATCGCAAGGCCAACTCACAAAGAAAATTGAACTTTTACAAGGGATAAACAGCTGTGTCAGGGCTTCAGGCCTTCCATTGATGCCTTGAATCAGTTTTTTGAATGGCAAGGTTTCACATACGTTTCAGTGTAGTAGTGTAATGTAAAGTAATGGAGATATACTCTGACTTGACAGTTCAGCAAATCTTAGGCTGCATTTGGGGTTAGCGAAGCATTTAATTAACGGTTCCCAATCAAGAAAAAACACATAAACATTAGGAGCTACACACCCCTCCAGGACTTTTCAGAACCACACAGGACAGGGAAGGATGTAGCCTAGCCCAGTAAAGTCAATGGATCCAGGTTTTGAAAGGTTCTGCTTATCTGACCGGTGATCTGGGCTTCAGCAGAGACGACAGGAAGCACAGCAGTAAAACAGGCAGTCAGCGTCCTGGGGCAGTTCCTGAGAGGCATGGAGTCCAGGAAGGGGCTAAGCTGGTGGAACATTTAGTGTGGCCACCACTCCCTCCATAGGAAGGCTGTGTAGAGTTACAAATCGGGAGGGATAATTATCTGAAGAACAGATTGCCAGCATCCCCAAAGCACTGGGTGCCAAACAAAAAAAAAAAAAAACCCAACAAATTCAATGAACATAAAACTATTTAAGGGTAAGACAAAGGCCTTAGTGAGAACTTACGTCATAACATCCACACCGTTTACTTATTCAGGAGAGGTTTGGAACCATTTAGACTTAAGGTGCAAACAAGGACAAACCCCTAGTAATGAAGAATAGCAAAGAGACCACTTCAGAAACAATCAGTCATCTACAGCATTCAGAATCTTTTCAATGAGCCTATAGAGGAGGGCGAGGACCCTCCACAAAAACTATTCAAGAAAATAGTTTAAGGATCTGCCAAACAGCACTCATGATGGAGGGTGATACAAATACGTTTTTCCTGCATATTGGTGCCAAACTATACACTAAACTATAATCACCCCTAACCCTTTTAAATTTTAGTGAGCCATTTTCATTGGTACAACTGATTACAAAGACCACATTAATGACTTGTGGTAAAGATGTGTTTTAATGGTAAAAAATGTGCAATTAAAGAAAAGGCTCAATCTAACACAATTACAAGGTCTAAATAGTGATAGGACCCCCAGGGTCCAGTTTAGAAAGGGCAGCAGTCATCCCTGTGAAGTGGCAATACGTCATCTTGTCTGTCCCCATCAGTGGACATTATGTTTGAGACTGGGTAAGTCCTCACTCGTCAATACATGTCTGAGAATGCCACCGCATTGTATAACTGATTTAATTATTATGATTCAAGGATCATCTCTGGACAGATAACAATAAAAAAAGTAGTGTTGGCCCTATTTCTGAAATCCTCACATTACATCACCATACCACCTAAACATCACAAACCCCATCCAAGTCAATCAATATTTCAAATATGTGGTCCCCACCATTCCTTTTAATCTGTAATACTACTTTAAAAGAAAGAGTACTCCCAAATACACACACACCTCACTGTCATGTCTGTGAATGCATAATGTCATGCTTCCTGTCCAAGGGAAACATATACAGTACATACCAGAACACATGGATATTTCTCACAACCTCTATTCTCTTATGAAACATCCAACAGATTTATCAGGAAGAGGAATTGCTGCATACCTATTCAACTATTCAAAAAAGCATATTTTATTTTGAGGTTGAACGTGGTTGAATTGTAAACTGACAAATTTGCCATCACATCAGATTACATCATCAAAACTGGCTGAGTTGCCATTTTAATGCAAGTAATACAATTCTTGTGATTATAAGGATGGGAATGAAGCTGAGTACACTCCACCTACTGGCAATAAAGGATATGAATGTGAAATAGTACCTTGATGTTAAAGTTACTCATAGATAAAATAAGTTGCAATAAAATAACCTGCCATAAGGTATGTGTTATATTGATGTCACAATGAAAGGAATAACATAACTAAACTGTTGGGGCATTCAAACAGAGAACAAAACAACAGACACATTGTGAACAGGTAACTAAGTAACAGTCACGGCAAACTAAGCTAACTAAAAACAACTGTCGTTGTACTTTTGTTTCTGTAGCAGGCTCAACCCCCCGTAGAGTAAACATTAAGGGGGTAACTATATATAAGTTAAAAAATTCCGATGGCGAAAATAAATTGTCCCTGGCACACGACGATTAGAACCGCTAAGTAGGCTACGAGGCACGCGCTAGGACCTTTAGGAATTCGGTTCATTTTCACTTTTTATAGGGACCAACGCCTTGCAATATACTCATACTCTGTATGCTACCGGATGATCAATGAATGTACGTGGCTATTTCTTATTCAGCATTTAAATAATCCACGTTTACACAACCATTACAAACCCATCCAACACAGCCGGGAAAGACAGAAAGGCACATCAAGCAATCGAGTGAGCAGGAAGAGAAAATATTTTTTCTCACTTTCTCTCGAAGTTCCCGTTCACCGTCCAACTCTCTCTGTAGAATCTGGGCTCGGTCCTCTGCATCGTCGGCTTGTTGTTGCAAAGTCTGGATTTTTCGTTTAACTGCGTCCAAAGAATTCAGACCTGCCATTATCGAATAGGATGGAATTGATCTAAAATATAGCCTAAACTTTGTTGAAAACGAAATAAAACGGTGCAAAAACTGTATCAATTTATTAAAGTGGAAATATTTAAATACTATTCACAAATTGTAACAAAAAATAATAAAAATCTTTGGTGCAAAAATAATTATCTTAATCGGCTCTCAAGTGCAAAAAAAAGTTTGATGTAGACTAAAGAAGTATAGCTAGGTATTTCCCAAATGCGGCTATTGCAAATTCTGCCTTAATTCAGTACAAAGAGCTTTATGAAAGTACAAAACGGCTACTTTCACAGTGTCATTTAATCCTTGGAATGCAATATTAACGCGTTAGAGAGGCGAAGCGTTCTAGTTAGGAAAGAGGAGATAGAAAGGCAGGATTGTTGAAGAAAGTTAAGGCTAAATCCTCCAATCCTGAAGAGAAGTGCGCTTCAGATGAGGTCACGGTTTCAGTAGGAGGCGGGGCGTGCCTGGATGATGCTTTTCCGAAGAGTGTGTGTGGATGTTCTCGCTTTACTGCAGTTTAATACATTGAAACTTCCAGTTCAGAGGAACTTTGTTTTGACATCTTAGCTAATAAGAGAAAAGGCACTAATGCCCTTGTTGTATTTATCAAGTTAATTTGTGTGTAGGCTACATTATACTGGTACATAAGCTATCATTCCAATATTTCCAATCGTTTGTGTATTGTAGTTAGGCTAGTTATCAAACTGAGATATGCAATGTGCACGCCTGGCCCATAAGTGCGTAGTGAATTCATACACACCCCCTCCCCTCCCAATGGTACCCAACAGGGTCTGAGTGGGGTTTTATTCCTGGTCACAGTACTTACACTAAATACAGTATATCCATCCATTATCTAACCCGCTTATTCCAGGCCAGGGTCGCAGGGCCCAGCATGCATTGGGCGAGAGGCAGGACACTGCCTGGGCGCACACACACACCATTCACTCACACACTCATATCTACTGCCAATTTAAAGTCTCCAATTACCCTAACCTGTATGACTGTGGGAGGAAACCGGAGTACCCAGTGGAAACCCAAACAGACACGGGGAGAACATCTATTTGTGCATAAACGTGTCTGTACAAAACTGTACAAAAGTGACCTTCATTAATAGGAACTGATTAGTAAATTAATAGCAATTATGATCTAGTCACATCCAAACTAAACGTATGGGGTGTTGTTCCCTTGTGTCCTTGAGTGTGACAAGAGGCTATTGTCCTTGCCTCACACTGTAACTGTCACACAACAGTTATGGGATCCAAGGTGCTCAAGCTGCATTATAAATGTTAGGAATGTCACGTGATTCATGTTGTATGCTGGCTTGACTTTCGATCTTTGGGCAGCAGCACGTCCTCACATGATTTTGATTTCTCACAATAATGTGTATAGTGGGACTCTTGTTCAGTCATTGACTGTCTAGCACCATTCAAAGTGTGCTAATGAATAGGTGCTATGTACATATCTTTTCTGCAATATGGGTTATTTTTATTGATATACCGGCCATGCAGTTAACAAAAGTTCCTTTATTACCTCCTTTATTTCTTTCATTTGTCCTTGGGGGTAGGATTGTATGTAGTTCCCATCTTAACGAACTGTCATTCAACAAAATACACAAATTGTGAAAAGCACTGCAAATGATTGATTTAGCCTATTCAATCTTAAGCAGAAGCTATGTATGTTCTAATTACAGGAGTAAAAACATTGGTTTCCCCTCTAAACTCTTACGCAGACATGCCATTTTCTTTCTCCCACATGGGATTTATTTAAATTCTGTACTTTCAGTGAAATAAATACGGTACAACATTATGCCTGTTGCCCTGTTCGGCTGGGAGACAAAATTCAGCTGGTTGCCATTTAAGGCCCCTCTCATTTTGTCTGATGGAAATGTGGGATACTGCTCAGAGAAATCTGGCTCTGTGATTTAGCCACCGGAAAGCACCGAGCATTGATTTCATTAGACACAGGAGTGTGGGGTTTTCTGTTTGCTCTAGGAACATTGTTGGAATTCCTGGGCTGCTGCGCAGTGAGTGGAGCCTGCCTGCTCTCCCTGCTGTTGTATGGGCTTATCAGTAACAGGGCTGCAAAAGCAGCACTTCATCACATAGCTCACTCCCTCTCTGCAAACTTTATCATGCCCCCTGTATCCGTTCCTCCTCTCTGTCGAATGGCACTGTGAATTGGACTATGCAATGTGCTCATTGCCATACTAATGAATGGCATTTAGCCCTGCAGCCCAGAGTGTATTTTCTAGGCGAGGCAGGTCGCCAGAAAGCTCCAATGTCTGTCCTGGAGCCCAGTAATCCACTTCCTCCCATGTGTGCGACACAACTGTGGATTTCCCAGGGAAATCCGGAAACTCAGACAATGAGTTTCTGCATGGAAGTGAGAACACGTAAGGATCAAAGTGACAATTTACCAAGCATGAAATAACGTATAGTTGTACATTTTCAAGACAGCAAGTCTACATTTTACAATGTTATATAACATTGTACTGGCACTGGATTAACTAATCAGAAACGTTTGTGCTGCATTTTATCAAAATTGTATCTTATTTTCTGTTTATTTATTAGGTGTTCCTCATCATGACTAATGTCTTGCTATCTGTATGCCACCATAGATTTTTGTTTATTAAATCTAAGTGTTGCACAATAGATGAAGAACCCAAGGCACTTAGGTATTTGGAAGGTGAATTGCATTTTACATAGACTTAAACCTATCTTTCCTTTCTTTCTTTCTTTCTTTCTTTCTTTCTTTCTTTCTTTCTTTCTTGGGGGAGGAGTGTATGTGCGTGCATACAGTGAGCACCATACTTCATTGGACAGTGACACATTTTTTGTTATTTTGGTTCTGTACTCTGAGTCTGAAAGGATACAATGACAATGAGGTTGAAGTGCAGACTGTCAGCTTTAATTTGAGAGTATTTTCATCCATATCGGATGAACTGTTTAGAAATTATAGAAAATTTTGTACATAGTCCCCCCCATTTTCGGGCATCAAAAAATATCTGACAGTTTAACATAATGTAGAATAAAGTAATCTTTTTTAATATTTGGTCGCATATCCTTTGCATGTCATGACCTCCTGATGTCTGTGACCCAAAAAAGTCAAAAGACTCTTGATATCTTATGTTCTGGTTCTACAAGCGATACTATAACTTCTCTGCATTTGAATGGATCTCTGGGAATTGGGGGGTGGGACTAGATTTAGCTGTAAATTATGCTGTAACAGTATGGAATACATGGTTGGCGAAATGGCTGTAAATCATCAAGGGTCTGAGGTATCAAACGAGCCTCAAACCATCACTCTGCTGCCAGATATGCATTAGATATGGATGGATCACTTTAAGGGTTGTGTCTCCTAACACATTTTCCTATTGAACTTTATGGAAAAATAAGTCAGGAGAAGAAACCCTTCAAGTTATCCATCCATATCTACTGCATATCTGGCAGCAGAGTGATGGTTTAAGGCTTGTTTGATACATCAGACCCTTGATGACTTAAAGCCATTTAGCCAACCATGTGTTCCATACTGTTCCAGTGTAATTTGCAAGTTTCATACTCCTTTATGAAAGGGACATAGGGTTTATTTTGCTTCTGAAATGCAGGCATCATCTCTTCTTCTGGAGTGATGGATTTACGTGGTAATTTATATTTTCATCAGCTTGTCTTCCGTGACTAAACGGATAGGAATATGAACTACTTTCACCAGACTCCTCATGACTAAAGCTGTGTTTAGGGTAGAAGGACCCCTGTTGAAAAATAACTAAATTGTGAAAAAGTGATCTAATAGCTGGTAAAACCGCAGACAGTACGCATATCTTCTGTGAGCCTGTGGAATAGAAATGCTGAGAGAATATAAACTCAAAAAATGCATATGATTGTATCTGACCTTTCCCATTACTATATCTGTCATTCTTTTCATTCTGTCATAATTTAAGCTCTGCAATAAACTAATAAATATAGTATGTGCTGGAGACGGCTGGCTTGTTGTTTGGGTGATATGTTTTTAACGGTGAGGGGGAGGCTGGGCCAAATGGTGTGCTTTGGCAAGAAGTACATGTGAGCAGATTGAGTAGATGAAAACCTGTCAATGGTAGACTACTCACATCTGTGGCCTTCTTCTCTGACAGTTCCAGTTTCTCTTGGGCATCCTTTAGGGCCTCAGAATATTTGTCCAGTTCATCCTCAGTGCCCTTGAGTTTCTTCTGCAGTCCTATCAGCTCTTCTTCCAGCTGTAAGACAAGTCGATGCATCAGAAAGGCACATTAGAGCTGGACCTGGAATTAGTCTGCCCTACATGGACTCCAAATATGTTCCAGTAGATCACGATGATCTTACCTCATACTGCTTAACCCTTTGAAGAGTAAGATTTTTGGAATATGTTTTTCTCTTCAAAATTCTAAGTCAGTGTTCTAGAACTCCATTGCTTTCAATTACCAGTAGTGATTGTTACATCTGCATTAGAATGTTCAGTTCAGAACATTCTAATCACATATTTGTGATCTTTCACTTTAAATGGTTAATAATTAATTTCAAAGTGTCCCGATAATATTCAGTTGTAATTGTCAGTTGTCAATTAACTATATAGCACTGGCACACATGTCTGTGCACACAAAGTTAATGGTTGGATTTATTATCTTCCAAAAATTCCAACTGCGGAGTTAGATGACCATAATTCCCACAGCATGGTGTTAAGATAACATTGTTATATTATATAATACAAAAATATCCTTTGGCCTTTTCAAGGTCTGGTACAGTTATGGAAGGACACGGCCTTTATCAATATCGGTGCAAAGGGAAAAAATATTCTTATGCTTCATCTCTAGACATCACACACACACACACACACACACACACACACACACACACACACATTGCCTGTGATAAAGACCTACAGTATGTAAATCATGTCCCTGTAAATGCAAGAAAGCTGCTAAACACCTATACCTACAGTTGAAGTCAGAAGTTATATACACTTAGGTTGAAGTCATTAAAACTCATTTTTAACCACTCCACAGATTTCATGTTAGCAAACTATAGTGTTTGCAAGTCAGTTAGGACATCTACTTTGTGCATGACACAAGTAATTTTTCCAACAATTGTTTACAGACAGTTTATTTCACTTTTAATTCACTATATCACAATTCCAGTGTGTCAGAAGTTTACATACACTAAGTTGACTGTGCCTTTAAATTTAAATATTTTTATTTTTGGTCGCATATCCTTTGCATGCCATGACTTCCTGATGTCTGTGACTCAACAACATCAAAAGACTCTAGATATTTTATTTTCTGGTACTCTTACAAGCGATACTATAACGTCTCTGCATTTGAATGGATCTCTATAGGAATTGGGGTTGGGACTAGATTTAGCTGTAAATTACACTGGAACAGGATGGAACACATGGTTGGCTAAATGGCTCTAAGTCATCAATGGTCTGACTTATCAAACAAGCCTTAAACCATCACTCTGCTGCCAGAAATACAGTAAATATGGATGGATAACTTGAAGGGTTTTTTCTCCTGACTTATTTTTCCGTAGAGTTCAATAGGAAAATTTGTCAGGAGAAACGACCCTTAAAGTGATCCATCCATATCTACTGTATATCTGGGAGCAGAGTGATGGTTTGAGGCTCGTTTGATACCTCAGACCCTTGTTGACTTACAGCCATTTTACCAATCATGTATTCCATACTGTTCCAGCATAATTTACAGCTAAATGTAGTCCCACCCCCCAATTCCCATAGAGATCCATTCAAATGCAGAGACGTTATAGTATCGCTTGTAAGAGAAAATAAGACATCTAGAGTCTTTTGATGTTGTTGGGTCACAGACATCAGGAAGTCTTTGCATGCAAAGGATATGCAACCAAAAATGTTTTTAAAAAATTTAAAGGCACAGTCAATTCCCACTGGAATTGTGATATAGTGAATTAAAAGTGAAATAATCTGTCTGTAAACAATTGTTGGAAAAATTACTTGTGTCATGCGCAAAGTAGATGTCCTAACTGACTTGCCAACACTATAGTTTGCTAACATGAAATCTGTGGAGTGCTTAAAAATGAGTTTTAATGACTTCAATCTAATGTAAACTTCCGACTTCAACTGTATATCTTCCTCACGAGGCTCCTCTGAGTTGTTAATATCTCTACTTTTTTCTTCAGCCTACTTCCATGATTTCAGCAAGGTCTCCAGATTAATGTTTCTGATTTCTCCCTTTTATGTTAAAACCTCAAAAGCAATGTGTAGATTTTCACTCAACGAAGTGTCAATACTTTCGAGTAATGCACTTCTTACTACAATAACAAAACACTGTCACACCATATTCATTCCATTCAGCTTTATTTGCACAACCTGTTCTTTCATTTAAATTCCATGATAAACCCAATAGAGTAATAGAGAAACAGCCATCATATGCCTGCTAGTTTTAGTTGTGGTTTTGTGATGGACATGCTTTATGCATGCTGTGCTAAAGGTGCTTGCTGGGCTCTTAATATAAAATAGAGAGGGACCTCAGCACTGCCACACACACAAAAAAATCTGTCTGTGCAATTTCCATGTGAACAGCACTTCTGAAGCAATGCATCCTTCAGCATCAGTTTACAATTACAGGACGGCTTCAACTTGAGCTTATGAGTCAGGCAAATCCCAGAGAGCTGGCAACAATTCTTCACCATTCTGGCAAGGAACTGGCACTGTTTATATTTAAAATATTTGCTCCAGCCATTTTGAACTGGTTTGGGGGAAAATTCATTTTCAGCAAAAGCATTAAGCTTTGAACTCTGATGAGATTTGAAGAGATTCTTTGAAGGTGGAACTGGTGACTTCATGCTCTGGTGTCCCTCAGCCACAGGTCCGGGGTGTTCAATTCTCAAATTATTTTTAGTTTGGACTAACAAGCCTTCTGGTATGTGGTTAGCTTGCCACCCACAAATCAACAGAAGATAAGTGTCGCTAATCAAAGTATGACTCCATCTGTGTAATTCCCTGAAGTGGTCCTGATAATCCTCCTGGATTCTGGCAGACTATCTCCTGTTGTCTAAAAATACCGTTGGTGTTGGTGGAGCACTGGTGACGGCTGCTCCCTCCTTTTCCTGAGCACTGTAAACTGTCAGGCAGTGTGATTCCCGCCCTCACAGCTGCCTGTGCTCCACAGCCAATATCCCTCCCGCTGGCTCACAGTTCAATATATCAATTCAATTTGGTTAAATTTTACTTGCATGTTGCATCACACTTTTTAATCAAGACACCATCACACAGAAGCTTTACAGAAAAACAGGAACTTATTCAATTGGGATTGACCAAGCATGAACCCTGAAAAAAAGAAAGTGAGGTAAAAAAAGTTTCCCCACGGGGATGAAAAAACACTCAGTGGTGCGAAAAAGCTCTCCGGCAGGAAGAAACCTTGCGTGAAAGCTTGCTATAGAGGGGCAGCCCATCCTTCGCTGGCCAGCCTGATATAGGTAAAGTTAGCCTAAATTGTAATAATAAGCCAATGGGAAATCTTTGGGAACAAATAATCATAGTGGCCAGACAGATTATAGCCTGAGGTATTAAACTAGCTGGTAAAATAGATGGTCCAAGCAAAGAAGTGTATATTAATTTGCAGGTCAGAACAGAAAGGCGATTTATCTAGGCCTTCAGGCTGAGTTATGGCATAGGCTTTAAGGGTCGGAAATGCATTACAGGACCATTTCAACCACAGCGTGATCAAGCACAGACTCACAGATCAATCTCCAAGTCAACCGAGAGGAGGTCCTACAGTCTAGCCTCATTTTCTCCGCACCTGTGGCACATCGCTTAATGTCATAATATCCAATGTCCTAGGGCTGGTCCATCCTCCAAGAAATTCCCACATTCCAGTCCAGTGCAAACATTTCCATAGAGGGTATATTTGTACAATGTTGAATGTTGTACAATGCCTCTGGGTAAGCACATATGTGCATGGCAGCCAGAATGGCTATACAAAATTAATCTTTACAGGTCATTGAGTGGCTGCATTACTCAACATGGACATACTGTATAGAGTGGTTCAGGTAGCGCAGACTGGGATATGCAGAAAGTAGACTCTGCCACAGTGTATTTGGGAATATCTTAGTATTCCTGGGCTCCTGTTTTCAGGCAGGTACCCGGGTGCTTCTCTTCCAAGGCCTTGGCCATCAGATGGAAGGCAATCCTATCACAGTGGTTCAACATCAGCTTTGCTTTTCACTCCATCATTTTGAATAAGTGCCCCCTGCACTTGACACTCGTGAGTTTAACCAGCACCAACAATTTCACGCTTTACTTTTTCTCCGGGCAGTATGTTACAAAAACCGCGGCACTTTCTCTCTCCTGACAAGATGTCTCAACTTGTGAAGGACGTTAGTGTCTGGCAGAATCTACTGAAAGTGGGGCCCGGTGACCCCACGACTCAGTGCAGTCTTTTCATTCTGCCGGCTTCACAATGCCTCTGCTTAACTCTGCTCCTTGAGGGTTTTGATACGTTGAACAAGCATGTGCAAGGGTCATACTGATTGCATGCATGTGATTCACACTGAAATGAAGTTGTTCACTCAACCAGGTTGCGCAGAAAGGCTCGAATTTGTCCTCCATTTAATATTATTAGCCAGGCTGTTTTTCCTCTCAGAACTACGTAATGACTGTCAGCACATATACTTGTACAGGAAAAAGAACAGCAGTTCTTGTGATTAATTCAAGCTTCATATGAAAAAAAAGAACAAGACATTATGACATCATCTGACTGCAAACTAGATTTAGATGCCTGCTGTTAATTCAAAAGCACATAATGTTCTTAGAGTGAGTAGAGGACATTTCCAGTTTTTCCTAAATTTTTGTGGAGATTAAATTAATTTGCCAAAAATGACTGAGTTACAATGTGTTTACACTGAGTTCAGTTAATTTGGATTAAGTTGGGATTCCATTTGCTACACCTTTTCATTTCAGTTACTGGCATTACAGGAGATGAAAGCCCCTCAGTAATGTGCAGTATGTGTGGAACGCATATGTTAACATTTTCTCATCATCAGGAGTAAAATCATTAACATTTTTTCAAATAACTTATTTCAGACAATAGTCAGTATTGCTTCAGTAACTTCAGACAAACGTTTTCACATCATTTCACAGATGTTCAATTAGAAAATTACAGCGGCGTGCTATAGCATCACATCACAGGTCTTTTACTGTGATGATTGTGAACTTTGGCATGGACCATGATATGCCCATACCACTTGTGTGTGCCGTGTCACAACCTGAGGATGTTATTTTTTACGTGCAGTAATTTATACCCTTTCCCTCCCCACCTCACCTGTTTGCATTTATCCTCAGCTGCCTTCTTGTCGGTTTCGGCCTGCTCCGCGCGGTCGATGGCGTTCTCCTTGTCCAGCTTCAGCATCTGCATCTTCTTCTTGATGGCCTCCATTGTGGATGCTTGTGTTGGGTGTTTTACAAGGCAAAGAAATAGGCAAATAAATAAAACAACTAGAAAGTCTAGTAAAAAAAAGTCTGCTCAGTCTAAGATTGAAAACGCCTGCTCTTTTAAAACAGGGACCCTGACTCAGAGACTGGAGACAGAGGGAGAGAGGCAGACAGGCAGTGAAAGACTGAGAGAGAGAGAGAGAGAGAGAGAGAGAGAGAGAGAGAGAGAGAGGGAGAGAGAGAGTGAGAGAGTGAGAGAGAGAGAAAAAGCAGCGCAAAGCAATGCAGACTCAGACCAAGGGCTGCCGTCAACGATTTAAGCCCCGACAAAACCTGACTGGAGGTTTTGGAGACAGTCCTGGTCCCTGGTGATACCACCCCCCCCCCCCCACAACATTCTCTACTTCATACCCACCATTCAGCGCCCCCCCCCAACTCAAAGCCTTTCTAAGGAATGGCTTGGACTGTAGTCTCTCGTAGCTCCCAGCCATCTCCTTATTTGGATTCCCGTGTTTTATTTTAAAAAAAAGATTGGAGGAGAGAGAAAGGTCTTGTTTCAACATTTAACCCCAACGCCAAGGATAAGATACTGGACATTTAGATTGATACACGTGGAGTATTGAAGGAGAATGGGTAATGCAGGATTATAAAACTTTAGTTGCAGAACAGAAGAATGGCTGTTGCTGGAGGGGAAACATAAGTCCCATGTCTAGGAGAGGCCTCCTGTTTGCTCTTGGTCCAGGTCATTGGCCGCATCCACCAAAGGCAGACATTTTGGGTTTTATTCACACCTTTTCCCTTCACCAATGCCTCTACGATGAATGCCAGTAACAAGGTTTTGAAGGGACTGAACTTCTTGTTCTGCTGTGAAACTGAATTGTTAAAAAAGATGAAAAACCCACATAGAAAATGAAGGCTGCCAAGAAAATGGGGGGAAAATATCCAAGCAATTCGTTCTGATTATTTACATGAAGACTTAATATGACTGTCAGATCGTTTTTTTTTCCTGACTCTGGAAAGTGCACGCAGCTGCTTTCGCTCTTTACATCTCCTTCCGAATTTTTCCTCCTAAATCTCTTTGTTTATCATGCTCTGATCCTAATAAAATCATAAATCTGTGTTTAACAAATACCCACCAAGCAAGATAAAACCCTCTACTGAACCTACTTCTGAACTGATCAAATACTGTCTGAAGACAGAATTATGCTGAGTGAGAGTGCGAATTGTCTTGTGCTGTATATATATATATACAGCACAAGACAATTCGCACAACTCCCATTGAAGGATGAAATTTATTTCTAAAATATACCCTGTGAATGAAAGGGTTCCCTGTTTTTCACTGATATGTGTTCTGTAATAGTGGCCTTTGTATCAGTCCAACAGTAAGTACTTGTCTCTTTGTCTTTCCTTTTTCTATCTATCGGTGGTCTGAGATATGTCTACAGGGGAGTTTCTGCTTATTTAATAGTGTTGTGGAATTCCATGTTACAGGATAAATGTGGAAAGATCTGGGTGGTGGAGGGAAGCTGTCGATGGACTGGAAGCCCATGCCCACTTGTCTGTTCACAACTCAGTGGCTAAACAGCTGAACAGTCTAAAAATAAAGGTCACTATGGACCAAGCTATGATAATGACAATAACAACAGTAATAGACTACAAAGTAAACTATTTAAAATAACTAAGACCAGGTATTTACATTTAGGAAATTTCATCATTGTTGTTTATGAGTGGGAATGTTCTCTCTAAACCATAAGGAACACGTGGAGAATTCTTGAATGCCAGATTTATTTCAGGCAGTAGTGTTTTGAGCGCTGGTAATGAGAGCTGGTCACGAATCTAATTCCCATAGCCACTGTTGTGCGCAGGCAATTATAGGTTCAAATCCCAGCTGGAACATAGCTTTGTATCTCTGAGCGCAGTACTCTACCTTGCCAAAAGGTCTTAAGGTGACATTTGTAAAACACAAACTATGTAAATCACCTGGATATTCTCCAGCTATTACATTTGGATATCCAATCCAACTCGGTGGGCTATGACTGATCAACTGATCTGTATCTGCAAAGATATGTCCTTCTCTAAATTATGGATATTTTTTAACATACATGTTAATTAGACATTGCATCAGAGTCAAACTGCTGTACGATTACTTTAATTATACCAAAAAGATTAGATACATGCCATAGTAAGGGAGGGTCATCAGATTTCAGACAGACAGGCCACTGTTGGATCATGCTCCAGCTGGAGTGTTGAAAAGATGGATTCTGTGGCATTTCACTTGTGTTGAGCTCTGGGGATCAACACTGCACCTCGGCATTGGCATAACTGTGCACCCGTATCAGGAAGGATTGACGGCTTTCACTAATTGTGGCAGGCTCTCCAGCCGTGGATCATCTCTGGAGACTACAATACTTCAGCAGTCATCTTTCAACCCCTTGAAATTATTCAAGTCCAATACACCAAACATTTGTGGCATGCAAGTCTATAAGCCCTCTGCAGAGCCCAGCTCATATTGGCGAATGCATTTGCATAAACCTATATATAATAATACATTAGTGTAGTGTGCAAAATGCTTGTTTAACATCAAGGGCCCTATCTTACACCCGGCGCAAAGCGGCGCTAACCCAAACGCAAGTGTCTTTGCTATCTTACACCCGGCGGTAGGTTCATTATAACGCCTAATGCTCACGCCGTTTAACTAGCATGTACTCTTGCGCCGTTTGGGCGTGTTGGTCTTAAGATGATGAGTGGCCAGGATTCTTTTTGGCGCATTGCTATCTTGAGCCAGCAGAAAGCGCTTGCGCTAGAACCACCACTAACCTGGTCTAAAGTCATGTCGCAGTTGTATGTTATTTTAACGGCGCATATAAGTGCGTCTACAAAGGCGTGTGCACAATGCGCGTACCCTCCTGTCTGTTACACACAGGGGCGTGCACAAGCATGATTAAAATATCAAGATTACAATGTGAAATAGTATTATTGTGTAGCCTATATCAAAAAATACATAATAATAAAAGGGTCCATAGCCTACCTTTCCCTCAGCGAAGGGGAATGCCATGCACATTAAATTGCTTTCAGCCCACTCCATCAACATCCAGGCGATGTGCGATGGTACGGGACAATGGCTATCCATTAAAAAGCAGCTGATGACACCTATATCAAGCCTAATGCGCGAATTGTCATTTACACCTAATGCCTGAATTGTCATTCAATGGAAAACTCGCGCACGGCAATAGACGGACATTTAAGTTCTGAAAATGCGCTTCAGATGTCATTACAATACAGCTCTGTTTATCTATGAATACAGCCTGTAAGTAAATAGAATGGTTTGTGACTGAAAAAAGTTCAAAACCTTGTCCAGTGAATATTGCATTTATTGTTTTTCAAATAGCCTAGGCTACAGCGGATTCGCTGTGCATAAGGTTTTTTTCGATAGCCTATGGTTAAAAAATGGAGATAAATGTTGTTAGTTTGTTAACTAAATTGTAACCTTAGCTATTCTTTGTCCTTCATATTTTTTTAAATTACAGTGACCAGGTTTCCATACTCTCACCGTTTAAAACCCAGCTGATTTCACCCGTTATTCCATAACTGAACAAAACAATTTTAAAGAGAACTAAGCGTCTAATTAGAAACTAAAACAAATTTGCAGCACATTACACAATTAATTCACAATTAATTTTAATGCCATTCTCTGTACGTGCGCTGCATGTTCTCTGTTTCCCCTGCTGTAAGTCGCACATTTCACGGTCTTCCTGGGAAAGTGGATTGTTTTAAAGGATTGGTCACATTTCCATAAACAGGACATTATTAAACAAGGGGAAATATGCGTGAACATATGGGTTGCGAACCTGACAGCTTTATTGTAGGCTATTTAGTGTCATCATTAAGGCAAAATAACGGTATGTATGTTATTAATCAATATTAGCCTACTATGCAGGTAGCCTAATGAACTTTGGATGAAGCTTGAACTTCGAGAACTCCATGAGAACAGCCTCTTGGAATTGATGTTTGACACTTTCATTGCATAATCAAACAAAATTCGCTGAACAAGCAGGCTAATTTGGCGTTTTCTAAGGTGAGACTGAAGCCATTGATAGCTTATTCTCAGCTGTTGCAGGGCCTTTTAACGAAATCTAACCGCATATATTTTGTAAAATAACAGCCCTGTCTGGAATTACCGGGAACTCATAGGCTAATGGTTAGTCCGAATAACATTGATCATACTCCATTTAGTCTATTCCTTGATCACACTGAACACGCACGAGCATGTTTGTTTCGCCATCAAGCAATCCGCCAAGGTGGAAAAGCAGGCTTTTAAAGGGAATGGGATATGACATTTTGATTGGTTTATTGCATGTCACGCCCAAGACACACCTATAATTAATGAAGCGACTAGGTTCAGCCCAGTTGCACCTTGCGCCGTGCTTAGCGCCAAAAAAACACGCCGTTAAAATAGCAAAAATGGACTTGGACACGCCCAAAATTGACTTTACGCCATACGCTTAGACTAAGCGCCAAGATCGCCAAGATAGGGCCCCCTGTCACATAGTTGTGACAAAGTTCTTTTCATGCATCACTACAATGGACCCACTTTGATGTTAGTTACCAATATCATCCTGTGCAGTACATTTGCATCCCGTGTGACATTTTGCTTGTTTATATAACTTGTATAAAGGCACTTAGTCAAATATAAATGCATGCTCCTGCCAGTGCGTGACAGTCATTGATTGCACCTGGGGACATTTACAGCAATGAATAACATTGACACTTATTCATCACTGGAAACAACACATTGGAGATGTATGTGAAGTGGGGGCCATTAACTGTACTGCATTGCATCGGGATGGCAGATATGCCAATCCGCCAAGTTGCGGCTTAGCGGGTTAAATATACATATACACAGTATAAAGAGTCCCTAGTTTTACTACTACCATTTGTCAGGCCTGACAGCACAATTGTTGACAACCACTCCAGGATACTGTATACAAAAGACAGGGCAATCAAAATCAGTGGGGGCACATTATTCCCAGTGACAGTCCCAAGGGTGCGTCCAAGAAAGGCTTTGAGAGGCAATGCAAAATGTCATGCTGTTAACAGTCCAAAGTGGCAAACAGCTGAGTCTAGAGCATTAAACGGTTCCATCTGGCATCACATTCTTCCCAAATGGGTCATATACAATATTCTCAGGCAAGTGTATTTAATGTTAAAAGGTCCCCTCTGTGAGGCTCCAAATTGTTTGTCTTGTGGGTTTTTCTATGTTGATTATTTGAACAGGGAAGCATTAGTAAAAGGAGATTGGAGATACAAGAATGATCTCAATTTTGTTTGAGTACAAGTACAGTACAACATCAATTAGAAGCATCAAACTTCCTATAAACATTCTGAACAAATGTGTGGGTTCCCACGTCTCAACTTTCTGATATGTGCTAATATGATTAAGACTAATGGTAATCCAAGCATGTATTTGCAACCATTTTACGCCATACTTCATATAATTTGAATACACCATTACCTCTTAAGTAGTTGCATTTAGTGTTGGAACACAGACAAGAGACACTGAGATTTAAAGGACTAAATAACCTCTGGGAAGCCTCAGGAATTTCACAAATGCAGCACCCTCTCTTGAATGTATACAAAACTGCAGTAAAACTGAGTAACAGACAGTAGCCTTCTAGTGATTGGAAACATATTGTGCCAACATTTTCCCCTAGTTCTCTCTTTCTGTTCCCTATTGAGAATAACAACTCAAAGGACAAATATAATGGGGATGTTTGAGAAGAAAAAGCTCAAGGTTTCAGTACCCTCAGGAACTGTTCATCCAAGAGAATTCTCTCATTATTGCCAGAGTGGGCAATCTTAACACATCCAGGGAAAACCATATAAAGTGGAAGTGTTGTTTTGGAAATGAAAGACAAACAATCCTTAGATATTATTCTCATCATACTATGATGAATTGACATGTTTTTTAATTCTTTAATTCTTTAAAAAATTATTGTCTTGAAATTATCTTTAAATAGTCTGAAAAGTTCTCTCTCTCTCTCTCTCTCTCTCTCTCTCTCTCTCGCTCTCTTATCAGATGCATTTTATGGTGTGGAAATGTATTTTATTTTCCCTTCTTGCACATCTTTGTGCTGTGATTCCTTGCTTCTTACTGTTCATAAATTTCCAGAGGGAAAATAATCGCTATTGAAATGTTCCATTTCCCCCCACCACCCAGACACCATCATCAATACATCATCAATGCAGGTGCCAGTTTTGAGATCTCAAAATGCAACATTTCTTTCCCAGTTCCCTTGACCTCTGGGTTCACACATAAACTGCTGTGTGTCTATAATCATGTCTTCATCACACTTGTCAATAATGCGTACAGTGCCTGGTTTATCAAGGACAGAGCACCTGGTCCCTGTTATCCGCGGTGAAGTCCACCTCCTCCAAAAACAATATTGCCTCGCAGCCGTTCTCCATAATTATGGAGTTCCACATGAAATAATTCATCCCTGCAGCCACAAACAGATGTTTGGAGCAGGTCCAGCCAATCAGATGCAAGGTAGCTTTGTATTTTCCCAGGGGCCTCATGGCAAGATGAGGGAGCTCCAATACGTGATGGGACAGCCACCTGTGTGACCTCACCGGTCTTCAACTCTTTAGACTGAAGTAGAGCAATTCATGTCTCAACAGTACCACTTTTATGTCTTATCAATGTGAGACCCTCTTTAGGAATTTTCACAGCCTCCATTTTCTTTTGCCATTTTTTGGCCTGGGTGCCTTCAAGTAAATTCCAAAGTAGTTCTGTTTACAATTTACGACTTAAAATGTAGTTATTTGGCAGACTCTGTATATTTTAAGAAATACAGTTTAATTTAGTCACTTTTTTGTGAACTGACACTCTGAAGTTCAGATTTACCACTGATAAAGCCCCAAGGGAAATGGGTGGCTTCTACATGTGACACAGCCACTCATAAAATTCAGAAACAGTAACATCAACACTCACATGTGAGTCAGTCTGACCAGTTATGTCAGACTGTCTGTGAATGCAGTTTTCACAGGTGTTCTCTTTCCCTTGTGATGTCACACAGAATCAGCCTTCTGGCTGTGACTTTACACTAAGACATTGAACTACACCCGCACCACCTACTTCCTGAATAGAGGAATATCATGATATCATTATTAGTCTTCCTTATTTGGAAGTGTTTTGCCCTTCGCTGTTATTCAGAAGTGCCCATACCTGAGAGGAATGCAACAAACAGATGAACTGAAGTTTTATAACATTGGTGTAGTTTGTAACTGTAACACTGTGTATAAGAGCCAGACTTGTCAGTCAATTGATCTATACATTTATGCGATCAGTACTTAAAGGATAATTTAATTGTTTTTCCCGACTTGGATCTTTTTACAAACTATTTCCACCATGCTGATCGGTAATAATAATTTTATCACATCTTTCTTTTTTGAGCTTTGGCCCCCCCGAGAACCACTCCACTCTGCTTTACAATGGGGTCCAATGGGGCGTATTTAGGTACAGGCCACCCATATTTATTTGAACTGTAATACATTGAATACTCTGCATCTTGACTTTCTGTCTCAGCCTCCGTTCTCGTTCTATCCTCTTCAATTTGATTTAGCTCTTTGTCTGTGTATTCCAGCCATCAAAGTGAAGAGTCTCAACATCCTCCTACTAGTCTGACGAATAATCAGCCATTGCAATGGGTTCTTGATTTGGATTTTCGACATTAGCTATGAAGGTTGTTTTTTTTTGCGTGAATTGACGTAAACTACCGTCACAGAGCTTGCAACGGGATATATTCAAATTTTTATTTTTGGCAACTGAATTTCAACTTTCACACCCGTTTCCACTTTTAACAGGACTTTCTTGAAGTAAATTGAACCTGTATCTAGGCCTCTATTGTAAAGCAGAGTAGAGCGGTTCTTGGGGTGACCAAAGCTCGAAAAGGAAAGATACAACAAAATTATCGTTACTACCGATCAGCATGGTGGAAATAGTTTGTAAAAATAGGGCCAAGTAAAAAAAAAAAGCTGAATAATTTAAGCTACATATTGATAACTTTATTTATGATTATCTATTCACTATTTGAAGAGGAAGACATTTTTTTAAGTGATAGTTTATCAGTTTAAATGGGTTAGCTTCCTTTCATGATTATAACATATTGTTTAATGAATGGAAACCTCAAACCCTCCTATCAATTAACACTGAATTAAAGACTTGATTGTCAGGTCCAAGCAGGGGAAGAAAGAGAGAGCATTGCTAGGTTTGTGAAGTAATGTGAGACAAAACATGAGGCAGTTTGGGATTTCTGAGAAGTTCTCTATCATGAACAACACGATGGTACCTGATACTTAGGGTTATTTGGGCCTTTTACTGTAAAGGCTCAGCATAGATGGAAAATATCACTCAATATTTTCAGTCTCTCTCTCTGGGACAAGGACGAGGGAGATACTGGGGAAAGTGGGAGGGGACCTTTTTTGACCTCATTGTTGACAGATGCCATTATTTTCACCTGAGAAATGCAAGGCAGCCACCTCAACCTTACTTCTGATTTAAATTGTACCCCTTTTCCATCTCTGTATCGTACTGCACTGTGAGACCAAGATCACGGGTTCCGGATGCGTTTCCATTGCCAGTAGCAACGTACCATGTATAGGTCTCGGAACTAAATTTACCAACTCCTCCAGAGGGGCATCAAACAAAAGTACCAGGAACTATGGGGTAGAACTAGCAGTGCTGTACATTTCTGATTGGCCAAATGCGAACTTCCTGTGAATCGTCATATACCAAACAAACCAACCACCGTTTTTAAACATCCAGGAGCAACTTTCGAAAAAACATATCTATCGACAAAGCGAAGCTGCAACAAACAAGGACTAGCCAACAACAATTATGGAAGTCTCCTCCAAGCTTGTGATGCTTGCAGTGAGTGTTTTTGTTTAATTTACAGCATTGCTGTAATTTACAGAATTTGTTTTGTTATTAATTCCTCCCAAATTCTCATCATTACAATTGTCAAAGTTCGTGGAGGTTTTAACAAGGTTCCCGATAGTTCCGGGTGCGGATGCTACTTGAACTGTTTTGGACGATGGAATAGGGACATTGGAGTCCACAATAGCTACCTGCTCTACAGTGGGGGAGAGGGGGTGGGGGGGGTGGGGGGGGGGGGGGGGGGGGTTGTTCTGTCATATATGTTGCGTTTTATGATTATGAACATGTGTGAATATTAAAATATCGAGGTGAAGGAATGATGTGAGGTTGAAGTGCCTGCTGTTACAAAGCAGACGACAGTGACTGAGCCCATAGCCCACACTGATAAGCACCAATGTTCTTCCAGAAAAGGAAACTGAGCATTCGACCACTGGAGGAAGTCCACTCCTCTCCATATCAGCTCTTTATAAAAATAGTTTGTCTATAGACGTTGAGAAGAGGCAAGGAGCTGGTGGCTGAGAAGTCTAACAAAGGTGGGGCAGATAACACTACTTTGGAGAGAAAATTAAGAATTGTCATTACGTGGAGGTTCCATCCTGTACTCTGCATTGTGGGTAAGAAGAAAAGATAAGGTGGACTCTACAGGAGAGGGAGTGCAGGGGCCCACAGCACAGCCTCACTGTCACAAAAGAGCAGGATGTCATAGTGAGAAGCAACTACTCTCCACACAGACCTCTCGTTCCACAAAGGGAGAAAGTTTGAGTGAGACAGTGAGGGTGAAGGAGTAGGAGAACTAAGACTGCTGTTGGAGAGGCAGAGAGAGAGAGAAACGCAGAGCGGAGTGGAGATGGGGGGTTGGGAAGGGGGGAGGCTGAGGGAAAGCCAGGCCCCCAGTTTCACAGACGGGGAAACCAGATCCCTCCCACAGGAAACCCAAGCTCAACTCCTTTTGGCCTTTTATGGTAAAAACTCCCCGAAAAGCTGCTCGGCCGCCAGGGAATTGCGGGGAGATAAAGCTGAATTTAAAGAAACAGCAGCAAGGGGAATGTGAAACCAGTCCCACGGAGGGAGAAAGGCAACATAGGGGCGGCCAGGCACAGCTACACCCCAGTGGCCTCGTACTCTGAAAGCATGCAAACTATGTACCGCACTGGATGGTCAATCAACAAGTCCTATACCCTCCCCATTCTGAAACTTGTCTGTGTGAGGCCACATATTATGTTTAGTGTAGGCAGAGGAGAACATACATTGCCTATATGAAACACATACTTAAACATTTAACCTTACAGTGGCCGTCACAGCCAACAGTATGTATGGAATTAACATTCCATTGCCTTGCGACTTGCTGTATTTATACACAATTTAGAAGATAAGGCATGTCACGGACATCCCCTTTTTAATTTCACAAAATGAACCCAATGTAGGCTACTGTAATTATGTGTAGCACTTAAGTTTCAGTTCCTAAAATACGTTCATGGGGAAACTGAGACGTTTTCCTGCAACTTGATGCTTTATTTTACTTTCATTCAGGAAATAAGTATATTATTTATATGCCATCTTTGTTTGTCTTTTTCAGATTGTGTCAGGAGGGTGAATGAATGCTGATGCTCTCTTGAGGCCCTTTTGCCATCTTTACGAGACACAAGTATGCAACCTCCAGGCAAATCTCCAGGGCTGAAGAAGACCAGACGGCCATACGGGATCCTCCTTGATCTGTTTCACTTCAGATCAACCGTAGATAAGGCAAAACCAATCACACATGAATGTAAACTGAGTCAGAAAGGAGTCTGCCCATTGACTCAGCCAGCCATGCTAGAAACCGACAAACTAGAAATAAACCAGTCAGCCCTTGAATGTCTCCCTCCCTCCTGTGCTTATTGTCTGTATGATTCTCATGGACGTCTGAAAGTGTTTGAGACTACTTGTCAACAGTATTTTACTATGCTCCTCTTGAAATAACAATATTTATACAAATGCAAATCAGAACCTTTGAAATATTATATCTATATACATTACTTATTCCTGGCTTTTAATGGTTCACAATCATGATACTCTTTCGTACACTCACTCTGCAGAGAAAATATAATTACAAGCTCAGCATTACTCCAGACAAAGGCTCATTTCAGCCCTGACTTTACTGCTGCTTCATTCCAGTCCTGTGCAACATTATCTGCACAAAATTTGTGTCTTCCTGTCGACTGGAAAAAAAGGACAAACCCAAGTTGTGAACCAGGGCCAATTAAAACAGGAGTCATATTTACATAATGGCTGATGATACAGACACATTTGCAAACGCAAGGGAAGATGAAGCGTATATGTGCACAAAGGCAGTTATTGAGAGACAGAGATAGAGAGAGAGAGAGAGAGAGAGAGAGAGAGAGAGAGAGAGAGAGAGAGAGAGAGAGAGAGAGAGAGAGAGAGAGAGAGAGAGAGAGACTCTCCCTCTTTCCCTTTCCTTTACTTGTTGGAAAAAGAGCCAAAAGGAGGTTGGGCCAGAGGTGCATGGTCTGGGCGTTGCATTCTGTCTGCTGCCAGCCTGTGCATCTGTGACATACATACAGTCAATCTACCAGCCCTGTTTCTGCTCATCGACACTGCAAGTGCCCTCTCACTTCAGCCTTGTCTTGCAAGTGTTCCAGCAGACGGGAAAAGACTAATTTAAGAGTGTACTGTAGCAGTCTCCCTTCCTTATGAGCATGTAGAGAACCATTTGACTCTCATGAGGGGAAATGGTGAACAGGCTGCGTAAAGGCCACGTTCATGGGAGGCAACTCAACTGCCGTTTCCGGGCATGGCCACTCCTAATGACCAGTGAGGCTGAAACAGCCAGGTCTTGAATTAATGACAGCTACATTCCTGCTGTTTGGGTGAGTGATGTCTTTTTCGTCATTTGAAATTTACAAAAATCTAAATTCACAAAATATATTTCGCCCCTAAAATGTGTTTCTTTTTCATTGCTTGCCATTATTAACTGTTTAGCCATCTTGGACTTCCGTTACTTGTAAAAATAGATCAGGCGATGAGAGGGCATGGAATTTGCCAGGGTAAAACAGTTCTATCTCCCCCTCCCCTGCATGTCCCAGAGGTAAATCTGATTTCCTGGCCTGTAAGCCTGGAATCACATGTCAGACACAGCTGTCCTGGGCTAGCAAAATACAATAAGTTGTGACTCTCTTCTACAGACTACCAGTTATAACTGGCGGATTACCTAGCCTAGGCTTGGGGAGAAGGGAGGAAGAAAGGCACAAGAGTCACCCCTCCCCCAGCCACCACTAACCACCCCCTGTCCAGATCTAATGATATTCCCCAGAGATGAGGAATCCATCTCTTCCCACCGCACACCCATGCTCAACCTTTTCGTCTCTTCATAGGAAAAGTCTGTAGACTCAATTTCCTCAGCATGGACACAGAAAGAAGAATATTACATCTACATTTTGTATCTGATCTATCTAGATAAAAATAAATTGTATCTAGATAGATTAGGGACACAGTTTTGAAAATCAAGAAGCAAAATGTACCAGACTATTCTCAGCATAACTCTATGTACTGCTGTGAAACATTTCAGAGACATTTGCAGTTTCTCAGTTTGTGAAATGCCATTTTACAATAACTGTGTCAGGCATCATTATCTATTTCAGGCCCGTACTAATCAGGACCTATTCATGTTAATTTATTGTTGTTTCATCATTACTTAACACACAGTATTCATTTTAATTACTTTTTACATTGCTTTTGTAATGAAATGTGAAATTTGGTTTTTATATTTGGAACAACTTCACCATTTGTATTTCAATATCAATCAATCAATCAATCAATCAATCAATCAATCAGTTAGATTTTATGTGTTCTGTCAACAAAAGAATAGTCACAGAGAGCTACACAGATGACGTTCCATATACATACAGTTCATGATATGTCCTTGAGGATTCGTTTAAGACATGATTAAATCATACCAATGTAAATTATTTGCCTGCGAGGGGACAGAAAAAATGCACATTCACATAAAATAAAACCTCAAAGCTGGGTGAAGAAAAAAACTGAACAATTTGCCTTTGATCCCCCTAGTGGCAACCATTTGTACAATTCTAAGGGGAAATTGGTTTTCGTCTATTTGAGCCTGTAAATGTAATTGAGCTAAATTGAGAAGAAACTAAGATTCAACAAAGACAGTTTACAGTATTATTATTATTGTTTATTACCATTTTAAACTGAAGAAAGTGAAACAAGGCACAGAATCACATGCAATCCTGGGTGTTAAGTATACATTGATCAGTCGATGTACTCGTCAGTTTTGAATCACAATGGTTTGTGTATGGTGAATATCCCCATCTACTGGAGGATGACTGCATTCAAACTCTGGAAAATTATTTATTCCTCATTTCATATTGCACATGCTGTACATAATTCAATAATTGTCACATCGGTGCTAGCACCAGGTTTGGCTTTAGTTGCACATAAACAGATATTGTTCGCTGTTTGTCTTTGACTACATAAAACATGGCTGTCACTAAACAGATTGTGTTTAACATTACTCACTATTTGTCTCATATTTGGCATATGTCTCAAAATTATGGCGTCTAAATTAACCCTTGAACATAAAGCTCAATGGTCACCAGGAAGATCAGCCAGTCATATGTAAATAATTTTAGATGCCTTCAGTCTCTGATTTGTTTGAATTGTTCATTGTGTAAATATCTGTAAAACATCATGGATGCACAATAAACCACACTGCTACATGCTGTCCATTTGTGTTATCCAGTGATGGTACAGCAATGATACACTTGACTTCAATTTCATCTGCGTCAAAGATAACAGCACATAAAACCTTTGATCTTTAAACGGAATACTGTAATGTATCAAATAAATGTGAGGAAGTCTAAGAAATTTGGGGAGCCGAATGTGAAATAAAATGCTATGATTTTACAGTGCATTCTTTCCAACATTTAATGGAAATATTGTTTTTTATTTAAACAAAAAACTATCCCTTTCCTACATTTATGATATTTGAAAAAAGTGATGTAAATATTAAATGTACAGTCCCAAAATTATATATATAAGCTAAATGTTTTATTATTTAGTGGTTTTTAACATTTAGCTAAATGTATAAACATTTAACTAGATGTATGAAACATTTAGCTAAATATTTACTAAATATATAAAACATTTAGCGAAATATTTAACTAAATGTGTATGAAATATTTAGGTACACATATGAAACATTTATTAAATGTATGAAACATTTAGTCAAATACTTATATAAATGTTTGAAACATTTAGCTAAATATTTAACTAAATGTATAAAACATTTAGGTATATGTATGAAACATTTAGCTAAATATTTAGCTAAATGTATAAAATATTTTGCTAAATGTTCAAAACATTTGCTAAATGTACGAACCATTTAGCAAAATGTTTCATACATTTAGTAAATGTTTTGTACATTTAGTAAAACATTTCATACAATTAGTTTAATATTTAGCTAAATGTTTCATACATTTAGTAAAAGTTTTGTACATTTACCTAATGTTTTATACATTTAATTAAATATTTAGCTAAATGTTTCATACATTTAGCTAAATGTTATAAACCACTAAATAAAACATTTAGCTTATATATATGTGTATCATTTTGGGATTGAACAAATAAATTTTTTTTCAAAGATCATACATGGAGGAAAAGGGTACATTTTTTGTTTAAATGTGAGAAAAAAAAAGCGATATTTATATTAAATGTTGGAAAAAATGCACTGTAAAATCATAGCGTTTAATGTCGCATTCGGCTCCCCATAAAGAAGAGCCAGTTGTAAATCTCATTATATATGAGTTCCCCAAACATGTATTGTGATCTTAACTTTGCTTTGAAATGTAACATCTCTTGAATGTTCTTGCTATATTTAGTCCTTTACAAATGGCATTGCCTCATCTCATGTATGTTGCAAAGAAAATGCACAAAAAAATGTTGGTGTAGTTGGACAAGCATGCCCAACACGTTTCTTCCATACATTAATCCAGATAGGCCTTCTGTTAACACATGATTAAACCTAATGATCTGAGGTTTGCTGAAGGAGAGCGCACACACTGATGCTGAGGGATCAGACCTTGGCAACACTTCTTTAAAATGTGAGTAAAGAACCGGAAAAAAAAGTAAGACATAAAACACAATCGCATTGAAAATATATAATCAACAAAAGGGAGCCTTCCAATCGAGTGTATGTTAATGTTTGCAGCTGTAAATAATCAGAAACATCCGAACATTAATCATTTATAAATTCTTGTTTTAAGTGAGAGAACAATTAATCCCTTATATGGAGTTTATTTATCTAAATAATAGACATCCAAATGTGCATTTGTAATGCTTGTCATAAAAGCAAAACAAATCTTTGCCCAACAACATCTACAGTGCCCTCCACTATTATTGGCACCCCTGGTAAAGATGAGTATAAAGGGTTATAAAATATTCACTGTTTAGTGAATTATCTTAATCTCACACTGGAAAAATGAGAAAAATCCAACCTTTAATTGAATTAAATTTATTATGAGAAAAAAAAATCCCTCATCAAGAAATAATTATTTTATAAAAAAGTCATCAAGGGTCTGAGGTATTTACATTTACATTTTAGTCATTTGGCAGACGCTCTTATCCAGAGCGACGTACATTAGTGCATTTTCCAACTTGAAACAAGTGCGTTAAAACAACCCTAAAAGGTAAATATGATTTCAAACACCAGGCGCAATCAGTATGATATATTTTTTTATTTTTTTTATTTTTTTGGGGGTGGGGGGGGGACCACACGATATCAATCATTGGCGTGTACAACAGTAAGCCAATAAGTAACCTTAAGTATCAAACGAGCCTCAAACCATCACTGATATGCAGTAGATATGGATGGATCACTTTAAGCATTGTTTCTCCTGACAAATTTTCCTATTGAACTCTATGGAAAAAAGTCAGGAGAAGAAACCCTTCAAGTTATCCATCCATTTCTACTGTATTTCTGGCAGCGGAGTGATAGTTTCTTTGATACGTCAGACACTTGATGAATTCACTTGATGAGCCATTTAGCCAACCATGTGTTCCATACTGTTCCAGTGTAACAGAGCCATTTAGCCAACTATGTGTTCCATACTGTTCCAGTGTAATTTACAGCTAAATCTAGTCCCACCCCCAATTCCCATAGAGATCCATTCAAATGCAGAGACGTTGTAGTATCACTTGTAAGAGTACCAGAAAATAAGATATCAAGAGTTTTTTGATGTTGTTGGGTCACAGACATCAGGAAGTCATGGCATGCGACCAAATATTAAAAATTATTACTTTATTCTATATATAAATGCAGGGGTGCCAATAATTGTGGCACACATGGTTTTGTTAAAAATAATTATTTCTTGATGAGGGATTTTTTTTCTCATAATAAATTTACTTCAATTAAAGCTTGGATTTTTTTCTAATTGTTTTTACTTATCTTTACCAGGGCTGCCAATAATAGTGGAGGGCACTGTATATGAGTGTGTGCAAGTTCATTTCAGTGCATGCCACTCTAACACCTAGGCCTGAATCTAGGTCACTAGTGCCTCCATTGTCCAATAGATGGGGTAGTAGGACTGCCTCAGCAAAAAATGGCTATTAACTATTAACGGATAGTTCACTTTCTGAGGGTTTTGATATTATTTCAGTTTAATGATTTTTGAGTGTCCCAGACATTTTCTGTATGCAATGAGAGATGTACTAAAACTTTACAATAAGGGAACACAACTCATGCTTAAATAATGCATAACTAATGCATGACCCATCATGATTTAATGCATGAAGTAATGCATGAGGGTATCACAAACTCCCTGTGGCTCAATATTAATAAATTATCAAGGCATTATTAGTTCATTTGATTACTTAACCCTTAATGGATCATCAACATTAAGTTAAGTCATACATTAATTAATATGTCATCAAATTAGCTGTAAACCAGTTACGTGGACAAAAGATTCTCAGACCAGTAGTGGCGGATTTATCTATGTTGGGGCCCCAATCGAAGCTCAGTTCTGGGTCCCCCAAAACTCCTCCTGACAGTGTGCTGACAAAGCTGTTTGCTTTTAAAGCTACTGTACTTAAAGCAAAATTCTACCATATTTCCCAAACCGTTGTGTTTTCCCCCCGTCACTTCGCTTGTGGAAACAGTAATATCAAATGTTTTATATTACTTGGAGAATGCAGAATTTGTAGTTATTTTTCAGTGATAGCCTATGTTTACCAATATTCAATCATTCAGACTAATATGCTTTTGAGTGAAGGCTACAGTTGCCAATAGGCCTATATATCTCTAATGTGTCATAAAAAAAAAATCTTTGTAAATAAGAGTCAATGTGTGTGAATTATGAAAGCAAATCTTTTGCCATTCATCTTAGAAAATTAGTCATTTGTAGTTATTTTTCAATAATATAATTACCAATACTCAAGTTTAATATATAGGCTACTGCTTGTACCCAGCAGGGAGCCCCTGAAGCCTTGGGGGGCCCAAGCAATTGCATGATTTGTGTGGTAGTAAAGTCTGTCTGTGCAGACCAGTACATTTGATCAGTCACTCTGAAAGCAAAATAGTACCTGATTCTTCTCTTTCTGCACAGAATATGAAGCTGACTGTATCCGACCGGTTGCCTGCTCCCATCAGCTATACATTCTGCATGACCCAAACTCTCTTTTTTATGCATTCACACATTTGCAAGCTGGCAAAACCCAAATGCATAACAGAGGCATGATAACGCAAACTATGCATGAATGTTTGTTGGAAAAATTGGAGGGTCCGGGGGGTACATTACATTCCATTATAGTCATGTGGCAGACGCTCTTATCCAGAGCGACGTACATAGTGCATTTTCAAACTAGGAACAAGTGCGTTAAAACGACCCTAAAAGGTAAATACGAATTCAAATACCAGGCGTAGTCAGTATGATTTTTTTTTCTGTAACCACACAATATTGATGATTGGCATGTACAACAGTAAGCCAATAAGTAACCTTACAAGTATTAATCTAGAAGCTTGAACCACTTAAACAAGGATTCATAAAACACAATCAAGGGAGGTCACAAGGAGGTAGGCAGGGGTGGAGAGAGGTGCAGCTTGAAGAGGTGAGTCTTCAATCTGCGCTTGAAGGCGGTCAGACTTTCTGTTGTTCTGACCTCCACGGGGAGCTCATTCCACCACCGTGAGGCCAGGACAGACAGACGTCGAGACCGGGTGCTAGTATGAAGCGGGGGGGGGGGGGGGGTTCCAGTCATCCCGAGGAGGCGGAACGCAGGGATCTGGCAGTTGTGTAGGGTCTGATGAGCTTTTGGAGGTATGGAGGGGCAGATCCTCGGACTGCCTGGAAGGCGAGCACCAATGTTTTGAATTTGATGCGAGCCATCACAGGTAGCCAGTGTAGGTCAATGAGCAGGGGGGTGACATGGGAGTGTCGGGGGAGGTTGAAGACCAGGCGCGCTGCTGCGTTCTGGATAAGCTGAAGGGGTCTAATGGCCGATGCTGGCAGGTGTGTGTTGTTTAAAGCTGTACATAGGAACACATAAATTTCATAGTTTTAATTCACAATTATAAAAATAAATATCAGTTCTAATATTGTCCTGGTGTGTCTTTCATTGGGAACAGCAGTCTCAGGTTGCATCTTTTCATGTGATTTTCTTTTGAAGAAAAATCAGATGTTATACACATGTACCACCTCTGGATGCATAGCTTTGCGGTACAAGCTTTTTTGGATTTGCTTGAAGTGTTTTTTTTTTTCCTTGGGACCACAGACCCCCTCATGCCCATATACCAGCCATTGTAAAGTCGGCAGGTCATCAAAAACCTCTGTAAATATTTAAAACATATGTCATTGCACACAAAAACTGTCTGTGCCAATCAAAAACATACTAAAACTGAAATTTACATAAACCCCAGAAAGCAAACTATCCTTTTAACCTAGTCACATCTCTCATACAGGTAATCTAATCGCCTGAGACTTTGCAGAACCCTTACTTCTCAGATGACATTTTCCAAAGATACATTATATGAGGGAGGCACGTAATTAAATTATCTCTACAAAGGTATATCAGCGAGTGTGTTTCCCATTCCCCAAAGCCGATGACACTGACCGAAACATCAAAACCTCAAAGTATTCAAGCAATAAAATGGCACACATCTGGCCTGTACCCTGCAAGGCCCTCTTTATCTGATCGCTCACTTCATTTTCAGACTTGAGGATGAAAAACAAAGATCTGAGCGGGTTGTCCGTGTAATAACACAGCTCTCTGCGGTTATCCTGGAGGAGCGCCGGGGGATGGGAAAGCGCAGACTACAGCCGTCTGACCATACTTCCCCAGCGAAGGGAGGTTCAGGCAGGCCTGGGAGCCTGGGAGTTGAAGACCTCACAATCAGAGGGTCCCCGGCAGCCTCCTCCTCTGCAAGTGTTTACAAATACACGGTGACATCACCCGCAATTACTTGCTTGGAATGACTTGCTGTTTTCAGCTGTGTTTTTTTCTTCCTCTTATAATGAGGGATTTAACCTAAATACCAAAGACCACACCAGCTGCTCCACTGTTTAAAAGGAGGGCAGGGGAGGGGGGGGGGGGGTGCTCTTGCTTCTCCATCCATTTCAAAATACGCAGCAGATGTCAAAGGCTGCGGCCGTGTTCAGATCTTCTGCAAATTAAAAGTTGTCAGAAGAAACACAACAGTAAGAGACCACTGTCGATATTATCCTTTCGTTTGCGGGTCAGAAAGGACAGGCCACTGTAAGGGTTTTTATAGAATATATGAAAGATTAAACAGCTGCAGAGCAGCAAGAGGCACTGTAGAATTATTTGTTGAACATTCCTCCTCTGTTTGCCATGTGTTCGCCGTTATGATCAGTCCAAGCTGAAGTGGAATTCCAGCTGCCAGATCACCAGAGTCAGGCACATGAACACCTGCTGTGAATGAGGGCAATGAGAGAGAGAGAGAGAGAGATAGAGAAGAGAGAGAGAGAGAGGGAGATGTGTGCATCCACCCATAACCCACTGTATCTCTGCCAGAATTCAGAGATACAAAATGGCCATGGTGAATTGTTTTTCCGTGTTTTTACTCATGCACTCAAGCTTCCACCTTGAGACTCAAATTCCAGCGAGACGACTCTTTGCTGGAATTTGAGTACAGCAGAGCTGTGTCTCCACATTTCTTAGAAAACAAATGTGTAGCGATATCAGCAACAGAATAAGTCCCAAGAATAACAAATTTTTTTTTGAAATGCCTCACATGCAACTGATATTTTGCACAGCAAAACAGAGCTTCGAGAATGCTCACCCCTCCTGCAGGGAGAAGTGATGATTCACCGTTGAGAAATGCATTCTGGTTACTGGCACCATACTGCACTCCTGTCACGTTTCTGTGGGTGAGTCAAAGACATTATCACCATGTGACACTGTATTCTCCACGGAGCCCACATGCACAGCCCTCTTCGCCCTCACTCTGCTCCTCCCCCTTCACTGGACCAGTGGGAGCACACTTAAATCTCTTTAGCAATCCAACTTCTTTCAAGGTTAATGACCGGAAATGAGGTCAAGCAGAAAACAGAACAGACATTCAGTCTGACTTTGTCATGGTCAGAGGGCATGCAGACCCTGAATTCGAGCCGACAAATGCAGTGTACACGAAGGTCAATGCAGGGGTGAACCGAGAAGGTGTGCTTTAATTACTGCTGTGGTGTCCATCTTTGATTCTCATCAGTGTATTCTGAAATGATTTGTTTGTTATTCATACCTTCCGTCCACCGTGCAATAATCAGATGTCATCTGAATGTGGCCTTTGTCATGTGATTTTCCCTTTTGGTGTGTGTGGGGGGATGATAAAGCTAGGAGTCTCTCTAACAAGCCGTAGAGGTGAAAACTGAAGGCTGTGGCTGGAGTGTGGCACGAGTAACTCTTCAATGGCCTAAGTACAGTGGAATCTCCAAGTCATCTCCAAGACCCCCCCCCCCCCCCCCTTCCACAATCCCCCTCCAGGGGTACATGCTTATACCAGTTGTGGGGACCCCACCAGCATTAAGGAATGTCTGTTCTTATAATCATACACAAGTAAGCTGGTTTTCATTACCAGAGGAAGAGAATGCACATTGCTCTGTACACAGTGTTCTAGCTGCTTCTGCTACAGGTCTACCATCATTTTTAGAATGACACAGATCTAAATGCGAAATGACAGACGAACACTGGCTGGCCTGCTATCAACCTTCAGTTTTACACAGTTCTCACTATAACACCTCTCCCAACCAGAGGGCAACACACATTCTGCCTCTTCCTGACATCTCCTCAGGAAGGGATACACTGAGAGCCTGTATTACAATCCGCGCACTGGAAGGAATAATGAAGTTGCTGCTGATGCCCCTCAGAAGTGCCTGCTGCCTTTTGTAATGAGAGCTTTAATGTGATTTATCAATGACCGAAAAAAAAGAAGTGTTTTTGGCTGCTTCCATAGATGGTTTCACACGAAATTCCTTGGTGACTTCACATATTATCCGATCCTGTCCATTCTGGGGACACACCAAGGATTCTTAATTGTATAATCATTTACCTTTTTTTATGTCTGAAATTGCGTGGTAAAAAGCAGCAAATTCAAACCAACAATACAATACTACTTCATGCACAAAACTGGGTACAGAACTTGAAATGTGTTGGTATTACACCCCATCGGATTAAACAGGGTCACAGACAGAACAAGTGCAGCTGAGAACAGTATTAGGCATATGTCACAAGAGAAGCAGAGATTCAGTGGAAGTATGTCAAATGCAGTCTAGCAGAGAATTATAGCGGGGCCAGACAGTCAGTGGGAATAAAGAGTGCCAGGCCAAGACTCCATGTGCTCCCATGAGCCTACTGCCAAAACGCATGCAGTTGTACAATCTCCCTGTTTCTCTGAGCAAAGCTCATGTCTCACAGAAGCCAGGGTCAAATTCGCAGCCAGATATCCACCTCTTTTGTCTTCGTTCAGACCAATAAGATTGTTTCCTCAAGGCTTTGGTGCACCCAGGGACTTCTGTGAGGTGAAATTATTGCAGAATCTCGAGTCACGCCATGAGTGTGGTAATGTAAGCTCCACGTCCATTAACTCAGTTCTGTCCGAAGTGCAGCTGTGGTCTTATTTATAAGCCATGGTAATATTTGTAAACTGTGTTGATGCATTTAAATTATCTGAAAAAAGGAGGTGGCTTTCAGCAGTAGCTGAAATAAAAACATCATCCAGATGTTTTTGGATCACCCTTATTTGGGTTTCAAAATGCAAGGTCAGTGCTTGTAAAACAGCTCTTTAGTAAACCATGTAACAGGACTTGCAACATGTAATATGATGTCTCTGTAGGTACCTTGAAGAACCCTTTCTGCATTTCATATTAGTTTCACCAGGTGAATAAAATCACTCCATGAGCTTTAAGATGTAGCCCATTTTGGAGAGTCGCTGACCTAAACACAATGAGACAATGTGGTTTCAGTGTTGCAGCACAATTTCTGTTTAATCCATTTTTTGCCTGTTTATAAGTATGTCCGTATCCCACAGAAAGACAAAAATGCAACCATAAAATATTTACAGATTTGCATTGTGGAGGAGAGTATAACCAGCCTGGTGGCAAGAAAGCCTCCTGCTCACTTCAATATGCTTCACTTTGATAATATCAGAGATCTAAGGATCCAACACAGAGCTTAAGTTAAAGGGATAGTTCGTAATTTTGGACATAATGTCTCAATTACGACTTACCCATGATGTAGTTGATTGATGGAAACCATTTTCAGCTAATTCCATGCTGTCCCTTCTTTTGGACATACACACATTGCTAATGCTAGCGCAACTCTATGGCAACCGGTAGCATCCACTACCAAACGCACTTAAACACTCCACAGTGCACCCAAAGCAAATAAAATACGACGACAGTCTATCGGGGTTATTTTGAGTGTTTATACCATCATTTTTGAAGTCAAACTATCATTGAATCCTTTACTTTGTGCTGACCTATATTCTCTGTGGCGGCGGAACGAACGTGGCCACTGCAACTTGTTGCTCTTCTTTGTTGTTGTAGTCGACCAGTGCCGGCACTACATTCGTAGGTAACGTAAAGTATCACTCCGCCACCGTACTTCCACAGAGAATATAGGTCAGCACAAAGTAAAGGATTCAACGATAGTTTGACTTCAAAAATTATGATAAACACTCAAAATAACCCCAATAGACTGTCGTCATATTTTATTTGCTTTGGGTGCACTGTGGAGTGTTTAAGTGTGTTTGGTAGTGGATGCTACCATTACATTACAGTCATTTAACAGTATGCTACCGGTTGCCATAGAGTTGCGCTAGCATTAGCAACGTGTGTATGTCCAAAAGAAGGGACAGCATGGAATTAGCTGAAAATGGTTTCCATCAATCAACTACATCATGGGTAAGTCGTAATTGAGACATTATGTCCAAAATTCCGAACTATCCCTTTAAGACAAAGACCAATGGTCCTCATGGAACTCGTGTGTGTGTGTGTGTGTGTGTGTGTGTGTGTGTGTGTGTGTGTGTATGTGTGTGTGTGTGTGTGTGTGTGTGTGTGTGTGTGTGTGTGTGTGTGTGTGTGTGTGTGTGTGTTTGTGTGCGTGCTCGCGTGTGTGTGCCTGTAGCCAATGTTAAGTCTAATGATGTAGGGAAGTAAAACTACTTGACCATGAATTTGACCAAATAAACTTCTTAGAACGTCTCAAGATCAGGATCAGCATGCTCTTCCTCAACAAAAGCAAACATATATGTTTCCTGGTTCCATTCCTTCACATTGTGCAAAGTTGGTTTCTTAGAAAATCCCCAAGAACAATGTTGCTTTAGTGAAAGAGACATATTTGTGTTATACTCAGAATGGGGTGAAATGGGTGGTGGCTATTTCCTTGACCACCATTGGTTGGTTAGGTTATGTGGAATCATTCCAAATAAACATCACTGGATAATACATTTGTGAAGAACTACCAAGTAAACCTCCAAGACTTGCATCATGTTATGTCCTTTATTTAATATTTTCTTTTTATTATTTAACCATAAGCTCTACAGCTCCAACTCCAAGATAATTCACCTCTTTTGTGCATCTGAGTGGCTAAATCAATGAAGGCACTCAATGTGGATCTCATGTTTTCCAAACGGTTTCAAGCCAAATACCGATTGGCTACAAAAAAAGGCTTTTATGTCCCTATAGACTAATTTTATAACACTCAATTCTTATTTTTTTAGGTGAACGGTAAATCAAGGAAGCCTAAGATTAAAACGAATCAAAAATAACTCACTCAGAAAATGCTGAAGTTAAAATAATACATTTACCTATTAATCACTTCAATGCAAGATTGTCCACCATTTATGATTGCCTCTGTGAACGCACTGGATAAAAAGGATGACGTTTTTTTTTTTTTTGCATTGCTGTTAACTTTGTTTTAGATTTTTAAGTTCCTTTTTGGACATTAAGTTCCTCTTGCTGCACCGGCATCAGCTTTATGTAGCTTTATGTAGCCTAACCTAGCACAAAGGTGACTTAATAGGCTATGCAATTTATTCTATAGTTTTACAGGACCCCGGGAAAACTAGATGGTGCATCTCAAGGAGTTTTATCCTATTAAGTAACATTTCTAATAAGTATTATTACAATTATGACTAGAAAGAAATGATGTTAAACCATTTCAAATGATGATAGTTTTTCCAGTACGACAAATAATTAGAGCGCTATAATGACATAATGAATACTGACTGGGATGTATTACTTTGCAAGAGAATGTCCACGCCCAGCCCATGACCAGACCAATGGAGCATGAGCTATTTGCATTGAGGTCTAAGTTAAGCATAAAGCCACGTTTAGAGCGGCAAGTGTGGCAGACTTTACAAGAAATTTGAACCCTTGTGCATTGATACCTAAGACTTCTTGACAGAAGCACTTGTATTACAGTGCTCAGTCAATTTGGATTAACAGTCAGATTGAGAATTCACTTTTATTCTGGATTTGCGAGAGAATTTAACCAACAATAATATGGGAAAAGAAAATATATGGCTGCTGGTTATTTGGATATTTTTGGCCAAAAAGTGTACAGGTTTTTCAACTACAACTGAAGAAACTTTATTCAGTAAGTACTGATTACTTGTAGGTCTACTGTCATGGGCTATTGTGCAATCTTCGATTGTTGACGATTATTGCATTTAAATACTGACGTGTCTTTTTAAAAGCTTGACTTATAAAAAAAATAAGCATAAACGAAGTAGCGAAGTAGAAAACTAGAACCGGTCCAATTAAAGTCTCGTCTAAATGACCGAAAGTAACCCAGAGCAATAAGACTGTACTGTAGACTAGTTCTTTCCCGATGTCTTCCCGTAGAATATAAATTACTAGTCACTTTGAATGAGCAAGGTCAACAACTATTAGCTATCGCAATGTTTTAAACGTTAATTACTTTTCTTCATGTGTTTTAAACTTTGTTTCTTTATATTCACTGACGTTATTATCCCACTGCATTTTTATCTGACCATTATGTATTCCACAACCTACTGTTGTGTACAAGTGTGCTGTTTTCAGTCTCCACGAAAAAAAATGTTTATACAAGCGCATTGTGTGTCCTGTTTATTTCCTTTAACTACATAGGCAAAATAACATCGGATATATAATCTGTACAGTTACAGTCTAATGAAATAATCCACGATACAGACAATACACACAATGTAACACACGATATTCATTCTGGTTTTGTGCTATCAGTTCAACATGCCGTACAGGGTCTATTATGTTTTCCTCACTGTAAAACTTGAATCGCAATTTAAAGGTGGATTTTGGTAAATGTGTGCTTTTGCAATAGAGGGCGCAATTGCACTGTTTGATCATATCTGAAATCACAGTGACTTTGACACTGATTGGTAAAAACTGTAGAGGGGTGAACGTGCAGAAAGATCTGACTCTTTCTGCAGATCCACTAATTGTCATAATTTTGTCTGGTTCTTGTTTTTCGGTTGGTTATTCAACCATCCTAATGACAGATCAGAGTCTATGAGCGATCAATATGGTTATTTATGGACCAAACCACAGAAAACTGTTGTGTGTCAAGCTGAAATCTCAGGTGCAGACCAATGGAATGCTGAAAATGATAAATCCAATGGTTGTTCCAAATTTATCAGATTAGGAGAAGGGTGTCCAGCTTTGACAGATTTCAGTGGATCACTGGTCTAAACTCAGTTTTACAACCTGCCTATAGGCCATTGCAAATACCCTCTCTCGTGTTTATGTAGCAGCCTAGCATTGTTATAAGGAGTGCATTTCATCTGTTCATTCCTGATGTATCTTCAATAATGGAAAACGTAGTTTTTGTATGCAGCACAGTGATTACATACATACACATTTACAGGCAACACGACTGAGTGGATTACTGACTACAGTGACATAGAATCAAAGTTCTCGCTGCGAACGGCAGAGATTCCCGATGACGATCTTTGCTACATTGTGCCTGGGCAGAAAAACACCATCTCCGAGTGTGAATTCAACCTTGAGACACAGACCTTTGTGGTCATTCACGGATGGACGGTAAAACTATGTTTAATACAACTGACAACTACTGAGCAAATAACACTGTGTGAAAACTCCTGAATTATTTGTATGTTCTTTAGTTTTAAACGTACAAACATGATTCACATTTTCTGCTAATTTAACATCTCTGCATTCTATCGCTTGCATTGTGTGAGGCCGTTGTCTTTAAATATAAGAAGCGAATGATTGTGTGTGTTTGGGAGTTCTTCTTCTCATTGATACAATGTAAAACATGATTTAAAAAGGCTGGGGATTAACTTTGATCACGTGGTTTACTGTGCCTCAGGTGACTGGGATGTTTGAGAGCTGGGTCCCCAAACTGGTGTCAGCCCTGTATGAGCGGGAACCCAGTGCTAATGTCATCGTGGTGGACTGGCTGGTGCGGGCAACGCAGCACTACCCCACCTCTGCTGCCTACACCAAGCTTGTGGGCCAGGATGTGGCCAAATTTGTCAACTGGTTAGAGGTAAATGTGCCTATTTGCCCTGTGAGACAGTGAAAAGTTCAGCATTTTGTTCTGAAAAAAAAGTTCTGCAAATCACTCTTTTTCCATTTATCAGTGTTAAACAAGCAGTCATACGGAAAGTATTTAAAAAGAATTTACTGTAATGTAGGTAGTATTTTCAACCTGGTTGAAAATTTTTTGCTGATATTTCACGAACATTAAATCATTGTTAAACAGGGTAAGAGAGGAGAACATATATCATGCTGATATAACCCAGATTTCTGCCAGTGCTCAACATTCATTAGTTTGTGTTGTGCAGAAACATAATAATATCTCAGGCCATTCTTCAAGATCATTCCACCACAAAGCACCAGTAGCACATGCATGTACTGTCAGTCTGAAGGTGCAAATGTCAAAGTTTGTATTCAACTTCAAAATGAAATTTCACAAGAAATATCACATGCGTGCATTAACTGGTGCCTATAAACATGCTTACATTAAATGGTACGTATGAACATGCTTGCATTAAATGCACCTCTTCTCCTGCAGACAGAGATGCATTACCCATGGGAGAAGCTTCACCTTCTGGGATATAGTCTTGGCGCCCATGTGGCTGGCATTGCAGGGCTTCTGACGAACCACAAAATCAACAGGATCACAGGTGAGTTGCCACTCACTGTAACTCATTCAGCACCTCTTTCTACAGCTGCAATCCAGATTTGTCAACTGTAATCCAGATGGGTCACGTCCATTACATGTCCATCCACGGGGCGGAGCGGTGGGTTCCGAAAACATCAAAGGCCATCACTGCGCTGCTTGACGTCTGGCCAATCCATGTGCACTGTGGATTTCTCACCAGCAGCTTAGTCATCTTGATAATCTTCCAGGCCTTCTGAGAAAAACTCTAACACCGTGCCAAGAAATCTGTAGACCATTTGATTTGCAGTCAGCACAGTGGAAGGCTTGACATTTCACTTCCATATTTCCAAGAATTGTAGTAATGTTCTTGTGTTCCTTGACAGGCCTGGATCCTGCAGGCCCTGGCTTTGAGTACGCCGACGATCAGAGCACCTTGTCTCCCGATGACGCCATCTTCGTGGACGTCCTGCACACCAACACCAGAGGCTCCCCGGATCGCAGCATTGGGATCCAGAGGCCCGTGGGGCACGTGGACATCTACCCCAACGGGGGCACTTTCCAGCCGGGCTGCAACCTGCAGAACACCATGATGCTGATCGCTACGTCCGGCATCCAGAGTACGTCGCGCCGTCATTATCTCTGGACTCGGCCTCACGGCCGGTCATTTTCCGGCGTCTTTCCATCCGATCGTAATCGCGGAGTTCTACAGTTTAGTGCATTATTTAAATCATCGGGGCTCTTCCCTCTCTGTCCTCCTGCAGACATGGACCAGATTGTGAAGTGCTCCCACGAGCGCTCCGTCCACCTGTTCATCGACTCGTTGGTCAACATGCAGCAGGAGAGCATGGCCTTCCGCTGCAGCTCCAAGGAGGCCTTCAACAAGGGCCTGTGCTTGAGCTGTCGCAAGAACCGCTGCAACAAAGTGGGCTACGGCATCCACAAGGTCCGCCCCCGCCGGAGCTCCAAGATGTACCTGAAGACCCGGGAGATAATGCCTTACAAAGGTAAGGGGGGGACGTTGAATCGTTTCAGCTGGCTCTGTGACAGGGGACAAGTGTGTGTGGATATTCTTGCCCTCTTAGGCTTCTCTGGTTAACCTGATGCAATGGATATCTGCAGAAATTCACTGAAAATAGACATGCTCAGAGCCAACACTGGGCACACATCCAGTATATCAATAAATTCACAAAACCTTCCATTTCTGAGTGCAGAAGTTTGTAAAAGAGGCGCAGAGGTGAAAGAGATGCTTGTGGCTTTAATGGTGCCTTTCATTGATCGCTAAGGGACGTTCTTAGATGTTCAGGCATTTTTCTCATTTAAAAATTATATTTAATAATACTTTACATGCCGTTAATAGATGATCAGTTATTTAATCCAACACATATGGAATCTGATCACAATATTCTTTGTACACATATTATTTAAATGGCTATTGAGATTGATTAAATGTGTTGTATTATAAACAAATAAATAAATATAGCCATTTCAATTTCTGAATTTTTTTGTTGCATGATTGAAGACAGGCATGTTGCAGTTATGATTACACCAGTGGCCACATGTATAAACAGTGCTGAGCAGAAAAATGCCCTAGAAAGCTGCGCAGAGGGAGAAAATGCAAAACTTTGCCTAAGCAGATTTCCGACTTTCCCCCTGAGTATTCTTTTACACATTCTTTTACTCAGAGTTTTATACATGTGGCCCCAGGATGTTAGTGGAGGCCTTTCAAGTTTTGAATATGGGCGTGTGTTAAAAAAATGAATAATGAAAAAATGAGCCGGGGGATCTGGTAGGTCTTGGTTGTGTAAGGAGCTGTTATGATTTGAGTTCTGAGGCCATACTGACTGCATTTTTGGGCGCCTTAAGCTCTGGGCCTCACTTGTGTGATAATAATCACATACCATGTCCACTTTGAGCTCCATATAGACGAAGGAATGCGTCTGAACTGAATACGTATGTGTTTCCTGCTCTACGCTTCCTCAGATTTTTCAAGCAGCGCGCCTTTCACTTTTGGCCGTAGCTGTGCTTGTCTGCGAATCCTTTCTGAAGTGCTTTCTCTCCCTCACCCCCCAGTTTTCCACTACCAGATGAAGGTGCACTTCTTCAGCCCAAATAACCTGAGCTTCACAGAGCAACCCATGTTAGTGTCACTCTTTGGAACTGAGGGGGAAAAAGAGGACATTCCCCTCACCATGTAAGTTTTCTCACTGACACTTCTGTGTTTAAATACACAACATTTGAACATGCTTGCATTGCCACAACATTTAAAGCAGCGGGTGTCTTCAGCTGTTTGTTGCCACTAAGGTCATGCATGCCAGGTTTCTTATACTTTTTGTGATGTTGTCAAACACTGGCAGGATAAAAAATAAAAAAACCTGTCTGGATGGCTGAATGATCTCCTCCGTATCTGTCCCTGTAGGCCTTATCTGAACACCAACACTACCGTCTCCTTCCTGTTGACCACTGATGTGGATATCGGAGAGCTGTTGATGGTGAAGATCCGATGGGAGAAGGACTCGTACCTCAGCCTGTCTGACTGGTGGGGTAGCAACATGTTTAAGATCCGCAAGCTGCGAGTCAAAGTTGGGGAGACTCAGGCCAAGTAGGTATCTGCATTAGAGTGCACTTAGTGATGCGCACGTACTGTACGTCCGTTATAATAGCTGAACCGCAATGCTGACATTCTGCTCTGATTCCAGGGTGATCTTCAGTTCCCGAGAGGGGGAGTTTGCGTACCTTGTGAGAGGAGGGAAAGAGGGGGTCTTTGTAAAATCCAAAGTGGAGGAAAGTAGCCGAAAAGAGGAACGGTAAGTCTTGAATTTTAGCAATGAAGCTGATGTAAGAAATTACACTTATGATGTGATTGCTTAATTGGTTGATGTTTGTCTTCCTTATAGGCTGCACAAACTCAAGATGAATGGTAGCCTCTTCAAGCGGAACTCTGAGTGAACAAGCCTCTATAAATAAGTTTGCTTTGATTGAGAACAAGTGAATTTACTGGGGTGTGGGGTGGGGGGGGGGTTGAATATGTGTCTTCGTACTGTACATTTTGTATCAGTGTTTTATCAAAAAGCCGTCTGTATCTACTGTTAGCCTTGAATATCTATCTTCAAGCACATCCTGTCTGTCTAAATCATTTCACAGGCATTTTACGTTAGTACACATCCCGTAGCTTCTTATTTGCTTTGTAATGAAGGGTCTCAAGCAAAGAGGTCACCAGGGGCAGATTTAAGATATAGAGAGTTAGAGACTCACAAACATTGTCCTCTACAGTTCATTGATATTGTTTGCATGATGGTACATATATGTGAAGTACATGCAGTAAGTTCACTGTGATTCCTTTTGGTCTTTGTTGTGCCATTTAGCTTGTGTGTTCTTGTTGCATTTTTTTGTTGTTGTTGAATACATAGATTTGTTTCAATTATATATGCAATTCTTGAGATTTTTTTTCCAAACCTAAAATATTAAATATTATATTAATCGCAGAAAGAAGAGAGGCATAATTTTGTACAAAGACCATGCGTTTTGTCACACGTGGCGCTCAAGCACTGTTGCAAAGCTCAGGCCTCCCCCACTAACTGCTACTTGTATCACAGGGACCAAAGACAGTAGCGTCCAACAGAATCTGTTAAGTTAATTATTGTATCACTATGATTTTAAAATTGTTATTGAATGTTTATTAACCACTGTGCAAATCTAAGAAATTCTGTTTGTTCTACTTGCATTTGGTTATTGTGATTGGCACAGGTCACTTTAAGGGCTCCAGTGCCCAGTCAGTCAGCTGAACATCTAATGTGGAACCAACCAAATCGTTGAAGTGAGATCATTCTTTATTCAGGGTCCTGGCAGGTTGAGGAAAGTGGATGACGCACCTCCAGGACATTGATTAAACAATTCCTTTGTTAAAAAAAAACCACGTCAGACCTCTGCCTTTTCACCAGCTGCTCTGCACTGCTTTGCCTTTCCAGACATAACATTGTGCTTTTTACTGAAAGGTCAAACTAATGTTCCATGAAAAAAAATGGTCAAAGCCTTTTGCAGACCTGGACGGACTGTGCTGCATAATAGTCACCACACATCTGAAGGCTATTTCATATTCTATTTATTGAATGTATATATGTGTATATTAAGCTGTAATATATTTTGGCAAGTTTCCAATGCTGTCTTTTTGTTTTATAATGTGTATATTTTTTAAATGAGTGTATTGAGTAACGTGTGCAGCGTCAATAGACTTGTTTTTGTGCAGTTCACGTGCATTAACATTTGTGATTCAGTCTGTAATCTGCAGCATTACAATATGATGTTGTAATAAACTCAGTGTACAAGAAATTCAGAAACAGTCTTGTCATTGTTTGGATTCTCTTATTACTTCCTTTGAATGAGGGAGGGGTGGACTCATTACAAACTCATTAGTTTCAATATTTATAAATGTGCAATGACCTCACAAGCGTTTCAATATTTATAAATGTGTAAATGACCTCACAAGCAGCACATTTTAGGGATTACAGTGGTTGGATGCTGTGAACGATTATCCGTCATTTGTTCTATCCATTGTGGGTAGCACAGGTCATCATGTTGGTCATGAATTGGTGTCTGATTAATTCCAGATGTATAGTTTTGAATCACTAATAAATGGAAAGGGGGTCTATTTCGATTAAGCTCTTTGGGTTGTCTCTCCATACAAAGTTACTTTGGATAACTAATCTACCTATAATTTGGATTTTCAAAAAGTTTACAATGGGACATTATTTTTTCTCAAGAATGATACAAGTGGACAAGAGAACATCTCCTACCCTGTATTTTATATACAGTATACCTTTCAGTTTCTTAGGGAAATTTGTAACATGCGGCAGTTAACTGGTTTCATGAGGAACATTCCTCTGTTATTAAAAGAGAGAAAAGATAAACTAATAAGGAACAGATGTGCTGTAATAGGCAAGAATCGCTGCTTGTGGAAATGCGCATTCTTTAATATGGGTTAATTTGAAGAGAATAGCATCCTTCAGTATAGACCAAACCATTCTAGTTCTCTCTTATATGGGTACTTTATTGAGATTATCATTGAAGACAATCCTGGGATTTCAACAGTAATGTCTACCAGAGATCTAAAAAAAATAGGCCTTCATACAGGCCATAACATACTCTACTGTAAGAGGAAGGGAACCTACCTCCATACACCTCCTGCGCTGAGAATCTGAAGCATTTCTCTTAGTATGACACGTGAACTCAGATGCAACACAAATTAAATGAAAGTAAACTAAATTTGATTTATTCCAACTGCAGACATGACTGGAACAGTTTCTGGACTTAAAGTGATCAATAACAATATTTAGTTGACATCTTTTTACCCTCAATGGGCTTGCTCACTCGAGGGCACTGAGTCCAAATGTTCTTTGCTTATGCATTCCATATTCAGTGTATACTTTACCATATTTGTATTTTTGTCTGTGCATGTGATGTGTTACAATGCACAGAGAAAATACCCAAATGGCACAGTGAAGCATTCATTCATTCAACTCAGCAAATTCTCTTGTCAGGATTTTTTTTATATGAGCACATAGTATATTTATCTGTTGCATGAATTGAAAGGGTTGATTTTCCTACCTACTGACAAATCACTATAAACTGTACTTTATGTTCCATGTACTGTATTTATTTATCCTTTTGTGTTTCTCCATATATAATAAGGATTGTAACTTTCCCCCATTAGATAGAGCAGAGGCCTTGCGTGTTTGCAGGTCTTTGGTTTCAACAATTGCACTGGCACAGTTAGCTAATTAGTTATACATGCCAATACCTGCTTGGTCATAGATTAGGCTAGATTTTAGTTACTAAATGTAATAATTAAGAGCAGAAGTTGGCATGAAAAAAACAGATATGGCCCTACTTGCCCATGTGACCTTTAAATGTCCCACGTATTCCCAAAGTTCCTTTAGTTGAGAAATGCTTTACGGAATATCTCCAGAGAACCCAGAAAGGCATGCGGTGCAATCAATAATTCTTAGAAGTCTGCAAGGCCTCCTAAGGAATAAAGAAAACACATCAGGAAACAAGATGTCAGACACTGTTTGCTAAAGATAAATTTAAATGTTTTGTAACATACCAACTTGAGCAACAAGATTATTAAATATGTTTATATGGCTCATTTACATTACATTACATTACATTACATTACAGGCATTTAGCAGATGCTCTTATCCAGAGCGATTTACACAACTTTTTAGAATTTTTTACATATTATCCATTTATACAGCTGGATATACTGAAGCGATGCAGGTTAAGTACCTTGCTCAAGGGTACAACGGCAGTATCCTCCCTGGGAATCGAACCTGCAACCTTTCGGCTACAAGGCCAGTTCTTCAACCATTATACTACACTGCAGCCCTATTTAAAAATAGTTTTAGTTTATTATTATTATTATTATTATCGTGGATGAATTCATGCAAAGAGCGTAAATCACGCATTGTAAACAATGAAGATTGCCATGGGAACCAATCCCATGACTGAAGCTGAACACATGTACCCTTTCCTTCCATGAACACATGGAGTTGAAGGTTACGGATTAATAAGTCTGAACAATGATCTTGTTATGAATCCTGTCCCACCGCGAGGAAGTGTGCATATATTCCTGAATTTATGCAACTGCTGAGGCGATGTATGCTCAGAGGTATAAATCCAACAACAAATGATCGCCATTGTTTTTACATATGCTCAGGAAAGATGTACTTGTGCAGTGTGTTATAATTTTGCAGAGAAAGGGGGAAAGCTTAAGGAACCAGGTGTGACAGGAGGAAGAAACGTGCTTGGGTAGGCTGAGGTACAAGGCTCATTCTGTGCTACTCCAGTGCCTTTGTTGAAGTTGAAAAGGTACTGTGTGGCATTCCTAGTGCAACCGGAAAAGATGAAGAAAACATCACATGACAAAGGTGAAAAAGATGTATTTATGTTCACCCAATATGTATCTGTTGACTCTGACCTCCATGCAATCCTCATGTTCACCCATATGTTGAATGGAAAATGCCAATATTTAAAAGATAACAATATGTAATGCACTAACAGCTGCGGCTACAGAAAGTAAACGTTTAACACATTTTTAGAATAGAAAATCTCTGGATAAACGGATTCATATAAATACGCCCATCCTATATTCAGCAAATATTTTAGATGTTCCAGAGCGTAGATGAGTCAATAAAATCATCACGTCCAACATTCTGTGTAATCCAATTCAGGAGAGCCATGATATCTCATACCCTGAGGTGTAAGAAGGAGAACATGAGAATGGCAACATCTGAATATGTGTGAAGGATTGTTCATTTGAGCCTCAGCAATAATTATCAGAAGAATCCAATATTCGTTATCCTCAACTCAGTTTTATGGGATTATTCGTTGAAATGGGATCTTTAATTGTGTTGTATTCCCTCAGTTTGCAGGCAATAAAATTAATCAAACAATACCGCTTAGTCTGGGGGCAGTAGGCCTCATTGATTAATCAATATACAGTATATACCCACACAAAGTAAAAATTATATATAGTGCCCTCATTATTGGCACCCCTGGTAAAGATGGGTAAAAAGGGTTATAAAAAATTCACCGTTTGGTGAATTAGCTTAATCTCACACTGAAAAAATTTGAAAAATCCAACCTTTAATTGAAGTGAATTTATTATGAGAAAAAGAAATCCCTCATCAAAAAATAATTATTTTTAACAACACCATGTGTGCCACAATTATTGGCACCCCTGCATTTATATATAGAATAAAGTAATAATTTTTAATATTTGATCGCATATCCTTTGCATGCCATGACTTCCTGATGTCTTTGACCCAACAACATCAAAAGACTCTTGATATTTTATTTTCTGGTACTCTTACAAGCGATAATATAACGTCTCTGCATTTGAATGGATCTCTATGGAAATTGTGGGGTGGGACTAAACTAATTTAGCTGTAAATTATGCTGGAACAGTATAGAATACATGATTGGCAAAATGGCTGTAAGTCATCAAGGGTCTGAGGTATCAAACAAGCCTCCAACCATCACTCTACTGCCAGATATGCAGTAGATATGGATGGATCACTTTAAGGGTTGTTTCTCCTGACAAATTGTCCTATTGAACTCTAAGAAAAATAAGTCAGGAGAAGAAAGTTATCTATTGTATTTCTGGCAGCTGAGTGATGGTTTAAGGCTTGTTTGATACATCAGACCCTTGATGACTTAGAGCCATTTAGCCAACCATGTGTTCCATACTGTTCCAGTGTAATTTACAGCTAAATCTAGTATCTAATCTTTACCAGGGGTGCCAATAATAGTGGAGGGCACTGTATATATATATATATATATATATATATATATATATATATATATATATATATATACGTGAAAGCGCAAAAATGGTCCACAACTCCCAAAAAGAGATCTACATTCATTTATTGTGCAGAGTAATGTACACAATGCTGACGCGTTTCTTCCTCAGTGTCTTCCTTCCTTTGCACTTTCATATGAGTATACCCTAGGCTTGTACATTTCCAAGCAGTTCTGTTCTCTGAAAAGAGGAGCCCATTTCATCTTTGAGTGGGTTTGTGGGGAGCGCTGGGTCCTAAAAAGGACTGTTTACATCGAACGCAGCACAATCTGCCAAAAGATTTTGATATTTTTATTCATGTTTCTAGTTGATCACCTCTTTGGCAGGCCAAAGACAGTACTGAAATAAACAGAATTTCCAGATTCCACAACTAATTTCAACTTGTAATATATGTTTCAGATAGCTGGCAGAAAAATACCTTTAGGACTACTCAATACATTTGCAGTTTAATAAAATATATATAATCCAACCAATAGTTTAGGCTGGTCTGTCCTAAAATCTTACTAGTGTTTAGTCTAGAGCATTTGTGGATGTCACTGTTTCAACTACTATGTGATACATTATAACGTGCATGCCGATCCTTTCCCCTTTTTCTGTCTAATTTCTTAAATTAAGAGGTCTCTACGATTATTATTGTTTCACAGGCTGCAACAGTAACATAATCTCACGAGCTGTGAAACAATCAGCCATACAGGCTGTTGCACTTGCCAGTGACATTCCTCACTGTGAGCATGTGACCTCAGCAGGTGACAATATTCTTAGCCCCACACGGAGTTCACACAATAACTTCTCAGATAGCAGAAACAGAAACAGTGTCATACTTGTTTCCATTGCCAGTACTGCGCCCTTCTCTCCCCCGACTGCTTCGACCACGATTACTAATAATTGGCTCTGTAAAGCAAATGATAAAAGGAGGTAATAAAGTTCCTCAAAGTCCACACACTAAATCACTGAACTATAGATCAAAGCATGATGAAAAATCAAGCAGACAGCACCTTCAATAATTCCAAGACTCAGCTTACCACACTAATGTTAATAAGTTCCGAGTGAGACAAAATTGGCTCTTTCGTCAGTTTTTGCCTTTTTATCCACACGCACATTTATCATTAATCGTGCAGTTGTTTTATGTTTGGTTTGCCGCAGCCCAGCCACAACATTGTAGCAAATTCCAATCACTGATTATAAAACCACTTGTCAACAGAGGTGTAAACATGTTTCAGTCCAACCAACACCGAAAAGGTCCACCTTGGTGATATACATCTGTGTAGACTGCTTAAACTAAAGCCAGGGACAGGGATAACAGGGTCGTGTTTTCACTGGGTCACACTATGTTCCTCAGAAATTGTGTTCCAATTGTTTTTTAATATTATTATTGGCACCTTTAACCTCTTTTCAGGTGAAGACATGAGGTCAAGATAAGGTCAAGTGCCATTGTTTAAATATACAACCTAACTGTCACTTTCAAATTAATTAAATAATAAGCTATTATCATTTGAACATTTTAATTAATTTAATTTAATCTTATTGCATAACTGTAACTGTAAGTTCTGCTGTGAGTTTCCCTTGCAAAGACAAATGTTAAATGCTATAGATGTGACAAACATTAAAACTGATTGGTACAGAAAAAGCAGTAGCAGCATACAGCAATACATTTCAGCTTTTGATTTATTGGCATCAGTGAAATCAGAGATGTGAAGAAATGTTCTGATAGATTTAACTAATTCTGGTTCATATTGCTTTTCACTGTTAGGAATAGTTGGTATATAAATTGGATTTGAAATGAGTTTCTACTGTAACCAACTGTTCCCATAACATTTTAAGTGAAAGAACAAAAGTCTACTAACAAGGAGATGTTTGAAGCTCTGTTCATATTGTGGTTGAGTACATTGCTTTCTAATTCCTGGAAAAATGAACATGTTTATGACCTTAAATGCTTAAACTGCTTCCATTCTAGTAGCTACTGTTGCAAAACAAAACTTACACATGATTATGAAGAGAAGAACAAAAAAAGATAATCAGATATATATAATGGTAAAACAGGCAAAATTATTTCACACACACACACACACACACACACACACACACACACACACACACACACACACACACACACACACACACACACACACACACACACACACACACACACAACAATTATTAAAAACAACATTCACAATATTTGTATTGGTTATGACTTCAAGGAGGCACAAAGGACACACTGTTGGCTCATAATGTAATTAAAGCTTGAGGTCACCAAGCACTGACTTTCCTTTGTTTAAGTGTTTATCAGTCAATCATACAGAGGACGTTATTTAATGTAATTATGTTGTTAAAACAAATAATCAAGCAAAACATTCCAGTGAAATTATTATTATTGATGATTACTTGGATGCGATTTTACAATAAAATCACAAAGTATCTCGTACATTTTTGCTATAGATTAATTAAAAACCTGATAACTATTTTGAGAAAAGTTAAATTGTAGTTTTATCAGCGGGCCAGTAGGCAACAAAGTGGTAAAATTATATTACATATTATGGCCTTTTTCAATGTTTCCAGATAGTAAAAACACATCTCATGACGGTATTTAATGTATATAAAACATTATAATAGCTGAAAACGTATTCAAGTTAGTGTTTGTTTAAAAGCCGCAAAAATGCTTTAAAGCGTTGTAATAAATTTCTCGTGCGCTTTCATACAAGTGGTAAGCCTCCCGTATACGGCAGCCAATGGGACAACCGATAGAGCGAAAGAGGTACTATTTAAGAAGTGTTCAGAATGAAGTATCTCAGATAACAACACTGGTAACTCGAAGGGTGGAGACTGGGACTAAATAGTGTGGGGGAAAGACTCCGTGGCATTTGCTCTAAATTATATTCCTCTTGGTATACAAATACGCAGGGTGTCAATAATCTTTAATTTTAATATTTAAAAGAAGACATGAAAAGGGGCGTATACCAATATTTTTTCTTGTTTGTCACAAGTTTAACGGTGTTCCCTGTAACTCCTTTGGAAGAAGAGCTCTCCAATTCTCTCTTTGGTAAGTTTGCAATCCTTTCTTAATTTATATAATAATGTATATAGTTCAAGCCTATAAATATCTATAATTTCGTTACTTTCTTGGCGGTAGCTATATATTTCACATAAAAAGCACTCATTTTCGCCGCAGTGTGGCACATTGAATACCATTTATGTGTTGCAAGCTTCAACTAATGATGCTACAGAAGCAAGCCTGTATTCCTGTCATAAGTATGAATATAGTATTTTCCACAGAACGCAATGTGCACAAGTCGAAGTGTAGGGAAGGAATTCCGCCATTGATCACTTGAGTAAAATCCGGATGTACCGTTGACGTGTCAGCAATAGCTACAGGGATATTTCAGAGGGAAAATGTTCCTCTTGTGCACTCAGTCGTTTGCGTGTTGTTGGCGCGGAGGTAACTTAACTTGCAATGGTTCCGCTTTAAGCAACGTTGAAACCTTAGTGTTCTCGGACTAGAATTGTGGAATATGTAATAGATTTAATTAGATACTGCACGCAACTATTTTATGGTTATAGCTCTATTGGATACCATGGTCAATTGCCAAAACTCGTTGTTGTCGTTTCCAAATATCCTATTACTATTAATTACTACTACAACTATTATTATTATTATTATTATTATTATTATTATTATTATTATTATTATTATTATTAATAATAATACAATGACTTGAAAACACAATTACCTTTATCTGTAATCACAAGTACATGTAATCATTTTCAATGGTTCTAGGTAAGAATGGAGTGAAAAGAAAGACCTCTATGTTTACAATTGTGACAACCAGCCAGCTGAATTGATATTGGTCACATGAATGTAGAATGTGTGTGTGCGTGAAAACTCCACTGCTCAGGAGCTCCCTTGTGAAAGCAGAACAAAGCTGGGAAAAGTCTCCCTTACAATAGGCCTATTTGACCGACTGAACTCGAGTAACCCCTCTGAGTGCAATTACAGGGGTGTGTTCTCCAACTACATCGGTCAGCTAGTAGCATGCATAGTTCACAATTTAATTTAAACACATTACTATACATTTATAAATAAGGTAACTATATATATATATATATATGTGTGTGTGTGTGTGTGTGTGTGTGTGTGTGTGTGTGTGTGTGTGTGTATGTGTGTGTGTGTGTGTGTTAAGGAAAATTCTAAAGAACTAAGTAAGCATTTTATTAGGCCCTCTAAATAAAAGTAACTTGCAACTTTACTTTCCCAGATAATTTTTTGGAGCCAATAAAGGGCTTGTTTAACAAGAAGGATGGAAACGTCGCCTATGCAAAGTTCTCTCTGCGGAAACCTTCAGATCCGGATGAGGATGTTTGCTATATTGTGCCTGGAAGGCCAGAGTCCCTCAGTGACTGCGATTTCAACACTACCTCTAAAACCTTTCTGGTGATCCATGGATGGACGGTAAACAGAATTGCATGCTTTTAAAAATATATAGTGCAGGGATGGGAGGGTGCTGTGGGGTGGTAGCGGGGGTTGGATTAATGTGGGGGGCGGGGGGTGTTGTTTGGGTAGAGTGACTGTAGGGGGAGGGTCGGTTGGGGGGTATTGGCTGTTGTGTGAAAAGTTATGAAAATCAATAAAAAATAATTTCACAAAAATATATTTCGTATTTTATTTTGTCTGGCCATTAAGAGATTAGTTCCAGCCCCCAGTAATAAGCGATAGTGTTGATTTTTAAGTAATGTTTTGACAGATGCACATTGAAAGTGAAAATACGCTGCAGGATATATTACAACAGTCTCTCTTTCCTTTCTCTTGGCAGGTGAGCGGAATGTTTGAGAGCTGGGTCGCCAAGCTTGTAGCTGCACTGTACGAAAGAGAACATAATGCCAATGTAATTGTAGTGGACTGGCTCAACACAGCCCAGAATCACTATGTTGTGGCCGCTCAAAACACCAAGATAGTGGGACAAGTTGTTGCTCACTTTATTGACTGGATAAAGGTGTGTATTCTTAAACAACACTCTATTGTGTTTAAGTGTTTTTCCAAACCTCACAAGTCCAGTTTTGATAAACCATATTTTTCAAGATGGGTATAATTTTTCTGATAAATGGTTAAATATTTGCTGTTTTACTTTTTACACTATTATTCTTAGGTATTTAAGTAGAAAAATGTGATTTTTCATGCAAAAAATTCCACCGATTTAAAAAAGAGAAATTTTGGATTTTCTCAAAATTGGTAAAAGTGGGCTGAATTAATTTAGGAAAAACACAATTTTAATGCTTTATTTTGTCTTTTTTTTTTTTTTTTAATTGTTGTTTTTGGAAGAAAACTAAAAATTATTCAAATTCTTTCTTTTTAAAAAAAAAAAGGAGACCACAAATGTGACTCTTGAGAACGTTCACCTCATTGGCTACAGTCTGGGTGCCCATGTAGCAGGTTTTGCTGGAAGTCATTCTTCCAACAAAGTTGGGAGAATAACCGGTGAGTGTTACTCCTTCACTTCAGTCCTGCACTACGGAGCTTTGAGGAATTTTTTCTTAAGCATAAGCAATGCACACGCCCTAGTTGGACTTATTAGCTCTGGGTCAGCCCTGAAAACATGTCTTGTGGAATGTATGCTTTAAACAAAGGTAATATATGCTCAAAGGACAGGCAGTATAAAGCTGTATAGGGGACTCCACTGGTCAGACAACATGAGTTAGGCCTTTTTTCCGTAAAAACATTGAGCACTGTCAATCACAATTGTCAGCTGTTATAAAGCCCGATTAGACATACGTGAGAGCATACATTTATACTGCAGTTTAAATTACACTGAACTGTACAGTACACCTTCAAAAAATATATTCATGAATATACCATGACTGTGTTTGAAAAGTTGAGCTGAATTATGTCAGTTTGCTCATTGAATTTGGGCTCGGTGCAGGCCTGGATCCAGCTGGACCTGACTTTGAAGGGGCCCAAGCTCACCACCGCCCTCTCCCCGGATGACGCCCATTTTGTGGATGTGCTCCACACCTTCACCCGGGGCTCCCTGGGCCTGAGCATTGGCATCCAGCAGCCAGTGGGACACGTGGACATTTATCCCAATGGAGGCAGTTTCCAGCCCGGCTGCAACCTGCGTGGAGCCCTCGAGAAAATAGCTAATTTTGGGGATACTGGGTGAGCATTAGCCACTAGCAGCTGGTTGATTAGTGATCAAAAATCCCTGGGTTTTTCATTTTAAATCAACTATGGAATAGGTTAACTTTTACCAATGTGAATGTGTGTCATATAGAAGGGGTTTTTTAACCTTTTCTGATCCAGGGACCCCCACCCAGGCTCAAAGGCATAAAAGGGTTTTATTTAACAAAGGTTTTATATTTGAAGTATTTTCGAAAATAGTATAATAGTCATTGCATATCAAGTCTAGCCAGCCAATCCCGTACGGTACCTTCAAGGAGCCCCAGGGGTCCGTGGACCCCCTGTTGAAAAGACAGGTTATAGAACATACTGTTTATTTACACTAGTTTTCTTACTATTTACTCAAAAAGTAAGCATTCCATCTTCTTGCTTGCACGCAGGGAGGTTGACAGCTTTCATAACCGCTGTGACACAAATACTTTTCTTACGTCACAGCGAAGAAGCGTGGAATGATCAGACTGTGCTTGGAGTTATCCCAGCACATTGCTGAGATAAACTCAGTGGACTCTTGCTTAATCTTTGGCACAGATCCAAACACTCGTACCATTCAAGTTTGAGAACAAACAGCAGTCTAATCACATGGTTGGACAAAACCAGTTAGGGTGTAATTAAGAGACCCTCCAATAGGAACCCCATGCTGATGCCGTAAACCACATTTTGTTGAACAGGAGCCACTATTTACATTAAGAATTCTGGCCCATTAAGTTTGTAGACACACACCTCCTTTGGCTGCCTTTGTGATTTCCTGCAGTGGCCTTGTGTTCTAATGGAAGGTTCCTTTTCTTGTATGTCTGCCCACAGCTATGACCGATGCAATAAAGTGTGAGCACGAGAGGTCCATCCATCTGTTCATCGATTCGCTGCTGAACGAGCAGGAGGCTATTCAGGCATACAGCTGCGGGAGCAGTGACATGTTCGACCGCGGCGTCTGCCTCAGCTGCAGGAAGAACCGCTGCAACACCGTGGGGATATGATGTCAGCAGAGTCCGCAAGGCTCGCAGTGCCAAGATGTTCACCAAAACCCGAGCCCGCATGCCCTTCCGAGGTAGGTTGACTGGCTCTTTCCGAAGTGCCAAATGTCAGTGAAATTCCATAGCTGAAAAAACTGGAGCATGACTTAGCCAGAAATAAGTCACCACTTCTACTTAGCAAACTGATGACTCACTCATGGTGGAATCTTGTGTCATTTAACCAAACAGTATACCACTACCAGCTGAAGATTCATTTCTCCAGTAAGGTGAACCGGTCTGAGATGGAGCCCTCACTGACAGTGTCTCTGTATGGAACTAAAGGAGATGCCGAGGACCTTCAGCTGAACATGTGAGAACTTTTAATGCCACCTCCTCAACTATAATTTCCAAAGTAGCAGGCATTTTCAAAGATACAGAGACTGATCATCAGGGCAGTTGAATGCTGCCTGCATCCTCGTGTTTTTTTTAAATATCATAAAACCCCATACAGCTGGAAAGTATATTGTTAAAACACTTACAATTCAAATTATATTTGTGTTAAGCCCTATTCAAGCTGGATTAGTTTCACCGAGGGAGGTTATGTGATTTAAGTGATTACCGACAGGTTGCATGATTTTAATCCAGTATGAATCTGCAATGTCTAATTTTTTTAAGTCTGGAATGTAAAAAAACCGGAGTGAATTATCTTCTGTGTTTTGCCAAACTCAAAGGTTCTTCAGTAATAGGAATCGAGTTTGAATGGACCCCTGCAGCAATGTAATTGCGTATGGCAAGTGTTTTCCTTGGTTGTTGGAGACAGGGAATCAGATTTGAACCCGCCACTTGCAGTCTCGTTATTTTTGTCGCTACCGGAAGTGCAGTTATAGTGATGTTTACATCCGGGCTATCTGTGGTAATTTCGGAGGAATTCCAGAAATTGTTAATCCCATATGAATAGACTAGACAATACATCTTGAAAACCTTATTACAGCACAACCCACTGTAAAAAGAATGCAGCTCGAATAGGGCTTTATTCTGACCGGGGATTATTTGGCATCTGTTATTTGCATTAATAAAAGAACCTGTGCGGGCCTTCTGTTTGGCAGAAAAGAGAAGATTTCAACCAACAAGACCCATTCCTTCCTTCTGGTGACTGAGAAGGACATTGGAGAACTTCTGATGATGAGATTTAAGTGGGAGGAGTCCAGTAGCTGGTCCGCCTCCTCTATGCTAAAGATGGTGTCATCTTGGTGGTCCGGTGACTCTAGTGCCAACTCTGGTGTGGAGGTCCACAAGATCCGTGTTAAAGTTGGGGGAGACACAGAAGAAGTGAGTAAAGCATTCAGACAGGATTAATAAATACACGGAAGGATATATTGGTAGATGATCATTTTAAAGGAGCTAAAATATATTGCTAATTTCTTCCTAGGGACCGTCCTTTGTGTCAAAAGTCCTCAAGCACTCAATATGGCACAGGAAGTCACGTTTGTGAAATGCATGGATGAGTGGAAGAGCCCCTCAAAAAGGTAAATGTTTAGAGATCCATGAGTCATCCTGGCCAGTGTATCATTGTGAATTTCTTACATCTGTCCACTGAGCCCACCTACACATTTTAACTATATTCTGGCCCCCTCTTCAGGAAATTTAACTCTGTACCATTCTCTATATTTTATATGATTTATATTTTATTCACTGTAGCACTTTATGGTTCTCTGTAAAAAGAAATAATAATAATTACAATACATTCACTTATGTAATCACAATACAGTCACACTCTTATCCAGAGTGACTGACAAAAATGGAGAAGCTATGTGTTGATTAATGTAACCAAACCCAATTGGTTGATGTTTTTATTTTCACATTCTTTGTTTTAGGCATGTCCTGAAGAAGCACTGAGACTAAGTCTAAAGATATGCTGTGGACCAACTGTCACCTCTCTGAAAAAGCACTTGGAAAATAATCTCACCAGCTGTAATTAATGTTTCAAATGTAGTGTCTCAAGTAAAAGGTAAAGTACATACTGTATATAATGTAAAGTAACATTTTTAAATGTGTAAATATGTAAATTACATGTATCTAAGCACTGCTTTTTGAGCCATACTCTACTCAGATTAAGCTCATTGTTATTCCACTGATAACCCAAAGAGTCTGTTTTCATACTAAATCTATGGTGCTTATTAAAGCTGTACCACATTGTTACATTATGGTTATGTTTAGGAAACTATGGGACAGGGTGCCTTGGAGTCCTGCATGCAATATGATACTTTGGACTATTTATTCAAAACAATGGCATGCAGCACTAAGTGTCTGTGGTACTGTGAGCTGAATAACTTTATGCAATGACACTTGTATGTATGCATACCTACATATTACCCAGCCATTACAACAGCATACTTCGCTTAACAGAGCCAGAAATTGATAGAAACTGATCTGGCCTTTGTTGGATCAGGAAGACTAAACTGCTATCCCGTCCCGTGGCCTTGCTTTGTGTGTATAGTGAACTGAAAGAGCATTCGCCACTGTCTGCCTCACTTTTGTGGGTTAAGGTTCTGACAGAGTGTGCCTTAAAAATGTCTGGCAGCAGTATAGATGTGAGCTGCAATCAATACTTAAACTGTCTTAACTGATGTTTAGTTTGCTGCTGTTTCAATTATAATTTCTATTGTACATTTTGCCATATCTTTTTTAGACTAATCTAACATGTGAATTGAAAGGCATTTTAAACTTAAAGTCTAGACATATCAGAAGTTTATTTATTCATGCACTTGAGTAAAAATAAATGCGCATTTATTGTTATATGACTTAGTTATATAAAATACATTTTGTTAAGGTCAATGTATATTACTTCTGTGTATACAGAGTGAGACATTATCGCCTTAATGTCATTGCTGATGATGAGGACAACTCCAGCTAAAAAGTACATCTGAATGTACCTATTTAAATAGATGAAATGGCAGATGTTCACTAAAATGGAAAATGTTAAAAGGATTTCAATGAAGCAATGAATGGCCAAGATTTTTCACTTGTGTGTATCTCCCAATATACACCTTTGTCAGTTTCCGTGCGGAAATATAATTCCACTGCACTGCCAGTGATGACTGACAAACTGAAAATCAACCCCAAAAATTATGACCCTCCAGTAGGGTGTAGCCCCATGCATTAATTTGTACTTGTGCGTCCTTCCACTTCGGATTAGTTGATAGTTTTTTACTAGTTTTAGTTTTGCTAGGTTTTACTGGGAAAATAATGTATTGGAAATAGTGTGAAAAGAAAGGTATATTATTATAAAGTGTTATAGTAGGTCACATTGCTTGTATACATTGTATCTATTGGTAGAAAAGTTACCAAATTTGAAAACAATTGTGCATGTGGACTAATCAGTCAACTTTTCTAAACAAAGATTTATAAATGGATGCAAGCTGTCAGGTTCTTGTATGATGTGGAAGACTTGTCTTTCAGTAATCACTTGAAAGAAATGGAGGCTCAATGCCTCAATGTTGTACCTGTATTATGTTATATGAAACAGTACTGTAATATTAATTTGTCATATCATCTCCATTGAACTTGTAGAAGCTGGTAAAAACAAGTTTTGTGTGAAATGTTGTCATGTTTTTGCACTGGCAAAAAATGTCACAAAGAACCAGTTATTCAGTTGCAAGATGTGTATTAATACCATGTATTGACAATGATGTAAAACCTCATGGTACATATTGTTCATATATACTAGGAGGGATGGGCTTAATCAAAAAAAGTAATTAGACATAGTTTAATGATCATGTATATAATTGTAAATATGTATATGTATTTTAATAAAAATATAAGAATCCAAGTAATATTTGGAAGATGGAGTTATGCTCATTTATTGAAAGAATGTAACACACCTTCACTTTATTGCTTGGGTAATGATGATGGCCTTGCCATCCTTCTACAGATATTACCCATAAAACTTGTTACTAATTTCCCACAGATCAAACAAGGATTTCAACCATGATAGCAGAATCCCATTTATTCCTGACCGGTACAGTGGAGAAAGGATACTTAGTATGCACAAAACTGGAAGCTTAACTTAAAGGGCAATTCCACCAAAAAACAACATTAATTAAACAATGCTGCGTCTGTCACTGTTCTTGTGAGGGTTGTGTTAAGGTTCGGAGAACCAGACGCAACCAATAATGATTCTGAAAGCGTATCTTAAGAGAGATACGCCACAAACGCGGAAGTAGCCACACCAGAGGAGAGGACAACAAAAGAACGGGAGCAAAACTTCCCTAGCACAAGCCAAATCAAAGCAACCTCAAATGGAGGTGAGTCTCGATAAACAGCGAGAATGAATAACAAAAGCACCTCACGCACTAAATCATTAGTGACCGAATTTCCTATAACTTACTGACTTTGTTGTCAACATAGCAAAGACAATATCGAAGTGCCGAAAGGTGGAAGTCCTGAGCTATATATAATAAGCAGGAAATCCAAAACAGGTGAAAGGGATAATTGCCGTGCGAGATTCAAACACCAGAACGGAAGCGGAAAAAATGTGTCCCAACGATGCCAAAAAGAAAACCGAATGCAGAAACAGCAGAGGCTGCTAATATCCATGATAGTTCTGAGTAGGGACACATCGTAAATTAAGCGCTATCATTGCTATTTTATTATAATGTCAGAAAATGACATTGATACATTGTTTCCTAAAGGTATTTTGCAAAATAAACCAAACAGGACTCGAAAGCTGTCCTTATGCAGTTACAGCGTGGACAAATTGATCCAACTCAGTGACCTCCGGTATCATTCCCTGACATCTCCTCTGCGTTATTGAATCCCCCGGTAAGGAACCATGTCAACTACATTATGATCCATGACCATGAAACATGAGCGACTAACATTAGCGAGCTGACCATAATCAAACAGTTTCACTTTGAACATTCGATTACAGAAGCAATGTTAACGATGTCATTTTCAGAGCAAGTGCCATTAGCTGTTGTTAGCCACAGGTTTCTTGGCATTAAAGAAAGGTGCAAATCCGGGTTTTTAAATCTGTTTGTCATGCAGTAGCTAAGCCACACATCAGCTTTTAGCATTTCGAAAATTGCAATGTTTTATATATTACTAGATTCTGTCATGGTGGAAGGCTTCTGTTTTCAGCCCGAATACACAGCCAGATCCGGAGCTGAATGCGCAGCCAACCCGGGGACTGCTTCTGCATGAAACTGTGCCCAGTCCCACTCATTGCAACATTTCCATTTCAGTTGGAATTGCGGTAGTTACCACACGTAGGCTACACCACGTTAAAGTTTAACGTTAGACGACCGGGAGAAGAAATTAGTAAGTTGTAGACTTCTGGCTAGGCTAGCTAATATGTTTTCACAATACCAAAAGTAGATAAATGAAGGGCTGTGTTTTCCTAAATGAATGGCCGTATTTCCCCCGTTTTTCTGGAGACTTCAGCTAATGGTGGTGGTATTTTCTCAGTAGAACTGTAACGTTAGTAGCTAACTTGCCACTGCAGGACTAGCCCCTCCGCTCTGGTTGTATTCAGTGGGAGTAGCAACCTGTGATTGCCGTTGTCTGACTCCGCCCATAAACTGTAAGTTGTAGTTCTCAGTAAAGCAGGTACCTGGTACATGCGCAGTAGTTTGGGGCTATATCTCTGCTCTCACTACAGGTTGGCTGAGAGCGACGTTTCTACAAATCAACATCATTTTTCAGTGGAATTCCCCTTTAAACACAGCTGTTTGATCAGACGGGCTGAAGTGACATTCAAGTTCAATGTTCTCCAATCAGTGTTAGCTCTCCTGTAGTACTTTTGTGGCCAGTAGAGCAGGGATGCTCAAATCTGGCCTTCGAGGACAGTAGTACTGTTGGAAGAATGAAAACCAGCAGTACAACAGGCCATGAATATTCCTGCTCTAGAGTGTAAAATAGTGAGTGACTCACAGACAAGTACGTAGGAAGAACTTAGCTGCTGGCAGTGCTCCTTGTATGGGTGCAACTGAGTTTTCCAAATGATGGAGGATTTTTCAAAAAAACAAAAAAGAACACACCACAAAATACTGACCAATGCATACAGAAAAAACGGTTATAGTTTTATGCATTGCTTTATTATGCATTCACTGTTACCTTTGTAGAACAAGTGCCTCTAATGGCATTCAAGTATAGTTATTTTGCAATATGAAGGCTTACTGGAAAGTTAACTAACAAGGTTGAATCAGTGCGTTCTAGAATTGTCTTTAATCAAGACCAAGGGCTCAACAGAACAACCTTTAACATTTTTTTTTTCAAAGCAAAGACAAGCTCATACAGGCACCCTCTGATGCAATGGAAAGTGCCAACCTGTCCAGCCCTTCATGCTATAATTTCCTGCTATAATTAATTTATTTCTGACTCGTGGAAATGATTACATAAACAACTGGCATCATCTTGTTATCAGCGTGACTGGTGGACTCATTAGGCACAGGAGGTGTAGGGTACGCTGGAAATTACTCAAGTACATAGGGTCCCATGCTCCTCTTCCAATACAACATCAGACCTGTCCTTCATCCATCCATCAAACGTCTCAACTGTCATGCCATGGCCACAGGGAGGCCCAAAACAGATTTAATACTCAGTGATATCCCTCAGACGTGGATCCCTTTTGAATTTTAATGTATCTTACCCCCTACGGTGCTCCTGCAATACAAGTATCGCAATGCGACAACGGTGGAAACCTGGAAAATTGTCAAGGCTCAATTAGACATGGGGGGAGGTGGGTGTTTAGATGGCCTGCAGAGCAAACAAGCTGAAGCCCATGCAAGGACACGTCCTACGGTTTGCTATTTGGACAGGTGAGTCTAAAAGAGGAGAGTGCACACAGGATCGGATCACGTGTATTCACTCACAGAACCTGACATCTTCATGCTTGACCAAATGTGCCTCTTTTGCTAAAGTGTGCACAATGGGAAACGCAAACAAGCTGCCATCAAAGTACCTTCAGCAATACCCCAGCACATATGTTGATTAAACTGGCAGGAGGGCAGAGGTAAATGACCCCCAAATTACAACCGCGAGTTGACATGGAAACTATGCACATAGATAAGCAAGACATACAAAAACTGTGGTTTGTGAATTTTGAGTTTTTCTTTTGATGGCTTCAAACAGTCCAGTCTCTCTCACAGCTGATGCACTCAAACCCAGATTCCAGCTGATCCGTGACTAACGCTGCACCGCCGCACAGCAGCCACCTCCATCCCAGCATTCCCATTTCAGCACTTGGTGACAGTGCCTACATGTCCTTCTCGCTTTCCAGGGTCTTTCCACACAAACAGACAATGCTAGCCATCACAGCTGACATCACAGATATAGCCAGGAGAATATGCCACCAGTGAGCCTGAGGGACAAGGCAAGCGTAAAATCAAAACACTTTTGAAAAGTCAATTCCTAACAAGAGGAGAGGCAAAATGATGGAGAATTTGCACCACAAACCTACTTGATTACTCACCAGTGCTTGCATGAGTGCAACAGTGCATAAAGGATAGCAGATAATTAGACATTTAGAGCAGCATGGGGAACAACAGCCACAATGAGAAGGTTCAGTGAGGGACTATATTATTAACACGCACCAGCAGAAGCAAAAAACATTGAAGCAAACCCAGCAACTTAAGGAAGACAGTGAAAAGCAAGGCCTCCTTGGAGAGACGCTTGGCTAATGAAAATACACTGAGGACACCCTCCTATTTACACCCCCAATGTGACGCATCACTCCCTTTGAATGTCTGTTTTCTCACAGTTCACACATTGCCTGATCTGACACACTGTCATGCAAGATGAAAGCACAAAGCAAGGTGACGTGCAAGAATTTGGTACTGCCACAGATTCACATCTGGTGAGACTTTTCTGGTCTGTTACACAGACGCTGTGAATGCCTCACGTATCTACATCACTCTCACCAACACTAACCTTCATCCAATCGGCCCAGTCATCAAACTCATTCAGGTTCAAAAAGGCATTCTTCAGCCTTGCGATGGGGCCATCAGCGTCCAGAATGCGACACACGCGGAACTTGTCACAGTAGCCCTGTTTGTCAGAGCAAGGGGCCCCTGCCACAAGTGGCACACTGGCCCCCTTGAAGTACTTGGACAGAACTGAGGAAGTTGTGCTCGCGCAGGTTTTTTGGCTTACCTGAGGTGGAGAGACATACAAACACCACATGTACATTTTTGCTGAGCACAGCTTAATCCATGCAAGTCCACTGCTCTAATCATTTTGAATTGTACTCATTATGCATTCCACAGCCCCGTATTTATGGCTGAATGTTCTTTTTTTTTTACGGTCGTAGTGAACTATGACTCTCAAGGGTTAAACGGCAGTATTCTGTATGGAATCTGTTCTGCCCCACAGGTCCAGAATGAAGTGTTTATTTTTTCTTCTTGCCCAGATGTACTGCTCCACATGAAGAGCTAAACGGGCCACATTGGGAACAATATGAGAGCAATTGCAATATCTCCCTTTAATATTATTGTCAAGGCAACAGACTTGTTGACTAAGGAAAGCAATAGACTTCATGAAAAAACATTTGAGTTTCTCTGTTTAGGATAAAATATTCAGTGGCAGAAAAATGGGCAATATTGCTTGAAATCAGTGTGAGGGAATGAAGCAATAGAGCTGTGGATATATGGCTGGAACAGTGATGTGGTTACCTGGCTCTTGGCAACACATGTGGCATTTCTCTGTCATGGACACTTCTGAACAGTCACACTGCCTTAAGCCATACTTTAGACACAGTGACTGGGTGCACTCCTGGGAAAAAACAACAACAGTGCAGAGCATATTGGCACAGAAACATTGGCCTGGATTTTTTTGAAGAGTGTTTGCACGTTATCGATTTGACTTCCCACATTAAAGCTCTGCTGAATCTGTCCAAGTTCCAGCAGTGGGATGTTCTTTTTACTCCACATTTTCATGTTTGAGGAAGTAGCTCCCAAAGGGGAGCCATTTGTTTGGAATTTACAGTGCTTGCATTGACCAATCCTCTCATTCAAATGAACTCTTCATCTAAGAGCCCTGTATCATTCTAATGGGTAAAATAATAGATCAAATCCCGACAAACATGACAAATATTTCCCACAAGAGCACCGGATTAAAAGGTACACTTATGCTGACTGTAGTTTCTTTCAGAGTTTAGACGCGTTTAGAAAATTGCCAAAAGTAGTGACTGGTGGCAGTCTTTGACCTGGTACCCACCCCATTAAGACAGACCCGTGTGTTGTCGGCACAGGATGTCATGTTGGGCTTGGCACTGGGGAAAGGGCATGTGGCCATGGCTCCGGAACATGTACTCGTCAATTGACACTCAGACTGCTCTTCACAGGTCATCCCCTGGGGCTTGAACACACAAGAGCTGTTGCAGCATGGGCCCTGACTGGGACTAGCCACAGGGAGATGGAGAGAGAGTGAGGGAGAGATAGATGTAGAGGATAATGTAAATATTCATTTATGGACTGTATTCATGTCATGCTTTTCATTTCATGATCTCAAAGCAGTGAAGGACCCATGCGGGTGATGAATGGCAGCCATTTTACACCAGAATGTCCACCACATATCAGCTGGGGAAGATGGGAGTCACTGAGCCAATTCAAGTGCTAGTTAATCCCCTATACTTGGTGCTATGAGATCTTTATTGACCAAATTCAGAAAGAGAGAGAGAGAGAGATCTGGGCCAAATCCTAGATTCAGCAAGGGATGTGTATGATCTGGAGTTGATGGGGAAATTTTAATTGGGTTCCAATTAAAATAAAAAATAAAAAAATCTTCCATCATAGTTTTCAACACCATGGCAGCACAGAGACGTTTTCATCGAAATTGGCCCTTTCAAGTTGAATAGATTATGTATCTGATCAATAAGCACTCACCTGCAAAGCTTATTGGGTTTCAGTTGGCACTGGACAGCTGCCGTTTTTTTTGGCGCTATAGCAGCAGGGATCCATTTCATTGTGTCCAACATCACATTCCTCACCATCCTCCACAATTAGGTTTCCACAGATGGGCTGGTCGCTGTCTACACAGACAAGGTATTCATACATATACAGTCAGGTCCATAAATATTTGGACATTGACAAAGTTATTGTTATTTTAGCTGTCTACCACAGCATATTGAAGGTGAAATTAAATAATAAATGTGAGCTCAAAGTGCAGACTTTCAGCTTTAATTAGAGGGTATTTACATCCAAATCGGGTGAACGGTGTAGGAATTACAGCACTTTTTATGCATAGTCCTCCCCAATTTTAGGGGACCAAAAGTAATTGGACAAATTAACTAACTTAAATCAAGTCATAATATTTAATATTTGGTCATATATCCTTTGCATGCCATGACTTCCTGATGTCTGTGACCCAACAACATCAAAAGACTCTTGATATCTTCTTTTCTTATACTCTTACAAGTGATACTATAACCTCTCTGAATTTGAATGGATCTCTATAGGAATTTGGGGGTGAGACTAGATTTAGCTGTAAATTACACTGGAATAGTATGGAACACATGATTGGCTAAATGGCTGTAAGTCATGAAGGGTCTGACATATCAAACAAGCCTTAAACCATCACTCTGCTGCCAGATATGCAGTAGATATGGATGGATAACTTGAAGGGTTTCTTCTCCTGACTTATTTTTCCATAGAGTTCAATATGAAAATTTGTCAGGAGAAACAACCCTTAATGTGATCCATCCAAATCTACTGCATATCTGGCAGCAGAGTGATGGTTTGAGGCTCGTTTGATACCTCTGACCCTTGATGACTTACAGCCATTTCAGCAACCATGTATTCCATACTGTTCCAGCATAATTTACAGCTAAATCTAGTCTCACCCCCCAATTCCCATAGAGATCTATTCAAATGCAGAGAAGTTATAGTATCACCTGTAAGAGTACCAGAAAATAAGATGTGAGTTTTTTTATGTTGTTGAGTCACAGACATCAGGAAGTCATGGCATGCAAAGGATATGCCACCAAATATTAAATATGATGACTTTATTTAAGTTTATGCTAATTTGTCCAATTACTTTTGGTCCCTTAAAATGGCGGGTGACTATCTATAAAAGGTGCAGTAATTCCTCCACCGTTCACCCGATTTGGGTGTAAATATCCTTCAATTAAAGCTGAAAGTCTGCACTTTGAGCTCATATTCATTATTTAATTTCACCCCCAATATACTGTGGTAGACAGCTAAAATAACAATGACTTTGTAAATGTCCAAATATGTATGGACCTGACTGTATATTCATTCATATCACCAGCAGCCTAAAATGCAGTTTACAAGTGTTAAAAATTCCTGTTTCTTCAAATATGTTTACTCAGTATTCAGATGAATGCAGATATGTAAGAATCAGATTGTCAAGAAGAGGTCTAAAAGATCAAGATCCTTACCAACAAAACACTCATCCTTCTTAATTTTCAAGAGGTGACTGATAAACTTGATGCTGCAGGGGGAGAATTTGTCGTTGTTCTCCTGGACCTCGTTAGTGGCATGCGGGAACATAAGGAACCTGCCTTTACCTCCAGATGACCCCATATTCCCACAGTCTTTGCCTTCATCATGCTGGAAAATCAAGGGCAGGAGATTCAGAAAGGAGGACCCACAAGACAGGAAGCAACCCACAATTATCCTACTTTTTCTACCAGCCTTTCTGAACACTCACCTGTCTGCTCATTCATCCACTCAAGCTCTGTGAGATTGAGTCCATTTGTTGTTTTAAGGGATTTTTACTTCTTTACAGGCATACTTTAATCAAGCCGCAACATATTGAATCAATTTAATGTTTAAGGGATTATGTATAAGGCTTTTCTTTGAGATGAGTTCATGTCTGTTCACATTTTACAAACAAGTACCAGACCAGTGGCTCAGATGCATTAATAAAGCATTTTCCTCCACGTCCTGTTGCTTTTTGTAGAACCGTTGAAACAATATTACTATCTGTATCATGCTCTGTTTTAGTATAACTCTTTTGGGTCAATCCTTTGGTTGATGAGTTGATGCTTAAGGTGTTCCTCATGCCTATGACACTGAAGGAATGTATATTGTATGGCATTCTCATTGGCAGCAGTGACCCCAGCTGACAGAACTACATTGAATTTATGACATCACAGATGACACTATTTCATGCCCCCTCCTCACATATACTCACTTCTCTTTAAGTTACAATCAAACAAAGGAACGACTAAATCTGGGGCAAAAACGTTTACATCATACTGGTGCAATGCCAGGATGGTTTCTGGGTAATTCCAACTGTTCAGAGGTAGAGAAAAAACAAACACACATAAATAATATGGAAACAAAATGGGGAAACTGTGCATTGAGACATTGCTCATTGCACATTGTTCTCAATGCACATCCACGGCATGTCTGTTTATATTGGCCAGTCGTTGCTAAAGTCCAGCTACTGGACTGGGGTGGGGTGAAGGTGTTTCTGTGTCAAATTTAACTAGTTAATTGTATATTGATCAGCTCTTAATATTATAGTAGGGTCAAGTGAGCCAGGACAAAGCAAACCTGTTTATCCTGAGTAAAATCAAAGTCAAAGCTTCAATGCTTAGCCCAAGCTACATAGCATGCTTGTTCACGCTAGAAGACAACACTAGAAAATAAATACTTTTGAAGCCTTTGTTATTCCTGTTTCTGAAAACTCAAAAGTGCAAGCTTCTGGGTTCCTTCACTCATTATTAACTAGCGAGCAGTTGCTCAAGAGCATTGTTGAGCAATGTCACCATTTTGTTTACAAGCAAACGTGCGTAGGTGGTACCGGAAAGTATCAGTCCTAAAGGTGTTCTGGGCTCCACAGCTTCTAAGCTGATGACGTCGGAATCAAATTTCCAAACACCATACTGTACATACTCAGCATTACAACAATATACATACAGCAAGGTGCACATACAACTCGACTACAGAGGACAAATAGTGAGCCTCTTGCCAGAGCATGGGTATAATCAGCGAAATGGGACATAGGTCAGTGGCGCAGAGTTGACATAAATCACAGGTAGAGTGGCTGGTTTGATCTCTACATGCCCTCTGCTGTGTCTGGTAACATTGTAGTGTGCTTGTTAGCGTATTCAAGGGGGTTAATTTAAATTTGCATCCAACTTCATTTTATAAAATACCACAGACAGAGCACACCGCACCACAACTAATCTTGTCAGGAACGCTTAAGAAGAATTCACTGCCTTGCGGAAGAAGGGTAACACTGAGTATGTTGAGGGAAAGGGGGAGGAGGAGAAGGAGATTATTGGGAGAAAGGTCACTGAGAGTAGGACAGCTCTGAAGAGCAGTAACACCTGTGGCGAAGGAAAATACAAACGGAACCCCACACCCACATGTATGGCCTTCTTCCTAAATAGCATGTGAGTACTTGCCAAAATTCTTGCAACACATGCTTGTCAAATTTGGACATGCTTCATTAAATGCAAAAGAAACAAATCTTCCACAGATTTGTCCGGGAGCTGTCAATAAGACAATGCACGTCCTGTTAGTCCTAGAACAACTGCAATTGTACATTTATTTTTCAAAATTAGTGAAAACAGAAAAATGTAGACAAATTTTTAAAATGAAAACAGGTCACATAAAACGTGACGTGAATATGTGCTAAACCAGACTCCTCCTCTTTATATAACATGGAAAATACACGTTCAAACTATGAAATACATTACTGAAACAGACATGCTTCTGTTCCGTGGTAATGTATTAGACAGACAATCATGAAGCATACATTAAAACATAATGTGCGTTATTGAAACAAACAGGGTGCTGTTTCAAAGTAGTGTACTGTATAGGTCAAAATGACTTGCTGTTTCAAAGTACCTGTAATATATTTCTCAGGTAGACATGGTGCTTTTTTGGTGCAAGTTTTGCTCAATCAGACAGGTGCTTCATCAATTTTCTTAATTATGGAAACTTTATTCAATATCCTTCACTGTAATTCACTGGAGGGCCTGCTGGTGTTCGGTGTGTTTCAGAAACATTGATTCATTTAGGCCATTGATTGGCTACAGAATCCACCATAATTGGCTGCTGATTAAAAGGACACCACAAATACATGCAGAAAATATGGCCCCCCAATATTTGAGTTGGACACCCTTGTTGTAGTTGGACAAAGGATCACAGGAAGTGTGCATCAAAGGAAGTGTGTCACTCACAGGCGCTCCCAAGCTGTGTCCCAGCTCATGGGCAAAGGTGAGCTGGACGTGCTTGGGGGTCAGATAGTGTCCGTAGTTCTGCACCGTGATCAAGCCCGCATTTAGGGATGCATTCTCACCATCCGGCATCTCTGCAAACTTGGAGCATATCCCTCCCCAATTCCCTGAAAGACAAAACACACAGAAGAATAGAAATGTTAAACAACATTGTTTTATTTTTTAGTGTCAGTTGTATGTAAATTTTTACCATTAAAGCAGCCCACCAATACCGTTAAGCTGTTAAAATTATCTCAGATAGATATTTCACCAGTTCCCAACATCACGGGGGGTTGGGGGGGGGGGGGGGGGTTACGATCTTGATTGTTTGATTTGACCCAGGTTGTCTTATGATACCATCATGCTAATCCATGTTTCCCAGCTGTCCAACGGGCCACATCCCACAAAAGCCTACGTGGAGAAAGAGCTCAGTTGGCAAGTGTGACAATCAGCCACCATGAGTAATAATGTGTTCCTGGAACAATATTCCAGATGCTTGTTTATTCCAGGGCCTTGCATGGCATGGCCACCTTTTTTGGGTTGCAAGATAGAACGACATGTTTACTGAGTGAAAATGGAAATATCCTGTACAGTAAAGATACTATGTCTACAAATAAGTGCACATTGCACATTGCTAAATGTGCAGTAAACTACAATTTATTACCAATTAATATGAAATTATTGGTATTGATAATATTACCTTGTAATACTCATTTTTGAAAGTGCAGCATTACTCCAGAAATGTATGGTGTTGAAATCAACAGAGCTGAATGAAAATAAAACATGAATACTTTCGTTTATAGGATTAAGTGCCAGTTAAAACCAGAGTTAACGTGTGAATTATATTATTGCACTCCAGATAGACCCAGATATAGACTCATATAATATTATATTGGCAGAAATAATTTGTGTAATAAATTAATGAGTTACTGAGATCCTTGACAGGATATTGAATAAAAGTATAAGGTCTTAATGAATTCTCAGCTGTCTTTCAATGGCATTTGAATTCCTTCCAAAACAACACCATATTGTTTACACACACACCGTATTGTTTACACACGCTTTTACGTAACCTACACACTCTTTTACATAACCAACCCTGGCCTCACCCCAACCATTTTGTAAACACCTCTTTACACCAGTTGTGGCTTATACACTGAATGGGTCACATTAGTGCTGTCCTCAAGCTTTGTCATTGTGAGTGTTAATTGCCAGTTCAGAGACTTGTAGCCATCTGGCCTGTTCAGATTCTGTGGCATCTGTGTGCAGAATGGGGGTTGGGGATTCTACAATGACACCCCCTGTCTGCCAGGTTACATAACACATATTACAAACAGCTGGACATTACATAAATCACAAACTCCAGAGCTCTTTCGCACAGAATACCGCATGTTTGACGTCACCTGCCCTCGCGCTCATCATTCAGATGTCAGGTTTCATATTGGGCCTTCCTTGAGCTGTCACTCAAATCTCTGAGCCAATTGGCCAGTATATGCTGAGGGGCATGGAAAATCTCACTCATTGGGTAGTTGTCATGGTTCTGTGAATGGGTAGAGCAATGGGACCAACTGATTAGAAGGGGAATGTTTGGAATGCTGTGGGGCCCCATCTCTACATGGATCTGAAGGGAGTCAACTGCATCTCCTTCATTCACTTCCTATATAGAGTAGAGGGGATGTATCACAGTGCATGGGGCTTTAGGCAAATGTGCGTTAATAATGGGGAGCCAGGCTGCTTTGCCCTTGTATGCATTTGACCCCTAACCTTAAGAGGCAAGTCTGCAGAATTGTCTCTTTACTGAATGAAAGTCCCAGTCCCAGGACCAAGTTCTTTTTTTTCAGTAGGAGATGCGCTTAAGCACTTAATAACATATCAGCCCTTTAGGCTAAAGAAAATCTTTTTTATGTAACTGCTCACTTCTCATACATAAAGCACTACCACTTAACTGCCTCTACACAGTAAACGTGTTAAATTAACTCTTAACAGTGTACATGTGGTCACTATTGGACTCATGTAAACTCGAGCTGAATTAACACTGGACCTTTTCCTGTAGGATGGGGGTCCGCAAACGTGATCAGTGGTCACTCCAACAGAATGAAAATACAGTTCATTGCATCTGGTTTCCTAGAGAGAAAACAGCCACCATGCAGCCAGTCAGGACACTGAAGAAGTGATTTACCAACTGCAATCAGATCTGTTTTTGAACCTCCTTCCCATAGGCAGAGCGCAGCTCAATGGGTGTGAATGAAGTTTCCATATATTGACATGCTCTGGGGCTACCCTTGGGGAAGCTGTGTGGCCCAGTGAATGTAAGCATAATGTAGGCGGTGCCTGTAGATGGTGTCTCTAAGCTTACAAAAAAAACAGTACTGTCCAAATCTTAAGCATCTGTCTGATTATACATGGTTGCTGACCTGAACTGGTGTTTTCTTTTTTCATTCAGACTATACTGTATTTCTATCTTGGAAGGTGCTCAGTGCCTGGCAGAACTGGCGGTATCTATGGTGTAGCTCTCCAGACTGGAGATTCATTCTGGTCCAATGAGTTCAACTCTAGATATCGAAACAGCTGGGGAGTTAGAGTGACTTCATATTTAGATTTTCTTTTTTGTGTCCACACTATTCCCGAGTAAAGCAACTGTTACCCAACAGCAGATTTTTCCCACCACTTTCAAACCTCTGCAAATTGCCTTTTGACTGCTGTAATTCATATTAGATATCAAAGACAGTGTGCTCATAAACATGCAACTATTTCATGCATTTGATAAAAGATATACTCTCATGTCCTACTTGCCGGCGAGTAAATGACCTATCTATCCCGTCTTTTAAGATTTACTGATATGAACCTCGGTTAATGGCTTCCATTTACTGGAAGGTCTACTCAACCCCCAACCCCACCCCCACACTGCAGGCAGACGTCTTCGAAAGGGACCAATAAACAAGGCCATAAGAAGCCTGAATGGCAACTCTCTGTGGGGGAGGTGGCGGGGTGCTGGGGGCGGTTCAGGTCTCTGGGTTTACACCACCATACTGTGGAGTTCACATTACCCAAACATACTGCTGTGTTTAATAATGGGGGCTGTTCCTTTTTTCATTTAAAGGGACAGACCACTTTCCAAGCTATTGCATGCTGGGCATTCTTTAGGATGTCACATGTATTTGCTCAAAGCCAGTCAAAGTCAAAGTAATGTCATACACTCGCAGGGCCCCCAAACTGCCTCATGTTCTGTGTGTGTGTGTGTGTGTGTATGTGCATGTGGGCGTATAAGCCTTCACCATGGTGACAAATCCTATGTCCCTGGGTTGTGGAATGCGGTCATCAAGGCTGTTTCTACGGTAAAGCAAGTTGGGATGGGGGGAAGGGGGGCAGTGAGCAGTGCACTTCCATCACATGTCACCTTGTAAGTACTTCCTCACACCCCTCTGATTAGCCAATCCCAGAGCGCTCAGCTGACAGTGTGATGGAAACATGCGTGGAGCCCAGCCCACTATGGGAACAGTTCTCCCCCTTCACTTGTAAAAACAATAACAAAACAGAGGCTGCTTTGTCACCCGCCCTGCAAAAATTTCCCCAGCATTAAAATATCAAGTGTGAGACAGGACACATCGTCAATTCTTTCTTTCCCAAGACAATAGAAGTATTATGGACCTGTGCTGGAAAAATCCACAGAAGCCTTGGGAAGATACTTTGGGGCTTTTCTAAATCCAGCTGCATATTATCCAAAGCTGACTTAAGTGACAGATTGTAAAAATTTTAAAAAAAGCATCGCAATACAATTAAAATACAAAATATGGCAAAAATTCCTGTCCATATTTTTCCATGGAAAAGAACAAAATGAAGGTCCATTAGAAAGAACACAATACGTAGAATCCTGTCTAGCAACTATGAAAATCATCACCTTGAAATTATCGGGCTGTGATCAAATACTGAAACCTGGTGAGTGATGGCACTTCTGACATTAGCTCAAATTCAACTTATATGTTGAAGATGGGTAAGGTTTGAGACACTGTAATAGAGTACGTGAATAGGCGTAAAGTCAATGCAATCCCAAACCAAACTGTTTCAGATGAACAATAGGCTCCTGGTGAAAGAAGGGGGGCGGGGGGCTGCACTGATTGTAGTAGAGATGAACCGTTAATTATGGAGCCAGAGAGCGAGAAAGCCCACAGGAATTCTCCCAAACAAAGACCAATTGATGTCCTCCTTCTTTGCCACTTTGACCAGAAACCATTCACAACTGCAGCGAATGGTTAAGGAACTGGCCTTGTAACCGAAAGGTTGCAGGTTCGATTCCCAGGTGGGACATGGCTGTTGTACCCTTGAGCAAGATAACCTACTTAACCTGAATTGCTTCAGTATATCCAGCTGTATAAATGGAAAATATGTTAAAAAAAATTTAAAAAAATGCTAAAAGGTTGTGCAAATCGCTCTGGATAAGAGCGTCCACTAAATGCCTGTAATGTAAAATGGGCTTCATTTATAATCATTGTTAACCATTGGTTCGGACACATTTGGGTGTCAAATTAATTGGAAATTATTCTGGCTCGCTTCACAGCTGCACTATATTTGAATTGAGCTCCTCTCATGCAAGTTACCCATTTCAGTGGGTTCACAAACAATTTATGACTGATTCTATATCTTGGCATAGCCCTTAGTTCAAGGTGCTTCCATTGAACTATAGGTATTACCATTATGAGTAATGATAATGAATAGAAGGAAACCAAAATAAAATAGAAGATATTTTTTTGTAAAAAAATGTTTTTATAAAAGGGACCAAATAGCTTTAAGTGTATCTTCATTAAGCTTACAGTGCCTCAGAGGAAAACATGTCAAGGACAGAAAGAGGCAAAGGGAAAAACCCCAGGGTCTGGGGCAGGTGCCTCTCAGATGAGTGATCACACTAGGAGTGTGGACTGGACTCTGCATGTGACTGAGGTCAAGTACTCATGTGACAATGACGCAGCACATTCTGGATCTTTCCGGGGCTCTGTTGTGACTCGCGCTCTCACCTGGCTTCCCCTCCCAGGCCAGCCCCAGCACTCCGCTGTAGTCACGGTTGGTGAGCAGGTAGGACAAACAGTAGTCTCCCCAGTTCATCTCTGAATAGAGGCTGAGGAGCTTCTCTGGCCCAAGAAAGGTCTTATGGAAGGCGCTGGGGGGGTCCCCCTCTTGGACATACTGCAACACACGTTGACATAATGTGAACACTGAGTGCACATGCCTTTGTGCAACAAAAATAGCAAAACAGGAAACAAAAATTGAGTTCTTATTGTGGGGGTACAGTACCTACACAGTTAATGTACTTCAATTAAAATACTTTAAACCTGTGGCAGGTTATTCCCTCTCTATTTGCACAGGGGGAAAAAAATGATCTTTGCTCTGTGTGACTGATTAGTGTTGACTACTTCAGACTGCGGGATACCTACCCCGAGAGATTTCACTTTGAAGCGAATTAACTTGATTCCATCAAAGTCGACTTTGTCGTAGATGTCATTCACTGCTCTTAAATATGAGGCAACCTGTGTGGCCAAACAGAAAGGATATACAGTATGGGTACCTGGAAATAATCTATAAAGTACAGTTTCTCCGGTGAATATTTTTGGAGGTAAAAAATAGGCTCTAAGCCATATAATATGTGGTGACACTACCTGTTAACAGTAAAACTTACAATGAATTTGTTGACATAGCATTCTTTAACATTTAAATTCTTCTGCCTGTCAGGATCCTGTACCTTGTCTGTCTGTTTATTCTGTGTATTTATGTTTCCTGATTTCCTTATTTCCTTATTTCCCTGATCTTTGTTTCATTGTGCTTATTATTTCCCCCGCATTACCCTCACGATTGTCTGTTTATTTTCTCCTGTTTATTCTCTGTGTTTATTATTTTCCTGACTTTGTGTATTATGTTTAGTATTTTACCATCACTCTAGTTTCCTTGTCAGTCCGCGTTCCATGTTTCCCGAGATTCCTCTCCCTGTCTTTTCATTGCGCTATTCGGGTGATTTTGGGTACATTTGGGTTTCTTCTGTATTTCGTATCTCGTTTTCTTCTTTCTGGCTTTCTTAATATTTGTATATAATACTAATGTACTAATCGTACTAACTGTTAGATTAGATTTAATACTAACCTGCTAACAAACTAACGTGTATATAATACTGACCAGCTAACCTACTAACATTAGGGTTTTAGAGTTTGCTACTAACATTACTAATTACTAATTCATCTTGGGTTTCTACCTGCAGTTGTCATTTCCCTCCTCATTATCCTATTATCCCTGTATCTATCTGTGATTTTGCATTCTCTGCACGTGTGTCCACTTCCGCGTTCCTCCCCTCCGAGCTGTGCACGTGTCTACCTGCTAACCCCAGGCCGTTTGTTATCATTGTGTCTATGTACATTCCAGTCCGTGTCTTATGTTCCCCCCGTTATTGTATTATTGGTCCTTGTTAACACTCATTGTGCTCACCTGTGAGTAATTTCCCCTCCCCGCCTCTGCACACCTGATTCCCATTATGTCTGTCTCCCTCAGTGAATATAACCCTACTTTGTGAGTTTGTCACTGTTGGTTTGCGTCTGTGGTCTATATGATGTTTTCAGAGTATCTTCCCGAGTTGTTTGTTTTCTGAGTATCTGTTTCCTAGTTTTTGTTATCCCGAGTCCTTCTGTTGTTATTTTATTTTTGTATTCTGTCTTCGTTTTGTTTCTTTTTTGTTTCTCTTTACACCTCCCTGGTTTTTTACTTCTGCCTGTGTTCTCGTGACTCTGATTTTGTACTTCTGCTGTGCCTTCCCGGTTCCGACCCCAGCCTGTTCTGTGACTACTCTTTGGACTCTGTTTTGTACCGTTGCCCTGTCTTCCTGGATTTCGACCCTGCCTGCTTTGTACTACGGATTGCTGCCTTGCCCCTATCGGTTTCTACTTCCCGTCTGCTATTGGGTCCTGTTTCCCACCTACCGTAATACTGCCACTCTGAAGGTATTTGTGCCTTTTTTCATTCCCAACCAAAACCGATGCCTCAGATTGCCTAATGCTCTGGTGTCACTACAGCCTGCAATGCACTACATAGTGAAGTTTTTCAGCCAAGAATGTCTGCCCTCTCAAACCACTAACTACAACACACCATTGCTTTTAGATAACTTGTGATTATGTGGGCGAACTAAAGTAGAAACTTTGAAAATATAGAAAGGTAATTATCTAATGAATCTTACAACATACCTTTCATGTTTCTAGCTGCCAAATATTTGTAAAGGAATGAAAGTGATAGGCATCCTTGTCCAGCAGAAAATGCATGAAACAGAGCTGCATACATCATGTGCAGATTGTGCACTAAATAATACAGCAAATATACAGAAGCTTATTTGCCTAGTGATCATCTTGTGAGATCAAACTTCTCCCAAGAGTTTTTATTGAATGAGAGATGTCAGCTATAGAGGTAGACAATGATCTCCAAATCTATAGCAGTGAATTGTGCAAATGCATTTGGAGACAAATGTGCACAGCACTCTTGGATAAAACACCAGCATAAGTTAAAATGGTTTAATTCTGAGTCTCATCTATATACCAACTTAACCGTCCTCCACTGTCTCAAGGATATATTTGTATAGCCTACCCAAAGCAAAACAGCGTTAGTATGGCATCATCATTGCCTGTAGATTCCTATCTCAGTGTGGATGTCATTAGATGTGTAGCTGCTGATTAAAGGAGGCTAACTAATTTGAGTACATGTGAATTAATTTGGTTCAGATTAAATACATTGTGGTGATATTCCACCTTGTTACATGCCATACCATATGTTTGTCTAAGGTTTTTTAAATTTTATATTTTTTAAATGCAATTGTATTTTGATAGTATCTGGCAGTAACAGCAACGTATAAATAGCAGGTCTAGTCTTAAGCTCTGCTCTGCTGTGCGTTGTAATCCTCCCTCAGCCGGCACACTAGCCATGAGTAATTAGGTTTAATACATTAATCTGAATATTACTGCAACCCCTCAATACAAAGTATTTTCTACAAATGTAACTATGGGCTATATGAAGGTCACATTGCATGTTGTAAATGCATTGCTTTAGCCTGATGCCCACCTCTGCCTGGCCTAGAGTCTAAAGGCATTTGGAATTCTGAAGGAGGAATATGACACCACTCTTTCATAAGACGTCAATCAATTCATGCTAAGTTGAGGGAAGTGGAAAATGTCTCGGGTGTCCGTCTAGAATATCCCACAAATACTTAGATCTGGTCAGCGAGAAGGCCATGACATTTGGATAATGTCCAGTGTCATGCTCCTCAAACAACTGGAAAACTACTCCTGAGACCTCATGATTTGTGGACAGGAGCATTGTCATTTTGTATGACTTCACTCTGCAGGAAAGAAATGCTTTAACATGGAGTAAAGACAATCGCTCAGTGCCATTATTAAAGATGAACATCAACCCTGTTTAAGGGTTTGAGTGTGCCCTTCCAGGAAAATTGCACCCCACACCATTAGAACTCCATCAGAACCAAGGGACCAAAACTGGGCTTCCCTGTTGAAGCTCACTTCCTGGTCTTGTTGAGAGTGTTGCTCTCTGGTGCCAGTGCGGTTGGCTTCAGTATAGGTCTTTCAGGCCTGTTTTTCAATGCCAATGGTAAGCTATCATTTCAAGTCAATGGTAGCCTACCAATTGTGGTGAAAATATGAAGTCGATAAATTTTTCCTGCGAGAACATGTTGTCACAATAGGTACTTTTTCTTTGTCTAATATCTCCCCATGTGCCGATTTGTTAAGTTATTGTGCATGTAATTTTGATAGTATTTTAATATTGTGTGGACCATTGTCTCACGAGCTTAGGGCCGGATTCAGAGACGGCCAACTTAAGTCATGCGCTTAAGTGCCTCTCCTGCACAGATTTAATGCGAGCTCACTTAACTTGTGTTGCGCAGGTGCTTATCTAAAAATGTGGGTGTTACAGGGCATGATATTCTAATTACCTGTTTCGTGTACCTGCCCCCCAGGTTGCCAGGTATCTACTAAAACTTTTTTTGTGGAGTTATGCGTTTTCAACGTGTCAGTGACAGTGCCTTTAATAACCGCATTTGCGCATCGTAGTTGCTCTTGCGTGACGGGGTATAGGCATGCAGGGAACATATTAATATATCGCATAGATAAAATTATCATAGCTTCTATTGATAACTGGGATATACCCGTCACACAAGAAAAAAGAAGAAATAATCGCTGGACAAATTTTTTTTTAACGATTTACCAAATAAAGTCAATGTAGCCTATGGTGGTTGAACACAATAGCCTACGTCTTCAAATTAATAATTTTGGAGAAGCTGTGCTGACACAAATCGTCTCTCCGTCAAAGAGAATATGATCCAGACACTGTCTATCAATTAATCCATCTAATATGTGTCTGGTATGATATACCAGACGGCCAATCATAGCCTACTTTTACATATTTTTCTTTTTATGACAGCTCTCTGATAATTGCAAGTTAGCTATGCAAAGGAAAATATGACCAATATTATGTTCAAATAACATACACTCATTCTAATATCCATTTATGCGAAAGATGCTGTATTTTTCATAATAATCTATTGGCGGCGCTAGACATAGACTACGTTTTTTTCCGAACAAAGTTGCGTGGAAAAAAATGATTAAGTGAAAACTCGGAATAGGCCTACGCGTATCTTGAACAACTTGCAGACACGCCTCATTTTCATCAAATTTCCACCCCGCGCGCGTAATGGCGTGTATCTAGTGGAGAGACGCTTAAAACAGCGGATAAGTCAAATGTCTGAATTACAAATAGCTTAAGCTACGCGGAATTTCGGGAGTAGGCCTAAGTCCCATTTGTGTGTGCTTGTCTCAACTCTGAATCTGGCCCTTAGTGGACAAACCGGACACGGCCCGGATGCAATGACCATATAAGGGTCCCCCTGCTCCCTACTGCGCAGTCTTTGGCTCCAATTTTTGTACAACTTGGCAGCCCTTCCACGGTTTTAAAAGTTTTTTTACAAGCTCATGGAAAGTCGATGGTTGATGTCACAGTCACTTTGTCCATATTGTTCTACAATCTATGATCAGAACCCTTGACCATTGGAACATGATTGTATTTCCATTTTTTGTTCACTACCAACATAATTTGAGCAGAAACAAATAAGGGCATCTGGATAGTACAGGGAGTAACATAATGAGCAATAGTAAAACATAAGCTATACAGTGGCAATAGGCATATGGACATGAGCTTAAAGCCTGGAAAAAGCCTTTCCAGACATTAAGGGCCTGATTTACAAAGACATTTAGCATGTGCACAAGCTTTTAGCACAAAACCATTGGTATTTGTTTCGCACCAATCATTGGTTGTGTTATTACTTGTGCGTGTGCTAAATGGTTTAGCATAAAGACCTTTCGCAAACTTCCTTTCAAGCTTAGTAAATCACATTACACATGCTAAAGTAATCTATTTGCATGACCACCTCCCACTATTTTGCTAAATAATGTATTCATTAATAACTGATCAAATAATTGATCACCTCTGACAATTTTTTTGCAGGTGGTAACAGTTTTACATGTGTTTTTGTACATGCAAACCTTTAGTAAATTGACCCCTATATGTATAAAACATTTCACAATAACCGATACAACAGTTCCACTGTTAAATCCCATCTGTATATTATGTACAAATGCCGTAATTGACTGAGTGTGATTGTTTTTTTTTGTTTGTTTTTGTCATTATAAGTAGGGTCATTAAGAGGTTGTAAAAAAAAACTGCTAAAGTTGCTTTTCGATGCAACCAAAGCAACAATGCTCACATTGAGGACGTGTAAGTGCAGTAAATTCTGGAATCATAGGTCATAGTGTAATATTCCCTAAGCTGTAGTAAGAAAACAATATCTGAACAATAAAAAAGGCACTTATGCCTTCTAATTACAGCATAGGCTACAGTATACCTGTAACGAGCACAACCTTCGCTTTGCTGATTTTTTTCTGAAGTGTGTTCAAAGAGCATGTGACAGTTATTGTTAGTTTTGACAAACAGCTCAGTAGCCATCAAGGGTATAAAATGTCTGTGCCTGAGGAGACAAGCAAAGGCTTCATGTTGTCCTGCAAGGTCATGCCAAACATTCAAGCCCTGTTGATATTAACAAGAGAAGATCTTAAACGGCTATACATTGTTTACCATAACACTAAAGAGTGTCAGTAGTCATTGGCACTGCAGCATAAGTAGCTAAGGTCATAAAATGGCTTAAACCCAGCAAAAAAAAGGGTGCAGAGAAGCATGTTTGTGACAGTTATATAATGCGGCTCCATTCAAAACTTGGCCACACACACACGCACACGCACACACACGCACATGCACACACATGCACAGGTAAATCATCTAATCCCTGAAGATATTTTTTTTATAGTTCCTGTGTGGTAATGTTTCACAGTAAACTGCATTACAACCCTGATACTATGACAACACTCTGCTCCACCCCTCTCTCCCATAATTCTTGTTCCCTGAGGAAGTATGTAGAAATAAGTGCTTACATGGCCCCTATCAAAATTCAGACACTTTGCTGCCAAAATAATCGGTTAACACATGAAGTAACAAATTTATTAAACAGTGTGATCAAATGTGGCAGTTTAACAGGAAGACCTATTGATCTTGAACATATTTGTTGGTTGTTAATAAAAAAACGGCAGTTCCTGTACCATACATAAAAACAGATCTTCTCCTCGCTCAAGTTACTTGTTGTTAAGAACAAGAAAATAAAAAAATAGCTCTGCTGTTCCTTAATTGTGTCATTTCGTACAAAAGACACCTGTCAACAGTCTGATTGTGCACAATTCATGGGAGTCTTCCTCCCATTGTTACTACAGCAGCAATGGCAGGACTGCAGACTTCACACACAGTCACTCAGGTGACACTTGTGCCCTAAAATCTTGGGGAAAGACCAGAGTACAGAATGGCCCAATGTCTGGCACACTAACAAAACAGACTAAGAGTGTGACATTTGGGTGGCACCATATGCAGATATGCAAACACAGGCTTGGCAAAACTGTTGCCAGATACCAAGTGGAGTTGGCAGCGGTTGAGACTTCTGGCTCACTGAGCCAGAAGTACTGGACCTTTCGTTGATAAGCTCTCTCTGTGTGCCTTGTGGGGTTAAAGTAAGAATCACAGAAGGCCGTGACCCCTGTCCAGTGCTCCCAACATCCCTGTGCTCTTTCTACATCGTACTCCGGGTTCCAGCATTGCCACAGCGGCTGGGTGATAGTTCAGAGTGTTCATGTGCCACAATGGGCAGCTCTGTACAGACTGCTCTGCAAGGCATCCAGGCCTGACAGGTTTCCAAAATTTAAAAACGATCCAGATTGTTTTTGAAAAAATTGCCTTTCACTGAAACAATGCATGCTTCGTGAAGTATTCGATGCATGTCAGATATGTGGCATTTTAATGCACTATTCAGATAAATAGTTCTAATGAATGGTTAGTAAAAACCGCTCAAATTGCTTTGCCTTGTAGCCCATCATTGCATGACACAAAGCAAATAAAATATGTAACAAAAGCTTGTGAAAGATCTTACTGAAAATATCAGAATTTACAGGTATAATATGAAAAGGATTTGCATGAAAATACAATCTTGTAATTCCAAAAGTATAAACCCCAGATTGCAACAATTAACATCATAAAAATGATATCAGTATATTATCAAGAGTTAAATGTGGCATGCAAATCAGCTACAGGTGTGAATTAATCAAGACCATACATATGGTAAATCAAAGCTTTCAGACCGCTGTGTAAAACTGGTAAAACTGTTCTCTGTAGCTACCCAGAAAACTTTTATGTGGAAAAAAAAGCGGGCCTGTTATATTTGCAGAGTACGCAATGTACACGGCTTTCCAAGAAAAACTGTGAAAATAGACTGCTGTTCCTGAGAGTGGGGGGAATTGTGTACTGTTATCTTTGCCAAACATGTGTTACATAATGAAAATGTTTGCAGCTTTAGAGTTAAAACTTTGTTCAAGGTTTTGCTATCCCTAAAAAACTCTAAACCTCTCACTGCATGGGGATGCATTCTGTGGAGCCTGGGGATGTGGCCTAGGCGCTCCCTCCCTGTGTGACATCATTCAGTTTGCCCTAAAACAAACTTGGATAATACATGTAAATAATAATTTGTATTACTTTAACATGTCCATTGAAGGGAGAAATGATAATTGCACGGATATTTTTATCTGGACCCGAGTATTTGTTGCCTGAACCGTTACCTGTCCAATTACCGCTTCCACACTCCCAAACCTCTTCAAGTAGAGGTGATCTGCATGAATATGGAGGAGGCAGGTGGTCTTAGCGTAGTCCACTGTTCTCCTTGACCTGGACATGGGCTCCCCCTGCACATCAAACAATACAGAGAGCACTAACTGTGACAGCAATCTTTAAGCCATGTGGTCAAGCCAGCTAACCAAAGGTGTGTTAAAGCCAAGTTAGACAGTTAATTGGGGGAAAGCACCATGGAGCGCACTAACAAGCTTGTTCTTCACCCCCATGTCAAATTTGCATCTTGGCTGTGTGTCTCCTTTACAAGAACAAGGCTTGTCACTGTTTGTGAAATGCAATGAGCTGTGAACATCTGGTTACCCAGTAGCGCCAGTTGGCAGCAAGTTCTGCAAAGATGTACTGACCTTTGTGGAACATGGGTGGGATTAGGCACCAATTGTAAGATTGACAAATTTTTATAATGTGTGCGTGTCTGCTCTAGTCTAATGCCAATGATTCAACATCAGGTGATTTATCTTCTGATTTACCAAATTGATAGATATGTTTTTTTTAATAGGGTTGTGGATGTGGCTGAGTGATAAAATAAGATAAGGTAAAACACATTCAGTTTTTAGGCTATTGGATCACTAGCAACCAGTGCAATTCAATAGATTATGCCGTACAGTGAAAAAAGTGGATAAAATGTATAGATAATGAGAAGAATTAAGGCATACCAGTGTTTAATATTATATATTCTTTATAAAATTCTAATCTTAGGCCGCGATCACACAGGACGCGCTTTATAGACTTCAAAACGCGAGGAGCACTACCTGTCTTGATTTTGAAAGCCTACTCTGAGAAAGGCGTGGGATGCGTCTTTTTTGCTGTCGCTAGTCAACCGAACTCCGCTCCTGTCAATCACTTAGCTGACGTTGTTAACGGTGTTAGCGAACTAAGTTTACCCGAGAGTTTTCTTCGTTATTTTTCTTTAAAAAGCCGTGAATAAGTGCCTTGGGTCGCATATTTTTATTATGGTATTCACGATTAGTGAAATCATATAACTCCGGGTGGGCTGAAACGGTAACTAACGTGACCAATTTCGCCTCAATCGTCTTTGGGTGCGCCCCAATAGTCGAAAAATGCACCCTCCATTCCTCCACTACCACCTCCTCGGCTGCGTCCCAATATTCTTCACTCCCCACCTCCCTTCCTCCACTCCCGGACTACCACTCCTCTCCTACCCGGAAATATGCAAAACTGCCTGAACGTTTTGAGTACAAGTATTTGCATGTACAATATCCAATGTAGCCTACATGACATTGCGGTTTGCGTCGAGATATTAATTAATATGTAAGCATTAATACGTAATTAAGATGTAATCAGCGACATTATATTAAAACACAAAGATCCGCTTCCGGGGCACGGAGTAGAGGAGGTGGTAGTGGAGGAGGAAAGGTGGCATTTTTCGACTATTGGGACGCAGCCCTCTACTCCGTGCCCTGAGTTTCAATCTAATGTTGCAATCTAATGATGATTACATCTTAATTACGTATTAATGGTTGCATATTAATTAATGTCTCGACACAAACGGCAATGGCAGGTACATTGTCAATCAATCAACCAACTTTATTAGCGCACACATAGTCCATATAAAACACGTATATTAAATTAAAAACACACCAAACACAATAAAAACTAAATTGAAATACCAAAAAAAAATTGTATACTGTACGTGTAAATAATTGTACTCAAAACGTTCAGGCAGTTTTGCATACTTCCGGGTAGGAGAGGAGTGGTAGTGGGGGAGTGGAGGAAGGGAGGTGGGGAGTGAAGAATATAGGGACGCACCCTTTGTTTACGGAACCGACCGGCAGAATCAAGGCCCGCCTCTACTTTCGTGCGATTGGACAGAGGAGAAAAGATCGTGACAATGACGTAGGGCGCTTTTTCCTCAGAGCGCTTCAATGTGCTAAATGTCTGTTCAAAATTAAGTTATAATCTGTGTAGAATATTAATGTATGAGTGCTTTGGAACTGATGATACCCAAGTTGCTCAAGCAATAATATTTATCTCTAATGGTTGGGAATGATGAATCACAGCAATTAGTGGTTAAAACAACCCTTTATATAAACAATTAAAAACACGGCCTAATGCCCTTGTTCGCAATGTCAATAATTAAATATTAACAGTAGTCCCATAGTTATTTTACAAGTCAACAGGCTGAATTCAACTGCTTTAGCAGATTTGTGAGATCAGCATGAAAACAGCACAGCACCTGTTGAGTACAGAGTAAAATCAAGGAAACAAGCATCAATTTCACAGTGAAAACCTGCAAATCCCTTTTTTAAATTAAACTGAGGGCTGGCAGTGAGGACATCTTGTAATGTGGAATATATTGTGAGATATATTTATAGATTTTTTAGAGTGATAAAATACCCCAGTGTTTTATAAAAAGGACAGTGATGTATTGTATGACCTCGCCCTTATTTTATTTGTGCTATCCGCACTATTATTACTTCCCGGTCAGACCCAGGGGCTGAGGAAATTCAATGATATGTTATATGCTATGCAGGAAATATTGAAGGGTTTTCGGTAGCACAATTTCAAATTTCAGGAGTGTTTTTCATTACATTACATAGGCTTTAATATTATTTTTTGTTTTGTTTAGTTTTTTAGTTTTTTGTTTTTTTTACAATTACAAATATTTAAATTGGAGTCAGATGAAAATAACAGGAAATGAAAGAAAGTAGGTCAAAATGGCTGCTGGTGAGTTATTAAAGTGGGTCCATTTCCGCAGTGAGGCGATGTCTGACCTGAGCAGCCTCTTCAAGTCTGAGGCTCTGGGCAAAATGCCGCAGCTGTTCGGCACCACAGAACCCTCCATGGCCTCTACCCACGTCGAGGTCATCTGCGCAGAGTAAAATAAAACAGCCCTCTTCAATTACCCAGAGCCAGGCGACCATTGGCACGCCTAGCCCCAGGGAGTTCTTAAAAGCGAACATGCCCAAACAGAATGGAGAATTTTGCTTTATTTCCTTCCAAAATCACAAACAAAAATAATCATCCTTGTAAATGTTTTGTGGTTCAAAAGGACCATCTTAAGTTCTGCTCTGATGAGTCATGTGTATTTGCTTGTACATGCTTGTATTTGCAGCAACAGGTCAAATCTTCTTATCTCACTGAAGGCATCCAAAAATGGGGGGGCAGTACCAAAAATGTTAGGAAAGGAGTGAGGGGGTAGCCTACTTTCTTTACTCCCCCATTTCCTCTTTCGTGAACACCACATTATAACCTTTGTTTAGTTTGGAGTTTGGAGAGGCAGCATTTCAGATCACTCTTTGGGGAAAGGAGTGCATTTTCCAATTTAGAAGTCAACCTTAATCTTCCCAAGTCATCTCTCAGATCTGTCAGTAACAAACTCCCTGACCCAGAAACACCGTCTAAGTCTGTGCTATTCTAGGGTCCATGTCATTTAATGGGTTACTGAAAAAATTGAGTAATACTGTAGAAAGGAATAAAATCATGGCCTTTATCAGTGCAACTGGCAGATATGAAACATTGTGCAAATCCTCTAAGTGCAGCTTAAACTTTATTTCGTAAAGGGCTGATGACCCGTGCTTTTGTAATTGAATAGAAAGCTGCAATGCAATCAGAACAGAAACTTGTGGAACATCTGAGGAATTGTTACAAAGGCTATTAGCTTCAAACCACCTAAATGATATCCATGGATAAGGCCTGAATCTTTCCAAGACCAAGACACACAGTATTAAGAAAAGTACGTAAAGACAGAGGACTTGTATTATAATGCAAAATGAATATTGCAACAGCAGGGTGACAGCAGCAACGGAAGACTCAGACAACATATACAGCACCTATAGCAAACACACACTGCCCTCACAGGTCTCCGTTTCATTAGAGGGAAAGATGAATGTAACCACTTTACAGGAACTGAAGAGGAGAAACGTGTGCCCTGCCATGGCAGATAAATGCTGGAGTCACAGAATCCAATATCAAAGCCATTCTCTTTCAACATTCACGTCACCCTTTGTTGCATGGCATGTAGTCCAGCTATAAATCTGCTATTGTTTGCACTTCTAAAGAAATGTGAAAACCACAGAGGTCAGCGCTCTACTCACCATGGTACCCCCTCCTTCCCCCGAGGCTGTAAGCTTTAGAAAGAGCTGTTTCTCAATAGGTCTGAAGACACTGCAATTTCTCAGCTCCTGCGCTCTGACATTTCCAATCTGTGATCTTACTCAGCAAAATAACTAACAGGCAGTTGACCAATTGAACCACAGCCTTATAGATGCTGCCGTCATAAATATTTTGGGAAAAAGACACTATTGCCTTTTGGGTTACTGGAGAGACAAAAGGCCCAAAACGTAAGGCCCTTAGCAATCCCACAGATGCTGAAGATCACGGGTTGACCACTGCGATTAAACTGGCCTAATCTCATCAATAATGAGCTTTTAAAAGGTGAACGATGATCTCTACCCAGCAGATAGTAGAATCACCGCATGCACAATGTTGGCAAAAAGAAACGCCTCTCCAACGAACAGAAGCTATGAAATCACGCACGTGCCGTTTGGTTATCAGGAGGAATGAGGAGGGCGTCCAGGGCTACCAGAGCAATGACGTGTCTGGCCTGGTTCTCTGGTTCCTCCTGTGCAGGGTACGTGCCAGCATGTGCACGTGAGAGGACTCTTCCCTCACTCTTTCATTCCCAGTCCTTATCACCAGGGCCTAACACTCACTGAAACATGTTAGCAGCGGTTGACAACTGTTTATCGCTATTGTGACGGCCTTACTGTCTACACATTATGAACATGCATGGACAAAAAAATCAGTATACCATCTGTTACATCTTATTATGTTCACTGCACTGGCCCTTAATTATGCTGCATACATAAAAAACACAGATGTATGCATCTTTTCTATTTTGAAGAAATACAGGTTTGCAACTACAAACTTGTTTTATTCTTGTTTTGTCATATTGTGTTATTACCATGTCTGTGTCTTTTGTCTGTGATATTGCCATCTTATGTATTATTGTGTATTTATTTTCACTGTGAAGGTGCAATTCATTCACATGCTATGCAAATAAACGTACTATTATTGTTACATTGTTACAATGTAAGCGAGTGTTAGCCATTGACAGTTTGTGTCCAAAACACAGTGAGTCCAAAAACACAGATTCTATGTAAATGTATGTGCACATTGGAGTTCTAATACAATATCTTCCACAGAGAAAATTCTGGCAATACTATATTCATATAAAATACTTTTATTTTTTTTAAAACATGAGAGGTACCAAAAAAAGTAATACCCCATTTTACAGCTTGTAAGTTTCTCTTACATTTCATCTGAATAAAATTAATCTGGAAGTGCAGAACGTCTTGTAAAACGTATATTTTTCATTGACACAGTTTGCATGAGCCAATCTGACTGAGGCTCAGCCAACAGTAACACTTGATCACAAGCCCTGCGGTCTGAAAATGCACAGAAATGTTGGCACGCCTCTGTAAAAGGTTTTAAAGCAGCGGAATCCGCTCCAAGCTCCTGCACAACGAGTGCAAATCTTGCACGACCTTATCTGACTTATCTAAACAATGCCTATTTTTTTTTCCTCTTTTCAGCACAAAGAACTTTGAACAGCAAGGAAAAGTTTCATGGCCAGGTGAAAGTCACTTAAAATTTTCCAGTAACTTATTCTGGCCACAGACCAGATGTGAACATTGAAACATGAAGGACTGATCTCTGGGCAGCAGCTACACATTAGCTCTGTCAGTTCAGGCGAACGGAGACACTGTTACTGCAGCAGAGCTGACCTAAGCAGAGGTTGGGAACATATGATTTGGTCACACCACCCTGTTTGACTGCCACCAGCCAATGACAAGCTACTGCTCTGCTCTATAGATGGCATGCAAGGGTAAATGCAGGGCCCTGACCCACTGAAGAAATTATTTCAGGCCCCTCTCAACAACACGTGCTTCAGCAGTGGGTTATCTTGCAAGTATGAATGCATGTGGGTACAGAAGGGAAGGCAACTGCAGCAGAAAATCCCCCTCCAGCTTCATAAAGCATGTTAACAATGTGGACAAACCTTTGAAACAAGAACCAATGTTTTCACAAATCAAGAAAATAGCCCCTCCACAATTAAAGTGTTTAAAGTTCATGTGATTGTAGCTAAAAGAGGTAAAAGGGGGTCAGGAACACAATGAAATAGATGCATGGATGGCTATCACTTCTTCTGCAATAACGTCTTTATCTCATAAACATGCTCCTTACTAAGAGCAATGTGCTACGTAGCACTTGTGGATATGTGGAAGCACAGCGTCACATTCGTATGGGCATAGTTCATCTTGGCATGAGGGAATATTACACTCACCAAGACGTAATTATATTTGGAGTTAAAATTCACGCAGAAGAATTCTGTTCCTGCTCTGAATGTGCTGAATGGTGTGCTCAGTCTCAGAGACTGTGTCTATAAGTAGCATCTGTCCTTAGTAATTATGCACCAGCTGAATTATATGTCAGGGATTTCCGAGGCTTGAGTTAAATCTGGAAATGATGTTCTTAAATGGTGTCTCTTTCCCCTGCCATTGATAAAAAATCATCCGATGGAATTTTCTACCATTTATAGTTTTGACAATACTCTGGCTCTGTAAGGTTTTTTTTCACAATTAAAAAATGCACAAGGTGGATTTTTTTAGGAGTTCTTATGAAAGATTCAGTTAAAAGCCTAGGCCTGTTCGATCACTGTCAAAATATTAAACAGCGCATTTCATGAAACACAAAAATACTGAACACGTGAAAGACTCTGGGTTAATACCATGGGTAGCCGCGAGGGCTTAGAGGAGCATGTCTACCGACTCACAGACGAATACCCTATGATTGGCTGATAAAGACCCTGGGAGCATGGGAAATGAACTATAGTTACCCTTGTGCCTGCACAAGAGGTGGTGTGACTTCAAAAATGGCGTCATGTGACAAATCAGAGAGCATATAGACAATGACAGATGTGTCCTTGGTACTGTTTAACCAGGACCCTCACAGAACAAGACTTTCTGCCTCTCTTCTTTCAACACACCAAGGCGGGTGGAACTTGTGAGAGCAGCTTCTAGCCTGTCTCGATGTGCTCAGGGAAAGACACGGGAACTTGATCAGATTTCTGTTATCCACATCTTTTAGATTATCAAATTGGTCTATAACCTCTTGTGCCGAACATCTTCATGACAGACTACGTGGTACTTTGCAAATGTTGAGCACATTTTTAACCCCCTACTGAAGTACACTAAGCCTTCATATCTTTATGATACACACTTATGATAGACGCCAATATTGATTGGCAAACTTTACAGTTTCACTGAGGCTTTCCTCTGCTGTTGTACAATACAAGACTTGCACGGCTTGATGATATATTCAACCTCCTGTATTCAAATTAGTGTATAGCTGATAACTGAATTATTATACCATGGAAGTGTGTTAATGACACCCCTCTTACAGTTAGCTCACGATATACACTTTCAAATTCTGCAAATATCAGTACAGTTGCTTTTCTGGAGGGAAATCATTGATTTCAGTTGGGACAAGGAAAATGTCCACTCACTCGTGAATTCAAGAACATTTGGCTGTTTTCATATTTTCTGCCATAAAGTACAAACCCCAATTCCAAAAAAGTTGGGACAGTATGTAAAAATGCACATTAAGGCAGAAAGCAGTGATTTGTAAATTCTCTTTTACATATATTTAATTGAAAACAGTACAAAGAAAAAGATATTTAATGTTTTACCTTACCAACTTTATTGATTTTTGTAAATATACATGAATTCCGAATTTGATGCCTGCAACATGTTCCAAATAAGTTGGACAGGGGCAAAAAAAGACTGGGAAGTTCAAAAAATGCCTGTTTGGAACATTGAGACAGGCTAGGGCAGCAGTGTAGTATAGTGATTAAGGAACTGGACTTGTAACCGAAAGATTGCAGGTTCGATTCCCAGGTAGGACACTCTCGTTGTACCCTTGAGCAAGGTACCTAACCTGAATTGCTTCAGTATATATCCAGCTGTATAAATGGATAAATGTAAAAAGAAAAATGCTAAGAAGTTCTGTAAGTCACTCTGGATAAAAGTGTCTGCTAAATGCCTGTAATGTATGTAATTCCACAGGTAAACAGGTGATGCTATCATGACTGGGTATAAAAGGATATCAAAATACTCTTGACGTCTTATTTTCAGGTACTCTTACAAGTGATACAATAACTTCTCTGCATTTGAATGGATCTCTCATGGGAACTGGGGGGGGGGGGGGGGGGGGGGGGGGTTATGCAGTAGATATGGATGGATCACCTTTTTAAAGGGTTGTTTCTCCTGACTCATTTTCCTATTGAACTCTATGGAAAAATAAGTCAGGGAAAACAACCCTTCAAGTGATCCATGCATATCTACTGCATATCTGGCAGCAGAGTGATGGTTTGAGGCTTGTTTGATACCTTGGACCCTTGATGACTTACAGCCATCTAGCCAACCATAACTCTTATATAAATTATACTATTCCCGTTGTAATTTACAGCTTAATCTAGTCCCACCCCCCAATTCCCATAGAGATCCATTCAAATGCAGAGAGGTTATAGCATCGCTTGTAAGAGTACCTGAAAATAAGATCTTTTGATATCCCTTTAAACCAGTCATGATAGCATCACCTGTCTACCTGTGGAATGTTCCAAACAGGTGTTTTTGAACTTCCAGTCTTTTTTTCCCCCCTGTCCCAGGTTTTTTTGGAACATCTTGCAGGCATCAAATTCGGAAATAGCGTATATTTATAAAAATCTAAAAACTTGATAAGGTAAAACATTAAATATCTTTTCTTTGTACTGTTTTCAATTAAAAGAGAATTTACAAATCACTGCTTTCTGCTTTTATGAGCATTTTACATTTTTAAATTGGGATTTGTACTACCTGAGTCCTGTAGACGGCAATGGCTGAGGGGAAGCAGTAAACCCAATGCAGCCAATGAATGTCCATGATGCACTCTCATGTGTAGCATGCATGGAAGCAGTGACAGTGCTCTCTTGTTCGCTCTGATGGCGGAGATGCATGAAGTGACAGGCAGGCGGCTGTGCCGCCCTGATTATCACAGCTGTTTCCAATGGGCAGCTGATCTTTCCCAGAGGAATTATTTCTAAAGTCAAGCAACTGTGAATCCAGAGTCCTTGATCGACCCCAGCCTTCATGTTACAATAGGGTGGTAGTGCAATATAACGGCTAGGGCACTGGGCCTGTAGCCTAGGTTGCAAGGTCACAAGGTCAATTCCCAAGTAAGAAGCTGTTGTACCCTTGTGCAAGGTACTTAACTTCAATTGCTCCAGTCTATAGCCAGCTCTATAAATGAATAAATGCGCAAGCTGTGAAAGGCGCTCTGGATTGGAGTGTCTGCTAAATGCCTGTAATGTAATGATTGCTGAACAATGTTGGCTGAAAGAAAGGACTTGTAACATCATTCCATATTAGGGATGCGCATATGACCTGATTTCCCTGTTCGAGGACTCACATGAAGTTAGAAACGAGTCCTCGTGTATTCGTTTCTTAATTGATGCTTGCACATGTATGCAAGTTAGCTACACTCGCCATGGGGAAGTCTTACCGTTTTATTAAATTAAAGGTTTTTCATTTCATGAATCCACAACATTAACCTATGCAAATTAAATGAATTTATTATTAAACATAATGGGGCATTTAATAAAATGGAATAAAAATGCATATTAATCATAACTATTCAAAGGCCTAATTCATAATAATTCATTAACATATTTATTTAACAATGTAATATTTTATAATTGAATCCATCTCAAAGATATGTATTTTTAGAAAAATGCCATTTACACTATTTTCAAATACTAAGTTTTCTAAACAAGTACTCGAGTACTCAGGCCCATCCCTATTCCATATATGGGCCATTCTACAGAAGTCATGCAAATTGAGGGTTGGAGAAAAGTGCAAATTTGTATTCTTTTTGCTAAATTCTTTTATAATATATGTGTTACACTTTATCTGAGATACATAAATATACTAGATGTACAGTTCAATCACATGTAATTTTTTTTAGAATAAGGATGAATTTACTGACTGCTCCTAAATATGTCACAACCGAAACATGGTGTAAACCCTGCTTTTGAAATAAAATTACATACCCAATTGATAAGTTTAATTCACCCCTTTGAAAATGACATTTTTTAAAAGAAATCCTGACTGCTGTTGAATTTGAATCAATTACCCTGAATTTTTAAATCAAATAAAACATTGGATTAATTAAATTTAGTGAAAACTCCGTCCAAATGTTCTCTATAAAATTGACAGATTTGATCACATGAATTTGATAGATTCTTATTTATGAGATTATATATACCCTCACCAGCACAATATCTTGGATATTTGATTGATTATTCATATTATTAAAATTTTTAACAAAACAGCAGTGTTTTCGGTTGTGACCACATTGTTGCGGTTGTGACATCTCTTACTGAAACCTGAATTCCAAAGGGTGGGACAGTACGTAAAATGCAATTAAAAGCAGAAAGCAGTGATTTGTAAATTCTCTTGTTTATATATTTAAATGAAAACGATATTTAAAAGATATTTAAGGTTTTACCTTAGCAACTTTTGTAAATATACACTAATTCTGAATTTGATGCCTGCAACACGTTCCAAAAAAGTTGGGACAGGGGTATAAAAAAGACTGGGAAGGTTGTGGAATGTTCAAAAAACACCTGTTTGGAACATTCCACAGGTAAATAGGTGAATAGGTGACAGGTCATGCTATCATGACTGGGTATAAAAGGAGCATCCACGAAGGCTCTGGCATTTACAAGCAAGGATGGGTTCGCCACTTTGTGAAAAACTGCATGAGCGAATAGTCCAACAGTTTAAGAACAACATTTCTCAACACACGATTGCAAGGAATTTAGGGATTTCACCATCTACAGTCCATAATATTCGTAAAAGAGAATCTAGAGAAAACGGGGAAGGCCGAACCAATATTGAATGCCCATGACCTTCGATCCTTCAGACAGCACTACATTAAAAACGGCATGCTTCTATAATGAATATAACCACATGGGCTCGGGAATACTTCAGAAAACCATTGTCAGTAAACACAATTTGTCGCTGCAACTACAAATGCAAGTTAAGACTCTACTACCCAAAGCGTAAGCCATATATCAACAACATCCAGAAACGCCGCCGACTTCTCTGGGCTCATCTTGAGATGGACTGACGCAAAGTGGAAACGTGTGCTGTGGTCTGACGAGTCCACCTTTCAAATTGTTTTAGGAAATAATGGACGTTGTGGTTCTCCTGGCCAAGAGGAAAAGGACCATCTCGATTGTTACCAACACAAGATTCAAAAGCCAGCGTCTGTCATGGTATGGGGGTGTGTTAGTGCCCATGGCATGGGTAACTTGCACATCTGTGAAAGCACCATTAACGCTGAAGGGTACATATGCACTTTGGAGCAACATTTGCTGCGATCTAGACAATCACTTTTTCAGAGACATCCCTGCTTATTTCAGCAAGACAATGCCAAGCCACATTCTGCACGTGTTACAACAGCATGGCTTCGTCGTCCGAGAGTGCGGGTGCTAGACTGGCCTGCCTGCAGTCCAGACCTGTCTCCCATTGAAAACATGTGGCGCATTATGAAGCCCAAAATATGACAATGGAGACCCCAGACTGGTGAGCAGCTGAAGTCTCATATTAAGCAAGAATGGGAAACAATTCAGCTTTCAAAACTACAACAATTAGCATTGTAGTTCCCAAAAGATTACTGAGTGTTGTTAAAAGGACAGGTGATGTAACACAAAGGTAAACATGCCCCTGTCCCAAATATTTTGGGAGGTGTTGCAGGCATCAAATGTAGAATGAGCTGAATAAAGAATGAAATGTAGAATAAAGTTGATTAGTTAAAACATGAAATATCTTGTCTTTGTACTGTTTTCAATTGAATACAAAAAGGACTCGCAAATCATTGCTTTCTGTTTTTATTTACATTTTATACACTGTCCCAACTTTTTTGTAATTGAGGTTTGTACATGTGCATTGATTGCCTCACTATTTATTGTCTTTAATAAGAATTTATGGACAAGTGTCACCAACTGAAACAGGCCTGTCAAAACAATACCATTTGTTTCGGTAGTGACTGTTTCGGTTGTGACAATTTTGGCTCATTTCGGCCACAAAACAAAAGATTTAGCAAGCACATGGTTAGCAACCACTTCTCTGTGCAGATGCACCTTCCTTGTAATCAAATCTACAGTTATGAAATCAACTTTTTTTCTCTAATATGAAAACTTGGGTGTTTGGGTGTGACGTCTCTTAAAACCACAGACTAATTTTCATACTTTGAAGGACAATTATATCAAAACGCTAAAACCTAGCTACTCACCATGTGGCCTTGATTCATATGAAGGCTGTCTAATTTCCTGGTTAAAAAAAAGGGGTGTGTGACTACAAGCAGGTTCACTGCACAGACTCAAACAGTGTACGTTTCGGTTGTGATGTAAAAAATTGGGGACAGCATTTTTGAATTATAAAATTAGATTAAAAAAATAGATTGCATTATTTTAACTTACATTTGATAAAAATTCACATGCTTTATTGAATGAGACAAGTCAAATAATTGGCAAAAATATTTTGGGTATTATTTTTTAATGCACCAGTTTAAGGGTTGATAGTAGGGACAGCCATCTCCCAATAGGAATTTATACTCCCAAGAGTTTAAGTGTTGATTTTGGATAAATGTAACTATTATTACTGCAATTTATATCTTGGATTATATTAAAACATAACATGATCTAATGAATTATATAGCATTGAAAGATTTTATTGGTCAATTTCTTACTTTTATCAGAGAGGGACAGCAATTTGCATGACTTTTGTAGAATGGCCCATATACACATGTGCATGATACTGTGTCTTTGCAAGGTCCTAATTAAAATAGCTATGCTTAAAATGACTAGCATGCATCGCATATTATTTGCAATCTTACTGATTGCTTGGAACACACATGAAAGCCTGGGAAACTCTATGTAGGACAGAGGAATTAGTTCTAAATTGTTCTTGTTTTCCAGTTATTCAGCCAGCGGGCTGTCTTGAATCTGTGTGTACTCTAGCCCTCCAACAAACCGGTTTCCTGGAATCAGGCTTATGCTGGTTTCTCTGTTAAACAGGACAGCACCTGGCCAATTCTTCCCAGCATGTCGAGAGGCCCCAGGCCCCTGTCCGCTCTCTCTCTGCTGGGCTCCCTCCACCCAGCCGACACTGAGACCTGGGATTCCCTAGCGCTGGGAGTGGGGTCACCCAACACTCCTTCCTCACCCTAGAACCATCTCAGGTTTCTCTTTTCGTTGGATTACACATCAAGTAACCCCCCCCCCCCCCCCCCCCCCCCCTACTCTCCCTCTCAGTAGTAGCCTGGAACTGACTTTAACTCTTTCTTTGCTGGTCCACACAGAGATGTGCATTATCACTGGATCGGTAACCACTGCCAAAGCCCCCCTCCTGGAGGCTGATGATTTTTGCAAATGTGGAGCAGGAAAGGGAAAAAAAGGATATGTGAAATCATACCATTGCTCATGTTGTAGAGCTATGGCCAATATTCTGTACTTGTATCATGTGTGGTCTGGGAGCCAGACCTGTGTTATATTAGCATAGCTACAGCCCTACTGGGTCTGGTAATATTCTTGGTTCTTGACTGACACCCAATGTAAACAGCAACATTTGCCTGAAGTAGTCAGACATGCTAATTGGCAAACACATAGCAGTTTTTTTTTTCCCTGAGGGTGTGAGACCTCTCATTGACATTAAATATTATGGGTGGTCTTCGTCTAGCAAGAAAAAGTAGTCACAATTTGTTCAATAGGAAAAGTGCAAGTCCATTATTGATAGTAGTCATTGTAAATACCTGATCATAGCCAGCTCGCTAGCGGTTTGGCTAAAGATGCATAGAGAATGCAGGCGCCAACCCTTACCAATGTCATCTTCATGGTAGATGATAGAGTGGTGGTCTGACTGGCCGTTAGAATATCGATGCAGGGGTTCAACAAAGTATGTGCCATTTGCCGTCTCGATGCTCCCTTCAAATTGGCCTTGGAGAATGGTGCCGTGACATGACGAAGTCCCATCATCTTGGGAAAAACAAAGAGCCAATCAGTGCACCCGATTCACAGATAGGCGATTGCAGTGCCAGCACATTGATCTCTTCCAGCATGTGGGTCCCCACGGGGCCTTACCTTCCAGCTGTCCTGAATAGATGTGAGAAAGATCAGCCGCCTTGGTGGCTTGTTCTACGTTGATCTTAAAGTCGTCTGCAAATCCTGTGGTGTCTCTTTTCAGACGTAGGCTAAAGTTCCTGAAGGAAGCACATACCCAAAACTATAACAATGAAAAGAGTAGAGGCTTTGAAACAGAACAGAAGGCTGCATCTTTAATAAGACCAGAGGGGAAAGCATGCAAAACTGCCTTTCCTCTTACCCAGAGAAGAGCTCTACCTGTTAAAGGCTCTGAAGTCCAGCTGCAACACCTGTCTGTGAGGGTTAATTTCTCTCTTCGCTCGTTGGTGTTTCCTGTGCACGGCTTCTCTGTTATAGGACAGTCCTTCATAATGTCTTATGAACGGGCTTATGCTGTCCAAAGCACCTGAAAGGTCATATCATGAAGCCCAAGTTTAAGCATGTGTATAGTACGTACCGTGTCATCTTATCTTCCCCCTTTACAAGCAAAAGCTCGTTTTTAAGGGTGTGGGGGATTGTATTCCTTACAGATGTGCTCACAGATTCGGTGTGGTATGAGAACCAAAAATGAAAATAAACCATGACATTCTTTGTATTCTGCATTTTGTGACTCTTGATGGAAGGTATCATACTCAAATGCTATCTAACAACAGTTGGCCTATGCGTTAGTACATCCAAGGACATTAAAGACATGTTTCTAGTCATCATTGGACATGATTGGAGTTGATTAGGTTAACCTTAGCACTCAGGTAGCATGGCAGAGAGAGGATTTCATTTGAAACACATTAATTTTGTACATACTATATAGTCCTTTGTCATTTCTTAGCTTTCTTTTAAACACTACCCTATCTTTCCTCCGACTCAACTGGCTTACTCATGTAAAAGGTAAAAGACATGTCGGGTCATTGTGAAGATGAATACTTTTCTCTTTATTAGTTAGATTCACCAGTTAAATAAAGGATTTATTTACAAAATTACCATAATATTTGCATTATAAAAAACTTTATAGACTTTACTTTTCATTTTTTATAGTAAATCAAACATTTTTTCTGTATGCATGTCTATGATGTAAAAGTTCAAATCAGAACATTCCATAGATGGCAAGTTCAGGCAGATTCTCCTCATCTGGTTTACCCAAACGTGGAGGAAGACAAAACCTTAGCCAATGACGACTCTGCGATATGACACACCTGAAGACCAGTGTTAAGGATCGCAGGGAGGGGGAGGGTTGGTCAATAAGAAACAGGACAAATTAGGTACTTTACCTGAGGTTGGTCCAACGGAGCACAAAAGTGACACCAGGAGTCCACACCAGATGATTTTCATGGCTTCCTCAGCTGTTTCCTGCTCACACACTGCTCACCTGTGCACTCTGGAGAGTGGAATGTGACTCCCTACTCATACCAGAACTTTTCATTGGATGGGAACAGGTAAACATCCCAACGCATTCAGACTTGCAGGCAGACTGGTTTCCGGCCATACTTGCCGAGGAGGGTTAGCAGTTGCCACCATCGACTGCATTGGTGAGGAACCATGTACTTCAGACTCCTCATTTCGCTACCCAGAGCAGGAATCTAACAGTAAGCATATCACAGAAATATACTAATAATCTGAATTAAGCAATTAACAGTGAAATATTACTAACCTTTTCTATTGTATTATCTCGTAATTTGCACTGGAAGTAGCATTTTCTAAATATAGTGAGCATTAGAAAGGAGTCGTTAATACTAATGCAACAATAGGCTACTGCAAGGAAAGCATCCAGCATTGACATTATTTCAGATTGCTACCCTTTTGATACTGTTGCATCCTTGGGTTCAAGCCCTACACAAGACACACAGCACAATGTTTTTGCTTCCCAATAATCTGGATGTGAATTTCTCATCCGGGCAGTGAACCCCAGTGAAACGGGTAATAAACTAAGGCCGAAAATTGCATTTCCTGTGGTGCGTTTCTGACTTACGCCCCCAAACCCCGTTCATCTACTCCACACAGTTCAGCTCCTGTGTTCCGCGTCTCATTACGCCAAGTCAAGCACCACAGTACCAAACAGAACCAATAAATTCAGTTTCAGCCAAGCACTGTAACAAATGAAAACATCCACAATGAGGCTAACTGCTTTGCATTGCCATACTATATGGTTTACGGGCCAGTATTTCTTAAAAGCACATGACTGGGAGGCTGAGACACTCAATCCCCTTAGTTTTTACCTAACTAATTTAATTCATTTCATTGGAGTGAGGTCAAACAGACTGAACTACACTGTGGCAGGACCATCTATGTCAGGGGCTAGTGAACTTCTAATATTGGCTATTGGATGTTACACCCACTACCGTTATCCCTGTAATTATGTCTGGCAACAACCAGAAATCACATTATAAAGCCAGGTTTGAATAACACTCTCTGCCTGTATTTCCTCCATGGTATAACATTCCAGATTTTTTTTGTCTATACTTCTACTGACCACCTCCCTCAAACATCCTATCACAATCCTATTGGCTGAGAATGAACGGCCTGATCTGAAAGTATGACATCACACGACAAGCCCTCCCATAAGAAACCACACTCCCAAAAAGGTTATTCTAGGACATTGGACAGATTGAATCAACATACATCAAGAAGCTGTGCGATCTGACCTGCCTGGAAGGGGTCTCAGAAACTATCATTGTGCCAAACGTTTCAAATGATGTACAGAATACTTTTAACTCCTTAAACTCTGAGAAGCACAAGCAAGTCAGCACCTGTACTATACTAGACCTGTGCCACGGTCTGTTTTTTTCTTCTTTTTTTGTTTAAAGAGTCTGCTTTCAAAATACTCTCATGCATCTAGTCATTTCGCTAACGAAACCAACCACTCATTTACCACTCATTAATATTCAACCCTTTGAACTGTAAAACTGCACCAACAGGTATGGGTAACTTGAAAAGGATTTCATGCATTGGAATAATTCCAATTACTTCTGCAGCTGGATCCTTCAACCTGTTCTGTAGCTGTGCACATGTGCATGCATGTGTATGCGTGATTTCACATGGAAAGGCAGTTCCATGATATGCGATTGTAATTATCGCTTCAGAAATGATTTTGTTTGCTTGAAAAGATAAACCACAGCACTAACCTGTCACATACTAATGATTCTCTTCGGCTGGTGTCTAGTTTTCAGTAGTGCAGTTTAAATATGCACTCCGATGGTTCCCAAGTTCAACATGGTCAATGGAATGTGATGGATTGTTCATAAATCCTGTTGTCCATATACAGTAAATCCACTATTCTTAATTAGTTAAAATTATTTTGCACTGGAAAATTGTTTTGCACGTGGTTCAAAAGATGACAGGGCATAATGACATTTCAAAATAGCATGGTCATGATTAAGTCATTTCTCAATTAACAACAGGATTAATTACCTTTTATAGAGTACCAACAGAGTTTACAAAGCATTTATTTGAGAGTTGATTGACAAGGCTTCTGAGACACAATACATGGGGACACATCGCCCCCTATCTGCATATCTGGGAGACACTAATGTAAGATCCTACTTTCACTTTCCAGTGGCTTATTCTGAAATCACACTTTGAAATGCAGTAATCAGTGACTTGTTGGCTAATATAAAACTTTACAGGCGGCTTGTTAGAGTTACACATTCACACTTGATCTTAGAGAGATTTCTACACTCACTATCCAGACAAACATTGGATTAAGTGAGCCAGGAAAGTCTACAATATTCAGAGACATACTGAAAAAACTCCTCAAACATATTGCCTCAATATGATGTCGGACACTGTTCTATCACCATTTACAACCACCAATCAATCATGCTGTCACATTGCAGGATTTCTACTGTGTCACAAAAGGGAAAAATTTAAAAGCCACCAGTCAAATAAATTGTTTATAAATATTGTATTAAATTAATATATTTTCCAATTCGATTTATGTTTGAAAAAATGGTGAATAATGTCCAGAATTCAAATACATGGCCACATGATTACTTCTCCTGAATCATAGAAAGCACTCCATAATAACAAAACAAATCTGGTTGAACTCAGACTACCATGGTTTTAACACTTCTTTGTTTGAAGGCCATTCTTAACAAGGCTTCACAGTTCAGTCATGGAAAAAGATAAAAAGCTGAGGTCAGATGACAATTTATCTCAGCCTTATCCAACTGATTGCATGGCAGAGAAAGAATTTTGCACAAACTCCTGGCAGGATGTGGAAAGACACAATAGCGAAACAGAAAATCACTCCATGCTTGTAAGGTTTGTTTTTTCAAAAGAATATATACCAAGGACGTGATAAAATGCTTGGGAAGCTACCAGTGGTACCCCAGCCATAATCTGCTCTCAGAATGTGTTGGGTTCGGGTTGGTTAAGCAAAGCAAGAAGCAAATCAGAAATACCTCAAATTTACAATCATAAAATAATTTAGAAAACATTGTTTTAAAAATATAACTCTGGCATGTTTCAAATGTGTGTATAAAATTTTACCAAACTGATTTTTACAGCTAAATAGTGTAGCCGCCACCAAACAATGGTCATAAATTGTAGTTACCACTAAGATGGACGTTTTATTAGCTCATCTGTTTATTGCCTCTTAAACTAAGTCAGAATTAATTATACACATGCAAGATGTTTTGTAGCAATATAAATAGGCTCTTGAGATAAAGTGTGCCCATCAAAGAAACTAAAATTAAACTGAAGCATTAACAGGTGAAATACATGTGAATGTATCAAAGTATGTTAACGTATTTTAAAAGTATGTTTAAAGCATTAAAAGTAAGGGCCTCTATTACAAAAAAACTGTAATGCTGAAACATGCATTCGGTTACCTTAAATTAACATTTACTTGTCACAGAGTTACAACTATTATACTACAAGTAACAGAATATCTGGTCTGACTCCCAGGCACTTCTGCACTAATACTGTAGCAGTGATACAGTTGAAGTGGAAAGTTTACATATACCTTAGCCAAATCCATTTAAACCTGTTTTTCACAATTCCTGACTTTTAATCCTAGTAAACATTCCCTGTCTTAGGTCAGTTAGGATCACAACTTTATTTTAAGAATGTGAAATGTCAGAATAATAGTAGAAAGAATGATTTATTTCAGCTTTTATTTCTTTCACCACATTCCCAGTGGGTCAGACGTTTACATACACTCTGATAGTATTTGGTAGCATTGCCTTTAAATTGTTTAATTTGGATCAAACATTTCGGGTTGTCTTCCACAAGCTTCTCACAATACGTTGCTGGAAGTTTGGCCCATTCCTCCTGACAGAACTGGTGTAACTGAGTCAGGTTTGTAGACCTCCTTGCTTGCACATGCTTTTTCAGTTCTGCCCACACATTTTCGATTGGATTGAGGTCAGGACTTTGTGATGGCCACTCCAATACCGAGACTTTGTAGTCTTTTTGCCATTTTTCCACAAGAAGTATGCTTTGGGTAATTGTCCATTTGGAAGAGCCATTTGCGACCAAGCTTTAACTTCCTGGCTGATGTCTGGAGATGTTGCTTCGATATATCCACATAATTTTCCTTCCTCATGATGCCATCTATTTTATGAAGTGCACCAGTCCCTCCTGCAGCAAAGCACCCCCACAACACGATGCTGCCACCCCCGTGCTTCACGGTTGGGATGGTGTTCTTTGGCTTGCAAGCCTCACCCTTTTTCCTCCAAACATAACAATGGTCATTATGGCCAAACAGTTCAATTTTTGTTTCATCAGAACAGACGACATTTCTCCAAAAAGTAAGATCTTTGTCTCCATGTGCAGTTGCAAACTGTAGTCTGGCTTTTTTATGGCGGTTTTGGAGTAGTGGCCTCTTCCTTGCTGAGTAGCCTTTCAGGTTATGTCAATATAGGACTTGTTTTACTGTGGATATAGATACTTTTGTACCTGTTCCCTCCAGCATCTTCACAAGGTCCTTTGCTGTTATTCTGGGATTGATTTGCACTTTTCGCACCAAAGCATGTTCATCTCTAGGAGACAGAACTCGTCTCCTTCCTGAGCGGTATGATGGCTGTGTGGTCCCATGGTGTTTATACTTGCGTACTATTGTTTGTACAGACGAACTTGGTACCTTCAGGCATTTGGAAATTGTTCCCAAGGATGAACCAGACTTGTGGAGGTCCGTAATTTTCTTTCTGAGGTCTTGGCTGATTTGATTTTCTCATGTCAAGCAAAGAGGCACTGAGTTTGAAGGTAGGCCTTAAAATACATCCACAGGTACACCTCCAATTGACTCAAATAATGTCAATTAGCCTATCAGAAGTTTCTAAAGCCATGACATCATTTTCTGGAATTTTCCAAGCTGTTTAAAGGCACAGTCAACTTAGTGTATGTAAACTTCTGACCCACTGGAATTGTGATATAGTGAATTAAAAGTGAAATAATCTGTCTGTAAACAATTGTTGGAAAAATTACTTGTGTCATGCACAATGTAGATGTCCTAACTGACTTGCCAATACTATAGTTTGCTAACATTAAATCTGTGGAGTGGTTAAAAATGAGTTTTAATGACTTCAACCTAAGTATGTGTAAACGTCCGACTTCAACTGTACATGTAGACAATACTTTTCTAAATCAGTATAGCCGTTTCTTCATTATTATTGTTAACACAGAGGCCTCCTAGTGCTAAAGACATAGACAGCACAAGGACATGACACTAAAACCCCAAAACAAGGGGTAAAGCAAGGACTCTGGAGCTGATAGTTCATACATTATTTCATAGGCTACCAATAGGAAATGAGCACCGGCCATGCTTACAAACTACATATCAGACGCTGCATTTGATAATCTGAAAAGAAACAAAAATAATTCAGGAAATCAGCATCCTTGTAAAATGAACATTTAGTCTAGAGGCAGAAAATGAAATTTTCCCAAGAAGCTGTTCCTTCTTATAACATCTGCACTGTAAAATGGATTGCGGGGGAGGAAAACAGGTCACTGCATTATCCTCTGAGCTGCAATACATACTTCTCTGTATCTGTGTGAAACCCTGACAAGAAATTAGAACTCCAACCCAAGAATCTTTCCCACTATCCTTCCCACTTCCTGACAAGTACAAATGATAGGGTGACCCCCTACATAAGATACAGATGTGACCTTCTTTAGGGAAATATGTGGCCCACTGTGGGGAAAAAAAAAAAAAAGAAAGAAATTGAAGAAAAAAACAAGCAAATGACTATGTCTTCAGAACGAGAAATATCATAATACTATACTGTTTAAACTGAACAAATAGCACAACGTAGCTTTTGACGGTTTCTGACATGTGACAAAGTACAAATTTTAATCTGGTATGTTAATCCACAGTGTAACTCAGTTACAAAGTGAGAACTAATTTAACATGTGATTTTCAGTAACCAATCCAGCAAGGGAAGGATGTAACATTTGTATGATATGATGTCATTCTGATATCATTTGTATAATGTGAATAAGTGAATGTGTACAGTACTTCAGTGGACCCATATTTAAGTGAAAAGACAAACAGAGAAATTAATTGTACAATCAAAACATCTGCCTTTCAACTGGTAGATCTAGATGTATATTTATCTATAGTGATATCATATAAATTATTTTTTAAAAGCTGTTCCCTTTATTGGATCTAAATGTGGTATGTGTGACATTTTCATATTTTTAAATTGAACTCTATTGAACTCTAACTTTATCAGAAAATTTCAACAATGAATAACAAGAGATGGGGAAAATTTCCTGGAAGTGGCACATCCGAGGAGTCAACTGGTATGTGAAACAATCTGTTCATTTATAGCCACCAAAGCATATTTTTAACAACTCCAATCTCTTACCAAGCATTAACTTAAGGCGTAGGATGGTTTCAGTTCTCCAGAATTCTTCCCTTTTCTCCTTGTCAAATGATGAGCTTGATAAGGTTGTGGGCAGAACAGTCATATGCTGTACACACTTCCCTTTGCCACATGCACAACTTTCACCCTCTCTCTTTCAGGGCCCCTCATTCAGGTAACACCCGGGCTGTGTCCGAATCAGAGCCCTGTTCCCTGTCCACTGTCCACTCAGACCCCTGTCTACTATGCGCCCTGTCCCCTCACATTGCAAGCAGTGCGCGAAAGAAATCCCGCAAAACTCTTTCCAAACTAGTGAGGAAGTAGTTCGTAATATCTTTTTTAATTTTTTAATTTTTATTGAGAATATCAATCAGTTAACATATGACAATTGTTACTATGTAGACTATGAATGAAGATAGAATTAACAAAAATAAAAAAGAGTATTTCGTAATATGACCCACTCTTGTAACATAAATATGCATATACGCTCTACGTCTTTTACGTTTTTACTTCCGAGTTACTTACTGAAATTGTCGGGTGAGTGCACAGTTCTGCAGATGAGTGTGCTCCTGAATTCCCTCAACAAAACCCGGAAATAAGGGGTTCATCCTGGTATTTTAAGTGCCCCCATTTGTGAGAAAAAGTCGCCCACTCAAAAGCTTTTTGACGAAGTGGACTCAAATATGCGTACTCAAAAGGGTGTAGGGCTCTGATTCGGACACAGCCCAGTATCATGCTCCTCAAACCACTGGGTCATGTTCTGTGGATAGGGGGCATTGCAAGGTACTCCTCTCTGCAGAGAATAAACACTTTAAAATGGGTTGAAGGTGACTCTGCGTCATTAAGTAATGATTGACATCGAACTTGCCTTCTATACGAGTGCACATGACCCACGCCAGGAGAACCCCACACCCTCAATAGCTGGAACACTTCCCAATTGGAACATTCGTTTCCATTTTTTTTTCTTGTTCACAACTTACAGTCAAGCCGGAATGTCTGCACACTCCTTTCACCTTCTCCACGTTTTATTACGTTACAGACATATTCTACAATAGATTGAGTTAATTTTTTGTCTCAAAATTCTACACAAAATAGCCCATAATGACAAAGTGAAAACAGGTTTTTAGACATTTGTGCTAATTTATTAAAAATCAAAATGTAAAATATCATATGTACACAAGTGTGCACACCCTTTGATATGACACCCAAAAGTGAGCTGAGGTGCATTTTGTTTCCACTGATACTGCTTGAGATGTTTCTACAACTTAATTGGAGTCCACCTGTGATAAATTCAATTGATTGGACATGATTGGGGATTGCCAACACCTGCCTATATAAGGTCCCACAGTTGACAGTGCATGTCAGAGCAAACTCCAAGCCATGGGGTCAAAGGAATTATCTGCAGACCTCAGAAACAGGATTGTGTCAAGGCATAGATCTGGAGAAGGGTATGGAAAAGTCTCTGCAGCTTTACAGGTCCCAAAGAGCACAGTGGCCACCATCATTCGTAAATGGAAGAAGTTTGGAACCACCAAGAATCTTCCTAGACCTGGCCGCCCGGCCAAACTGAGCAATCGGGGAAGACGGGCCTTGGCCAGGGAGGTGAGCAGGAACCCGAGGGTCACTCTGACAGAGCTCCAGCGTATCCTTGTGGAGATGGGAGAACCTTTCAGAAGATCAACCATCCAGGCAGCACTCCACCAATCAGGCCTTTATGGTAGAGTGGCCAGACGGAAGCCCCTCCTTAGTAAAAGGCACATCACAGCCCGCTTGGAGTTTGCCAAAAGGCACCTAGAGGACTCTCAAACCATGAGAATCAAGATTCTCTGGTCTGATGAAACCAAAATTGAACATTTTGGCCTGAATACCAAGCGTCACGTCTGGAGGAAACCAGGCACCGCTCATCACCTGGCTAATACCATACCTACAGTGAAGCATGGCGGTGGCAGCATCATGATGTGGGGATGTTTTTCAGCAGCGGGAACGGGGCGACTAGTCCTGATAGAGGGAAAGATGAATGCAGCTAAGTACACCGAGATCCTTGAAGAAAACCTGCTCCAGAGCGCTCTGGACCTCAGACTGGGGCGAAGGTTTACCTTCCAACATGACAACGACCCGAAGCACACAGCCAAGAGTGGCTTCGGAGAAAGTCTGTGCATGTCCTTGAGTGGCCAAGCCAGAGCCCAGACCTGAATCCAATTGAACATCTGTGAAAAGAGCTGAACATTTTCTAAAAACCTGTTTTCACTTTGTCATTATTGGCTATTGTGTGTAGATGTTTGAGGCAAAAAATGAACTCAATCTATTGTAGTATGTCTGTAACGTAATAAAACGTGGAGAAGGTGAAAGGAGTGTGCAGACTTTCCGGCTTGACTGTATATTGTAAACATCAACAAGTCTTTCATGTAAAGCTTTTTTTTTTTTTTTTTAATGTAATGAGTCCTAAGGTTCTGAATGACTTAGTACAAAAAAGGGTCAATAAGCATACATATAAATTTTAATAGGAATTACATTATTATTAGGCTTTCTTGCCACAGGAATATGAAATATTTAATTTGCAGGCAATGCCACAAGCCAATAAAATTACAAGAAACATTTATAGATAATATTCAGCTCCTAAGCACCATGCAATTCTCAAACACGTCTGGAGGAATGGCCGTAACACACTGAAATCTGAGAAAAGCCTGAAGACCTGCAGCTGTGTTGCAGACACAGTATGAAGTGGTACAGTACTACTGCTGAAGTACATTTTGCTAAATTACTAACACATTTCACTTCTAATACTTAAACATTCTGGATTTATTCAGAATGTTTAAATATTAGAGGAAATTGTTCTCTATTTTGTTTTGATTTCTGTCATAAAAATCTAGTGCAGGAATTGTGTGTTCTTTCCATAGATGAGCGTGTCATAGTACTTTTATTTTGCACTGTGGTAGAGTTCACATTGCAAATCGGAACTGATCATATCTCACCCACGCCAAATTTGTCAAAACAATGCGCATGACACCAGTCATCTGAAGACTGCAAACTATTGTGCAAAAAGAACCCTTTTCCCCAAATAGTCCTTTAATATCAGTTATAGGTCATTTTCCATTGACCTCATCCCTCTCAATAAGTCCCCACTTTTGAAATTGTCCACAGAGCACAAGTAGTCAGTCACCCAGTTATTTGAGATGACGCGGACATCGCCTACATAATGGCCTTTTCAGTCACCAGAGCTGGACATTTTGGATGTTCTGGAACAATGCACAAGCTGCCATCAACTATAAGCATGAGATAGATGTTCTTATGAAAGAGTGGTGTCATATTCCATTGACTGAACTCCAGATGTTGGAAGCTTTTTTTTTTTTGCCACGGTGCATACAGTTGAAATGTAATAGGGTGTTGGAACACCTCATGCATGCAGCATAGCCTACTAAGTTCATGTGGTTTTATCACATTCATATAAGTAAAAGTGACTACCGAAGTATATAGTCATTTGATTCAGGAGTTCATCTGTATAAATGCAATAGTGGTGCTTAGTCTGGAGTGGTATAAATGGCTGCATCATTTAAGTTACATTGGAACATTTTTTCACATTGCATCCACTTTCATCAATTGAAAACTTTTTATCTATTTAAAGTGGTACCGGCTCAATTACAAAGCTGCATAAAACCCTTGAATACTAAGTTAAAAAGTGTTCCACTGTCACCAAAATATATTTAAATACATTAACTGATGCAAACTGGTATATACTGTATAATGGCTGCCTGAATAGACAAGTGAAAACGTGTCCGTTACCATTTGTCAACGTCCCTCCGTTACCATGACCATCAGACTTTAAACCTCGCCCCATAAAAATTGAGCAGCACAAGTGGCTTACCATTTTGCATGTTCATATTTAAGTGGTAATAGTACAATATGAAAGAGAAAGATAACCCTTTTCACCTCAGGAACTGTATGATATGCATGTCTGAAAAAAGTGTTTCAAAAAATAAATAAATCAATATCAATTTTACACCCAAGAAGTTGTTTGCCCCCAAACTTTTCCCCCCTCAGTTTGTAGTCTAAGTTAGCCTTTATATAATACCAGTTGTTATTTTACTCAGCCTTGGATAGAACAGGAGTACTAGGGCAAAATACAGCAAAAGTGTCCCTCGGTTACCGCTTGGCCTGGCCCGTATGTAAACTTCCAAAAATGTAAGTAGAGTACAACTGAACTGTTAAGCTGCGAGACCAGCCTAACAAAAAAACGTTCTCCATGTAACAGTTTCACACTTCAGGGACTGAGATGCATCGGTTATTCAACAAACTTTGAATTTCAGAAACACCTCACCATTTTGCAGCTGTCAATTTCAGTATGTTAGTGACATCTTGTGGTGCAATTATGAAAGTAGACTTGGCTTAATGTAGATGCTCACCGAGATTCTTGAGGTATGCATACAAAAATCTGAAATGTTTGTTTGAACCCGTTTGTTTAAAAACTATTTTTTATGCACAAAAGAAAGACTGCTACAATCCAAGGCAGTTTATTGAAATACATCCAATATTGCATGTTCATTATTCAGCTAAATAAATGTCCATAACAAAATTCACCCCAAGCCACAGTGTTCAGTAAACTAAGCACTGTGAAACGTTCCTGAGCAATTCTCAAGACTTAACCTCAACCTTTATCACTTAAAAGACATGGAAATAGAAAATAAAAATAAAAATACAGAAGTGTAGTTTCACATTGACTTGTTTTTCCCATTTACTTTTAAAACAAAGGACACGTGGAATGAAAAAAATCAATGAAACGGCTGTGACAATTAAAACCCAGGTATGCAGTGCCAGGCTGGGCGTTGGCTTGTTTCTCTTTCACAGAATGTGAGAATCCAGAGAGGACTACAAAAGTAACATCTGAATTAACAAAGCTCTGTAAGCAGTATGTACGCCGGCAAAGGTAACACTATTACACTCAAACAGGGTGTCACAGAAGAGGACGGAGATTTAAAAGTTAGTAGCGACGGCCGAAAGCGCCGCCTCCTTGCATTCCGCTGCCCTGCATCATTTGGTTCTGCCGATTCAAGGCCCCCGAGAGGCCCTGCGAAGTTCCTCCCTGCATGTAGCCCCCGCGACTACGGGACCGGAGACAAGGGAATTTACATTACACACCACACATGCGGCCCTCAAAACAAAAGCCAAAGGCACAGCAAATAGACCATTTTGAAATATATTATTTTATAAATGCATGTCTACGTGGTTAATCCTTACCCCGCCATTCCTCCTCGTGGCACGTGACTCTGTCCTGGGATGCCTCGATCTCCACCTGAAGAGAAAGATTTTTTTAGCTCAAATGATTCGACATGGTACATGGCAGACCACCATCATCTGAACTTGGTGGATCTTTAGCTTACAAAGCAATCAGCCAATATCGTTTTGTAAACTAAAAATCTCATGATTTGACATACTACATGGCACAACACTACCTGAGGTGAAAGATTTGTAGCTACCAAAACTATCAATAAAGATCCACCAAACTCAGATGGTAGTGTTATGCCATGCACAATGTCAAATCATGCCTATGAATGAATTGGGACACAGTGATTTTTTAAATCAAGTTGTACTGTCAAGATGGGAAAACCTTTAGTCATCTTAAACCACAGTTAACCAGTTACAATTAAGCCCATTTCACATATGGAACCCGTAACATTGCTGGGTTCAATTATCCGGGTTAGGTCACACATACGTCTCCTATACAGAAAATTTCCGTGTCGAGTAACACATGACATGACCGTTCCGCATAGATTAGGCAGCGCACTATGCAAGATGTCACCCGAAACAATGCAGGACAATTAATTTTAACGTTACGTTAGTTCGTCTTTAAAAAATAACTACAGATATTTCGCTGAACAATAGTTTTGGCAGAGATGTAAATCCAACGAGCACAACACAGTTGAAGAGTGCTTTAAGACGGGCTAATTTATGTATGTTTAGGCAATACAACTCAGCTTTATGACCCAGGGTATCCTACCAGCCACCAACCAAATGCTGTTAAAATTTAGATTATTATTTACTTTATTTATACAGATATATATATATACAGTGCATCCGGAAAGTATTCACAGCGCTTCACTTTTTCCACATTTTGTTCTGTTACAGCCTTATTCCAAAATTGATTAAATTCATTTTTTCCCTCAAAATTCTACACACAACACCCCATAATGACAATGTGAAAAAAGTTTTTTTGAGATCTTTGCAAATTTATTAAAAATAAAAAAATAAAATTTCTCATTTACATAAGTATTCATAGCCTTTGCTTTAACGTATTTTTAAAGTATCATATTTCATATTTGGTCGCATATCCTTTACATGCTGTTACTTCCTGAAGTCTGTGACCATCAACATCAAAAAAAACTGTCGATATCTTATTTTCAGGCACTGTTACAAGCGATACTATAACCTCTCTGAATTTGAATGGATCTCTATGGAAATTTGGGGGTGAGACTAGATTCAGCTGCAAATTACACTGGTACAGTATGGAACACATGGCTGGCTAAATGGCTGTAAGTTATCAAGGGTCTGAGCTATCAAACGAGCCCCAAACCATCACTCTGTTGCCAGATATGGAGTAGATGTGGATGGATCACTGCAAGGGTTATTTCTCCGGACTCATTTTCCTATAGAACTCTATGGGGAAAAAAGTCAGGAGAAACAACCCTTAAAGTGATCCATCCACATCTACTCCATATCTGTCAACAGAGTGATGGTTTGGGGCTCGTTTGATAGCTCAGACCCTTAATAACTTACAGCCATTTAGCCAGCCATGTGTTCCATACTGTACCAGTGTAATTTACAGCTGAATCTAGTCTCACCCCCCAATTTCTATAGAGGTCCATTCAAATGCAGAGAGGTTATAGTATCGCTTGTAACAGTACCTAAAAATAAGATCGACAGTTTTTTTGATGTTGATGGTCACAGACTTCAGGAAGTAACAGCATGTAAAGGATATGCGACCAAATATGAAATATGATACTTTAAAATACGTTAAAGCAAAGGCTATGAATACTTATGTAAATGAGAAATTTTAGTTTTTTATTTTTAATAAATTTGCAAAGATCTCAAAAAAACTTTTTTCACATTGTCATTATGGGGTGTTGTGTGTAGAATTTTGAGGGAAAAAATGAATTTAATCAATTTTGGAATAAGGCTGTAACAGAACAAAACGTGGAAAAAGTGAAGCGCTGTGAATACTTTCCGGATGCACTGTATATATACACACACACATACACATATAAATTCACATATACATAAATATACAAGCAAGACAAATACACAGAAACATCTAAAAACAATTGCATTCATCTATAAAAATATCCATAATCAAGAGTTTGAACTCATCAAGAGGAACAAGGTGTTGGAGCCCTAGCGAGCCTTGAAGGTTGTTCCAAATGTGAGATGCATTAAAACTAAATGAGGTTTATAGTGATAGTGGCTAAAAAGATTTTTACTCTAGCAGCCACTTTGGCCTGCGACCAACCAGGTTGAGTTATATTGTACACTGCAAAAAATGTCTGTCTTAACAAGTGTTTTAGTCTTGTAATGAGACTATAAAATCTTATAGTAGCCTGTTTTAAGTTACTTTTTGCTTGACAAGTGAAATTCTGACCCCACTGGCAAATCTTGAAATGAGTAAAACGCACCGCACTGGCAATTTCTGGTCTTATCTATTCTAAATATAAGATTAAAATGCTTGTTAAGATTTGGTTTTTGCAGTGTAAAAGGTAATAAATACAGCAAAACAGGACCATAGAAATGGAAATGTTTGCTACCGGGAAGCAGTCTTATTTGGCAGCGCGTTCAGCGCAGGATTCGGCCGTGTATACAGGCTCAAAACGTAAGCCTTCCACCTAGTAATAGGCTGTATTTAAAACATTGCAATTTACGAGATGCCAAAAAGCTGATGTGTGTCTTAGCTACTGCATGGCGAACAGTAAACATTTTTTTTTGGTTTTTTCTTTGTTTAATGCTGTTAACTTTGATTTTGTAATCGTATGTTCAAAGTGAAACCGTTCGATTATGGTCAGCTCGCTAATTTAATCTACTTTTCATGGTCATTGATCGTAGTTGGCATGTTCTTACCGGGTGATTCAATCAGGCAGAAGATGTCAGGGAATGAGACCGGAGGCCACTGAGTTATAAGCTATCATTTGTTCACTCTGTAACCGTCAGCACTCGAGTCCTGCTTGGTTTAGTTTGCCAAAACATCTTTAGGAAATGAATCCCTCGCTGGCTCCGCCTACGTCACTATGTAATTTATACGCCCACTTGACAAACTGAAGTCTTTCAAAAACAAGGAAGTGGTAGAGGTATACTTCAAAATGACACATACCTCCACCAAATTTTCAACTTTATATTCAAATATTTCAGTACAGAATTTCTTTTGGGCCAGCGACAAGAGAGACTTAATTAGTTGTGCCTTGATCTGTTAAATAAGGTTAATGTAGTTTTTGGGTGGAATTACCCTTTAAAATATATTTCGCTGAATAAATGCTTTGGCCGATATATAAATCCTACCAATACAACACATTTGAAGAGTGAGTTTTAAGAAGATGTATGGCAACATCTTTTGGCAATATAATTATGCTAGCTCAGTTATTGCAAACAGCTAATGTTAACAAAAGAAGCATGGTTTATCAGTTAAAAGTCAAATATGCAGAGTTGTTTTTGGCAAAATGCAATAAAAATAATCCTGTCAGCGAAGTTAAATAGCTATAGCCTATCTGCCATTGATATATGGCACTAGAAATCTTACTAGGTCCTGATCTGGAAAATTTCCGTAACATCTTGCATGGAAAATCGACTCTGGCTTTATTCTCACACGAGGCCGACATGAAAGATCCCGGAACATTTACGGGTTAAGATGCATGTGCGAAAGGGATTTATTCATCAAAATTGTACTGAATTGGGCAAAAAAAAAAAAAAAGATGAACTGAAAAAAAAACTGAAAAACGCACCTTGCCAGGGTCGGTCACCATCCATTTTCCGCCCAGAGTCCCAATCGCGGCCTTCCCTTCAAAAAAAAAAAAAAAGATGAAAAACTGTTAGATGGTTGATTCCCAGAAGCTATTTTACTCCAACTGCCTAGAAAAGGTGGTGTGATTTATACAATACACATCCATGATTTATACAATACACATCCATGATTTATACAATACACATCCACTGATCATACAGCCAAGCAGAGGAGGACATCCATTTATTTATTTTTAATATTTTATTTTTTTTAAGACAAACTTGTGGATACTTCTGTCATATGGACCACAAGTGCAGATTCAGACCAGCTACTCTGATAATATACAAGTCAACGGTCCGCAAGAGCGATAATCCGTAACTAGAATATACCATGCTTAATGGTTGCTTTAAATTACAGATTTATTGTAACACATTAATGGAAATGTAGGGTTTTAAATGAGAAAATGTCACGAAAATCTGACCTTGACTGATTGAGGTTGCGTTTGTCATAGCCTCCACTCCAGTTGTCACGAGAATCCCTGCCATGTCTGTCTCCACGGTCTGAGAAATGCTGTTGAGGGAGATTGAGGATGAGATTTAAAAAAATAAATTGGACATACAAAGTTTATGAATAAACGTATATTACATAAGGAGCTATTTTTCTATTTATTTTTTTTACCTGGCCATCTCTGTCTCCAGCTATTCCCCGTGGCCCATCTCTCCTGTAAGAGTCAAACACAGTTCAGCAACATCATTCAGCTCCCACACACACACAAACATATTTGCTATGTATTAGTTCAAGAGATGTTCCGAAACATTAACTGATGAAAATGAGCAGGGCTGCGTTCAGATCCAATTTTACACATTTGCTTCCCTTGCTCACTTCCCTCGATTGAGCTATCTTGTGACGTAATTTTCTACGTGCAGCAAGCAAACACAAAAGGTGCTCAGTAAAGGAGGACTGACGAGAAAAACAAAAACGAAACTGAACCGCTCTCGCGACATATAGGAAGTGCAACACCATAGTTGAAATGTGACCGCCCACTTTTACCGTGTGGAGCATTGCATTGTGGGATTCCCTTCTTGCTGGAGGCTTGCATTTTATACCCTTGGTGGGGGGGAACAAATGTGGGAGTGAGGGAATGTAATTACTCCCTCCCATTTCTCAAATTGGAACTGAATCCAGTGGAAATGTGTTATATTTTAGTTTGTCGTCACTCGTCACCGTTTTCCAATGCAAAATCCAGTGTCCCGGCTCTCTTGGGCACTTTGCGAAGTTGACGCATGCCCAGATATGATTTTGGACTGAATCATTAGCATAAGCCAGATCCATAGACTCCCCTTAGGGCGCTGGAAGTCAGCACCCATGATGTTATACACCAGTTAACCACTAGGTGTCACTTGTCAATCTCCTGCAGCTAGACATAGCTAGGATATATAAAATTGGCTGATATGACAATGGCATATATAATGACAATGAAATTTCAATTAAATAAACGAGTCTTGAAGCAATAAATAAATTAGTGGTCTGCATTCATATATATTCCTTAAGTTTGCCAACAGCACATTTATGGTAGTAGTCATTGGTATAAAAGCGTCTGCTAAATGCTTAAACCGTATCGCCTGAGATAGCCCCACCTAGCAGAATTGGCACCGGCCGCCACTGACCGAATCCCACTTGGTGTGGCTGCCATATTTCATCCTGCCATTTTGGGGATTCCCGCTTTGAAGCAAGGGAAGGGAACGACAGGAAGAAAGCATAAAATTCTGAACCGAACGAAGCCCAGGAATCTGGCTTAACAGTTAAGAGCACTCTATTCCACCACACTAAAACAGCCAAGCAACCAGGGCAGAGTTAAATGCTATGTTCCAAGCCAGGTGAGAAACATCTTTTCCCAGAATGCAATTAACAGTGAGTTCAGAGTCTGAGGCCTTTTACAGGCCTGACATAACCACAATGCATTGCTTTCAATGAAAAGCACCTTAGCCTCAACATACCTGTCTGAAACCATATCGTCTTGATAGCGCCCCCGGTCCCTGTGATCAATGTCTTGGTAGCGGTCTTGGCGGCCGAAGTCTGAGCGCCCATAGCGGTCATCCATGGCCATTCGCTTGTCTTGCCAGTCGTCCTTCCTACAGGACACATAAAAACGGTAAACCATGAAAGGCTGAACACCGGACGCAACTCAAGTGGCGGCTGAAGTAACTGGTAAATGGACTGCATTTATATTAGGGATACACCGATCGATCGGCCAGCGATTTGCCAATATGCACTCAAAATATGAGATTGGAGAATTACGATTTTCCTTTATAATAGCCGATAAGGAAAGCCGATCAGTGACGCAAAGCAAGCGACCCAGTTATCGCCTGCAAGGGGAGTTGCATTGGCGCATTTCAGTTTAGCAGAAATGGTTTTTCAAAGTGTGTGAGGCAGATGCAACACATGCCATTTGCAACATATGCAAAACTAAAATCCGTCACGGGGGTATCAAGACGAAGTTTCAACACAACACATTTAACAAGGCACTTAAAAACGCATCACCCAGTGGAGCATGACGAATTCACGAGAACAACAGAAAAGAAGGCGGCAGAGGCAGCTAGCAATAGCCTACTACCAGGGTTTCTGGGACCAGCCACCGGGACCGACAAGATTTCAGTTTGCCGGACTATAAAACAATTGATAGGCCGTACTATAAAACAATTGATAGGCAGGCTTTATAAAGAATGACATCATCAGGGGAATTGATTTATAATAGTTTTTAATGAAGTGCAAAATAAATTAGTGAAATAAATTAAGTCCCGTCAATAGACTTAACGCAATTTATAAATAAAAAAATAAAAAATAAAAAAAATAAAAACATAGGCTATAGGCTATTGCGTTCTGTGTACTTGCATGCTAGATAGTACGTTCTTCCAAGTAGGCCTATACCAGCTGGAACATACTACTTCATAGTATGCAAGATCCCAAGTAGGCTATGCGTCAGTTTTAAAACACACTTGATGTAGTGTCAGAATACTTTGATTTTACAGGAAAAACTATAGAATCACCTCCGTGAAATTACCTTAGGCTACTCGATAGCTACGGTACAGTTAGCATCATTAAGCATTTGAAATTAACTACAAACGTTATGGTACAGTGCATGACATTATTAACAATAAATATAGTATCTTGCCAAATTCTCGTTTCATTGTCATTAGCCTACTGCCATGGTGACGCTAGCTATTTATAAAACTGTGTGAACCATCAATTGAGGAAATCATATATTTTTACTTAAGGTCTGTTAGGCTACTGACAGCACAACCTAAGCAGTAGCGATATCAGGCCAGATCATCTCATGCTACCAGTAAAACAGAATAGTAAGAGTCCTTAAACATAATAGACATATTATATTTATACTGCTTAGGTCATGCTGTCAGTAACTGTCACAGGCTGACCTTACAGTTTCTTCTGAGAAATGTATTTTTATTTAACTATGGAGCCAGTAGTTGCCACAGCAATTTGGGTTGCGGTGCTCCACATTTTAAGAGCGAAGAAATGCCCCTCTTGCGAGAAGAGCTCATATGAGCTGCGGTTGTTAAGTGTTGTGCTAGTCTATGCTTCCCGCAATTATCTCTGGTCATTCAACGAAAATGGTCTGAGTAAGTGCAGCATTGTTTGTTTTTTCATAATATACCAATAGGCCTATTACTGATTCTGCCCAATTTATTTGAAAATGATTTTCAACATTAGAAATAGTTATTGGTCCCATCTCCCACCCGACCACGTTCACGTTATTCATTTCACTCAACAAAAATGTAGACTACTATTTTTTTTAAGTTTTTTTTTAAACACAGGCTATTGCCTGCCAGCTGCCAATAATGAAATGGTTTTCAATAAATATGCCGACTTATTGGCTAACTTTTATTTAGTGAATGGTAGTCATGTTTTGTAGGATATGCATAATGGATCACAGCCAACATTTTTCTGCGCTGGCCTGAGTGACTGCGTGAGCATGGTAACAATTTACTCTTATTTTTAAAAAGCAACATTTTATTAGGAAGACATAACAGTAATTTGGGTGCAAATTATCCAACTGTTTAAAAATGTATTAATAAAAATGTAAAAAATAGTTTAACTGACTAGTATTTCCGTGCCGACTAGCAGGAGCAGCACCTTTTATTCGGCTAGCCGACTATAGTCGCCCACATCCCTAATGGTGACTGGGCCTATAGCATCCAATCAAAGCGCGTGCTAGATCACAGTGGAACAAACGTAACATTTGTTTCGTTCATCGCACATTCATTAAAAAATTTAAACGGTCTCTCTTTAATAAAAGGATATGCGGAAATGCTATTTATTACATAGATGTCAAGATTTTTCATTTGTTTGACTTTTTGCCGGTAAAAAATCACCAGCTAACGGAAACCCTGCCTACCTTCACTAGTCCGGTGAAATCATTGGTAGGCTACAAGCTACTTTAGAGAGAAGCCTAAAATATAGCAGCAACAGTCAGATTGCGAAAGAAATCGTATGCAAAGTGATGGAATTCATAGGGCTTGATGATCAGCCTTTCAGTGTTGTTGAGGACCTAGGTTTCCGATGACTGATGTCGCATATCGCACCCCGCTATACTCTCCTGAGTTGGAGGCATTTTGCTGATGTTGCGCTGCCCGACCTGTATCAATCAGTCTATGCGCACATACACAGCCTCCTGGCCAGTGACATTTGTAGTTAAGACATGAGCCCTGTGTCCATTTTAAGCATGACAGCGCAGTGGATAGACGCAGAAATAGACTTTAAATTTCATAAAGCGGTCCTACATCGCCAAGAATTCTCCTGCTCCCATACTGCTGACGTTCTGGCAACAGCATTGGCAAATATGTTCCAGTTGTGGAATATTCTGAACATAGTGAAAGATAATGACCTAAACATGATCAAAGTCATGCAATACGCTGGTTTACCAAGCTTCGGTTTCATGGCCCACACGCTCCAGCTCCGTCCTACTATTTGCATTTTTCTGTGCAATATGCCTAGCGAGACTTTCTTTGATAAAAATGCTAATAGCTAAGGTCCGCATGTTAATAAACAGTTGTCATTTGACTTTATATTTCTTCGGGCTACTTGTTTAAAAAGTCTTAAATCTTCACGGACAATAAACGTTGGCCACTTATATGGCATACGCTCTTGAACTTAATCAGGAGATTGCAATGTCAAGGGCCGACCTATATATACGGGGCGGAGATTGGTGCGGCCGGACTGAGTTTGCGCTTGATTTCAAACAATCTTTAAATGGCTTATAATAACTCAGCAAGTTTTAACTTACTTCTAAAAAATTTATTTGGTAATTATCCTAAAGATGAAATTTGGTCTGCACTGATCTCCAAAATAGAAATATTTGCTGAAATGTAGTATGCTACATATGATTTATAAAAGACAACATTCAACAATGCCGTTTATCAACATTTCTGTTCCATTTAATAGAATGGAACAGGGGTGTCACGGTGTGAGATTTTCACAGTAGACATAACCTTCTCCAAAAATATCACGGTTTTGGTATTACGTGGCCATTTACAAAAACACGGCGGCGGTTAAAAGGAAATTAAATATTAAAATGTACTTGAACATGCATATATTAAATGTATAAACCTATCATATATTATAATTCTTTATAAAATATTAATTGAGTCTTACATGTAAATGCATTCCTTACAAAAAAGAAAAGATTATTGGTTTCCTCCCCCCGCCCCCCCCGAATCGTTATCAGCACCAAGACGGCAGTGTAGTATAATGGTTAAGGAACTGGCCTTGTAACCGAAAGGTTGCAGGTTCGATTCCCAGGGAGGACACTGCCATTGTACCCTTGAGCAAGGTACTTAACCTGCATCGCTTCAGTATATATCCAGCTGTATAAATGAATAATATGTAAAAAAATTCTAAAAAGTTGTGTAAGTCGCTCTGGATAAGAGCGTCTGCTAAATGCCTGTAATGTAATGTAAAAGACTGTACTGTCAGTTTCTCTTGTGATATGGGGCGGCAGTTTAGTATAATGGTTAAGGAACTGGACTTGTAACCGAAAGGTTGCAGGTTCGATTCCCAGGTAGGACACTGCCGTTGTACCCTTGAGCAAGGTACTTAACCTGAATTGCTTCAGTATATATCCAGCTGTATAAATGGATACATGCATGGGCGGAGCGTCAGGGGGTGCTGGGTGTGCGGCTGTCCCAGGGCCCGCGGGATCCGGGGGCCCACTGATCTAGAGCACGGGCCCCAGCGCAGGGTGCAACGTTTAACGAGAGCGCGATTGACAAAGTTAATATCAATACATCGATGTCTAGGAACAATTGTACTAAAGAAAATAGTAGCGCTCAACTGGTTATATACCACATATTTCACAGAGAAAATACGGTCACGGTTGGTAGTAAATTAGATAATTATGACTAAAATAAAATAGTTAAATGAACATATAAATTAGATATTTTGTGTTACCTGCAGTTATTTAGTACGCAAACAGTTATAGCATGCAGATTTATGAGTGAATCGTAGCATCCAAATGAATGTCGGGTAAGGTTACGGTGTCGCGTAGCTGTGAGCGTAGCCTACAATTCCTCCCAGTATAATTTCCCCCACTTCCGGGTCCATTGCTTGACTGTACGTCTCGCTAGCTACTAGCAACTAGCAACTAGCACTGAACTGTGTCGATTATACGCTCTATGCTTGCCAGAAATCTACAAGTGGTTTGATCATTTTCAATGTCTTTGTTCAATTGGCCTGTAAATAAACATTATTAGCTAGTTATACACTCGCATTAATGAGAGACCAGATACCGAAACATGCGTCCGTCGCAGATCTGGCTAAAATGCTCATTGTAGACCACCCAGCAATGGCCTCTACATTCAGTGAGGTTTGCACGGCCTTTCTATTATTTCTGACTCTTCCGGTCACCGTTGCGACTGCCGAGCGCTCCTTCTCCAAACTGAAATTAATTAAAAACTATTTGAGGAGCACAATGGGACAGGAGAGACAGTGGATTGGCCACGTTGTCAATCGAAAATGATCGAGCCAAGAAGTTGGACATAGGGCGTATTGTCGATGACTTCGCGGAGCGCAAGGCTCGTGGAGTGCCTTTTAAATAGTGGTGAGTAGCCTTGATATATTTATGAACTGGTCGGCCGCCGTGCCAATGTTTTGTCTATATTAATATGTCGCTGTGCTGATTTTATTGGACAATTTTTCTAATAATTTACACTAGGTGTTTTGATGCTTATTTATCAAAGTAACAAAACGCCATGATTTCTTCGTTACCGTTGTGTGCTGTGATCGCTGTCAGTGGGGCTGAACTTTCGCTAATGAGGTAACATTACCGCTGGCTATGTGTGCGCTGTTATGCTGTGTGCATAGTAGGTTGGAGTGGGTGGGGCCCGTTCGTGCGTTCTGCACCAGGGCCCGGCGTCACGATGTTCCGCCACTGGATACATGTAATAAGAAGTTGTGTAAGTCGCTCTGGATAAGAGCGTCTGCTAAATGCCTATAATGTAATGTAATGTAGCAGGATATCGGCGGATATGGCCGGCAGAATATCGGCCCGAAAAATCCAGATCTCTAATTTACATAGCACCTTTTCCCCAGCACTTCACAATGAATGGCTCTCATTCACCCATTCGCACGCACGCACACACAAAAGACAGCCATGCAAGGCGCCAACCAGCGCGTCGGGAGCATTTAAGTGTCTCGCTCAAGGACACTTCGGCCCAGAGGACCACTCTAACTCCCGAGCTAATGTCACCCCAAAAGTTGACACGAGTCGGGGACCCGACCGACAGGCGTCGGCGAGACAGTTAAAAGGGGGAAGCGGGGGCGCGTACCGGTTGTCGGCGTCATAGGGCCTCTTGAGGGGCCGCCTGTCCTGCTCGAAGCGCAGCTGGTCCTGCTGCCTGCGCAGCTCCTCCCGCTCCCTGTGGATGCGCTCCTGCTCGCGCCGCCGCTCGTACTCCACCCGCAGCCGCTCGCGCTCCAGGAACTCGCGCTCCATCCGGTCGGCGTCCAGCCTCTGCTTCTCCACCTCCAGCCAGTTGCGCTTGCGCACAATCCTCTCCCGCTCCTCCTTCTCCCGGAACAGGCGGATGCGCTCGCGCTCCGCGCGGCTGTCTCTGTCGCGGTCCCGCTCGCTGGCGTGTCGGAAAAGGACCAAGACCGCCTCGGTTAGATCACCACGTGCGTAATGACAAAGGCATACAGCCGCCCTGGAAGACTAGCTTAAAATATCCATTCAATATCACGCAACTACGAAATTAGGACTTTGGTCTATTCCAGCAACTCCCACAAGACTGCTGGCTTCATAGTGTTCAACTCGCTTCAGTGACTGGGCCCATGTGTAAAGGCCAGACAATGGTTCGGAGTAGTCTGTTCACTTTAGCATGGAATACACTATGATAGGATCATGGAAAGGACCCTGCCATAAATCCAAAGCCATGCTAATGTCCGGAAATAAACGTTTTAGGACAGTAAATTCAGCAACTGCCATAGTGAAACCACCTTCAAAACCTTAATGCTAATAGACTAACTGAAGAAACCTTCATGGGGCCAGGAGGATATCATGCTAAACTCGCCCTACAATACACCGACCCGATGTAAACAAGCACAAAATAAGGAATTTGATGACTAACTATGAATCACATTTTCTAGAACAGTTCTTTTAGACAAATTACTATTGAACAACCCTTCATCTGAAGTTTTGAGTGAAATAGATGTCAAACATAGTTATTAAATATTAGGGAGCATTGCTTTAACATTTGCAAAGATTAAAACCATATTGGTTTATTATGTAGCTACACATTTAGAACAGACAAATTGTGCCATTCATGGGTCTGATTTTAGGCAGACAGGAACAAAGTGATACAAGTCCTCTCAGCTGTAAAAAATAAAAATAAAAATGTAAGTCAACATTTCATTAATAATGGCTTAAAGGATAATTCAATCCCCCCCCCCCCCCCCCCGACCTACTTTTACAACCCATTCCCACCATGCTTATCGGTAATAATAATTTTGTCACATCTTCTCCATTTTGAGCTTTGGTCACCACGAGAACCGCTCCACTCTGCTTTACAATGGAGTCCAATGGGGGATATTTAGATAGAGGTTCAATTTGCCTCAGACAAGTCCAGTTCACCTACCCCTCTTATTTGGAAGTGTAAAAGAGTGTGAAAGACATCTATTCACCGAAATTAAAATTTAAATATATTCTCTTTGAACTCGCAGAATTTACCTCCCGTACTTAACTATTCGGCGTGCACAAAAATGTATTGTTTCCAGTGGCGTTTGGCTCACCGTTATAAGCAAACACTGAAAATACAAATCGAAAACCTGTTGCAATGTTTGATTATTCATCAGATTATTACAGGGATTTTGAGTCTTTTCACGTTGATGGACACCCATATTTATTTGAACAGGAATACACAGACGTAGAGCTAAATCAAATTGAAGAGGACAGAACAGAGGCTGAGACAGAAAGGCAACACAGAGTGTTCTGTGTATTCCGGTTGTAGTGGTGTTGCTGGTCTCACCTGGGCCAGTCAGTGCTACACAGAGCACTTGGGTTTTTAGCACTTTCTTTTTGTGTGGAGGGGAGGGGAATGCATCGGCCCAATTGTAATGCGGCCCACCAGGAAAACTACCAGTGCACCAGATGGCCGGTGCACTACTGTCTGAACATAAAGCTTGCAGTTGGAGAGTTCAATAATCCACAGTATCCCTGACCCTGTCTATTAACACTGCGAGAGGTAAGCACAATTCCACTACTCTGAATTTCAGTCATATATTACTACATTGTGTAGGTATTTCTATGCATCTGGCATTAGGAGGAAAGGGTGGATTTTGCAGGGCGTGTGGGGTCCTCTCACCCAGAGTGCCTCCGCCTCTCCACCTCGCGGATTTCACGCTCGCGCTGCCTCTGACGCTCACGTTCCCGCTGCTCCTTGATCTGGTCAAACGAGAGGATATCCTTCTTCTCCTTGCTTGGAGATTTTCGATCCCGGCTCTTAGAGCTCTGGATTACAAGCACACCACAACAGCAGTTAAGAAAACTCTAATTAGCCACAACACAAAATTAATTCACCGTGGCAAGGAAAGAAATTTATAGAACTTACTCGCTCTTTGCTTTTGGTTTTCACACTGATGACAGGCTCTCCCTTGGATTTATCCATCACAACCGTCCTTTCTGCCGCATGCCCTAAAAGGAATATGTTAAGAATGAGTGAACTACAAATACGTGTGAACTACAAATATGTCTGCCATTAGTAGAAAGGAACAGCTTAAAGAGGATAGGCAGACCCTAAGTGCACTAAAAGGCTCACTTACCTTTTCCATCTTTTCCTGCTTCACCACCTTCTGCCTTCTCATCCTTGTTTGCGTCTGACCTGTAAGAATTAACAGAAATGTGGCAGAGGGGGAAAAAAAGAGCGTCAATTAGTTTCACCCGCCGAGACGACACCAGCAGAAAGATGTCATTTCAAGCGCGAGACTCACTTTTCAGACTTGGAGTCAGAAGAGTGCCGCCTGTCGTTTCCAGACTTTTTAGCATCATTTTTGTCTGCAGGCTTCTTTCCTGCTGGTTCGTTCTTAGCCTAAAATCAAAAACAAGACCTTTGACTATAACTGATGTTATTTCATTTTTTTTTTTTAATATGAAAGTAGAACCACATTATACACTACTCACAAAAAGTTAGGGATATTTGGCTTTCGGGTGAAATTTATGGAAAATGTAAGTTCACGCTACAGTGATATTATACGCATCATGAAAGTAGGGCATTTAAGTAGAAGCATGCAATGGTGATTTCCTCATCTCAAACAATTTATTGAAACAAAAGCCAACAACAGTGGTGGGTATACCACAACAAAAATGTCAATGTCTCAATAACTTGTCATGTGCCCTTGAGCATCAATTACAGCTTGACAACGACGTCTCATGCTGTTCACAAGTCGACTTATTGTCTGCTGAGGCATGGCATCCCACTCTTCTTGAAGGGCGGCCCTCGGGTCATTGAGGTTCTGGGGTACAGAGTTACGAGCCTCTACACGGTGAGTCAGCTGATCCCATAGGTTTTCTATGGGATTCAGGTCTGGAGAAAGTGCAGGCCACTCCATTTGAGGTACCCCAGTCTCCAGCAGCCTTTCCTTAATGATGCAACCTCGATGAGCTGGAGCATTGTCGTCCATGAAGATGAAATTAGGCCTGTGTTGTTCATGCAGGGGCACAATGACTGGATTAATGATGTTATTCAGGTAGTATGGGCTTGTCACTGTACCATTCACAAAGTGTAGGGCAGTTCTGTATTGACTAGACACACCTGCCCACACTGTAACACCGCCACCACCAAAGGGTCGTCTGGTGACAACAGTGGCTGATGCATAGCGCTCTCCTTGATGTCTCCAACATCGTTGGCGGCCATCATTTCTGCTCAACGTGAATCGACTTTCATCAGAGAACAGCACTGAGGCCCACTGGTCCCTCGTCCAGCGTAAATGCTCCCTGGCCCATGCAAGACGATGACGCCTGTGCCTGGTGGTGTGGTCAGGTAGCCTTGCAGGTCGTCTAGCACGCAGACCACGCTGATGTAAACGGTTTTGAATGGTCTGACGTGACACTTGGGTGCCTCTCACCTCCCTTAAATGTGCCTGGAGTTGAGTGGCATTCATCATCCGGTTCCGCAGGGCACTGTTCACAATGAAGCGGTCATCAGTGTGGGATGTGGCCAAAGGACGTCCACTTCTATGCCTTTCTGTGACTCTTCCAGTCTCTCTGTATCTCTGTTGCAACCTGCTGATGACACTCTGTGACACTCTAAGCTCAGTGGCCACTTCCCTCTGAGAACATCCTGTTTGAAGCCTCGCAATGGCGAGGTACTGTTGATCAATTGTTAGGTGTCGTCTTGGTCTCATGATGTCAAAATGTGAACAGCATGATGAAGAGGACTGTTTAAATACCAATTCTAATTGAACCAGGAAATGTATTGGTCGATTCATGGATCAAACACCTGTTGTGAATTTTGCCGTTCAGCTCCTTGTTAGAGAACAGCAAGTTGTGCAAAAAGTACTGAAACATTGAATTGTTGGACATGTGCATTCAAAAGTTTAGAGAAGGTCAAATTAATTTCACCTGTAAAGGTTATAGTGCATTTTAGGTTCATCCTGAAATTTCACCCGAAAGCCGAATATCCCTAACTTTTTGTGAGTAGTGTATTAAATTTTACATTGAGCCTTCTCTTATGCATTATATAATCTCGGTTAGATGGCAATACAATCTTTTAGGCTGGTGATTATTAAAGATGTCTTAGGCCCAGAATATTCATATAAGAACCAATTTAGCCTTCATTTCCTTGAGGTTTACCACAATTCTCATTGAAATACAGCATGCCGAAATTGTACATCATGCAACTAAAGTTTTAAAGTTTATTTTCTTTTATTCAGCATGAGCAAATGTAGTATAACATAATAATGTAACATGGAAACGGTGAGGTAGATAACTTGAGGGGTATGAAATAAGAGATTTAGTACAGATCAAAAAGCCTCCAGAAGCCCCCAGGCAGGGGTGTGTATGATGGGGGGGGGTGGGTGGGGGGGGGGTTAGGATGATTCCAAGGGTCCTGACTGGTAAGGGCCCTCAAAAAAATGTGCTGTAATTGAGCAGGGATGGGGTGGGCTGGGGTGGTATGGTCTCCCGATGTGAGAGATTTTCATGGGGCCCAAAATCCCGGTTGGGGCACAAAATCCCTGTCGGTACCCCTGCACCCAGGCACAAGCCACACCGCTCACCCTCTCCACAGAGATCATTCGCCCATGTAGCTCCGTCCTGTGCAGGTGGCTGATGCACTTTGTGGCCTCGTCTGTGGAACTCATCGTCACAAACCCATAACAGCGTGCTCCTGGGCTCCTGGCGTTTGTCACCACTTTAGCACCCACAACCTAAAAGAATATAGGACAATGTGAGAAATGTTTTTCAAGTTTAAAGGTCATTGCCTATGTTAAAGGCCATTTTCAAGCATTCAAATATTTGCCCATAAAATTTGTCTGTTTTCAATCAGAAGGCCAGTAGCATTAACTTATTAACACTCATTAATTTGAGTAGAAATTCCAGTCAATGGTGCATATTGCAATTTGCGCTAACATGGAGTGCATTCCAAGTCCATTCACATGTCAGCCGAAGGTAAGGGTTTCGTCAGCTTTTCCTCACCATTACATTTTCTTTTTCCTGTGAAAGGGGCCCACATTGCTTAGGGCAGACTTGGCTCCTTTTGGAGCCAGCTTTCATACTGCCCTCAAGGTGCACTTACAGATCCGAACCAGCAGTTGTCCAAACTTTCCTTCCCAATCTTTCCCAGCATTACACAAATCATGAGCCTCCAGCGACCGTACACTCACCTTGCCATATTTGCTGAACAGATTCTTCAGATCAGTCGCTCTGGTGGTGGAAGATAGTCCACTAACCCAAAGATTTCTTCCACTACTGACTGCAGTACTACCAGCTGGGGCTTTTCAACACAAAGTAAAATTATGTCAAAAAAAAAAAGTCTAACAGTTCAGATGTACTGCCAACAGATATCCATCACAAACAGTTATAGAGTTCATGTGTTAAACACCGCTTGGGTATGTAGCTGGATCTTGATCGCGTCAGTTCAGGCTAAGTACCGTAATGAAGAGTACAAAAGTATTTCTAACAAGACCTGCAAGTTTATCCTGCAACCTTCGGGAAACAGGTTGGGCTGCCCACCTACTATTTCAAAACAATTAAAGTTATTTAACAAAGCACGTGCATTAATACCACTGCCAAACTATTCTTCGTTACTTCTAAGACTGATAATAAAGCAGGTGTGTAATAAGTCAATCTGCAGACAACAGTGAATGGTTCCAGAATATATGCACATTTTATATTTGGTAAATAACATAAAAACAAAAGCAAAAGCAAAAACTAACCTTTTTCATCTTTTTCTTCAGGCTTAACACCTTTTTCCTCATCAGAACTAAGGACAGAGAAAACACACTGTCAGCATATAGGAGGGTCTTTACCAGACATGCAGCTCAAATGTGAGAATACCTACCGTGTGAACAACACTGAGAATGTAGTCTATGAAAGCACCCTGGTTACGCCATGTTTCAATAATTAGACACAAATAGAAACTGATGAGTAAACTATTTCAAAGTGTCTAGCTTCCTTCACTACTGGCCTTAAGAAATCTCATTACTTTACACTATATGATGGAAGGAAGAGGGAGATGGTTGTGACAAAATGACCAAAAAAAAAGAAGAAACTTACAAAAAATGCGCAGACCATTTTACCTTCAAAGTGCACCAAACTTGTTAATAAAGGAGCCAATGTAACAAAGATAGCCATTGTTCTAGTAGACAGAAAACAACAAACCTCTTTTTCTGATCATCGCCCTCAACAGATGAGGACTCTTTCGCTGCCGACGGTTCTGCAGCGTTCTCTTCGGTCTTCTTGCTTTCTTCCTCAGCCTCTGCTTTTGAGTCCATTTCAGACTCAACAGCACATTCAGTTTCATTTGAGCCCTGTTCATTTACACTAGCAACCTGAGTGCCCGCATTTTCTGTGTCCATAACGTCTTCTTGGACATTTTCCGTGTCCTCCTCTTTAGATTCGCTTTCGTTTAGTTTTTCTTCAGGCTGTTCAATGTCGCTAGCCGACACTTCGCTCTCCAAATTGAGGGCATCATCCGCTTTAACCGTGTCGAAAACGTTTTCTTCCTCGGCGACATTCACAGAGCCCTCGATGGCAGTTGGATCGTCTTCAGATGGTGGATCCAGGTGCTCTTCTTTAAGCGGCTCAGATATACAAGACCCGGCTACTTTCTCATTTTCTACGGATTTAACAGGAATAGAATGGCACAGAGTTTAATTCTGAAACACAGCAATCATTAACGAGGAACTGGCAAGGCTGGAACAGGACGTGAACCTTTTCATTCCCCTTTAAACATGTATATAAACTATAGACACTTAAGAGACTGGAAAAACCAAAGAAACAGAACAAGCAACTACGTTTTTTTTTTCAAATTCCTCAGAAAAAAGTTGACATTTCCTACTTTGTTTCTCATTTCACCTGGTCCAAGCCAGAAAAGAGAATTCTGATCTGAAGAAAGCCGCAAGGCCAGGATAGGGCTCCAGGCAAGTCCATCTTCAAGCAAATTCTGAGTTCAGAGTCCAGGATGTAAGTGGGTGCTTTTGTCTTTTAACAGGAAATTCAGAATTCCTTTGGTGTTGTACATGGGTAGATAGTCCATTGGTGTACATTACATTACAGTCCTAAATTGTTCTTTGATGCTTTCTCCTTAAAAGGTTTCACATAGTGGAAGTCCAACTCTTCTCTTCTCAGCTTCTTAAAAGTCTTCTTTTGTGGCAACCTAAAAACATTGCACAGCATCTGCAACACCTAAGTGAGGGCCTCAATTAAAGATACTGCGTCGTTTCAATTACTGGCCATGTGTGTAATGTCACAACTACTGGACTTGAATGCATAATGAGGAATCTACACACAAAAAAATGCCCAGGCAATTTAGTCAAATACATCTTAATGAACAACAGCATTATGGCCAATGGACCTTGCCACACAGAGCCAGTAATTACCTTTGGATTTCCAGTCTCTTCTTGAGAACTACCACTGAGAGCAAGATCACCGAAACGAAGCAACTGCATAGCAATACCACGTGGAAATGTGTTCATATGCCACTTAAACAGTACCTATTTCTTCTTTTATGGCTTCTGGCTCCTGGTCCGGTTCCTAGGGGAAAACAAAACATTTTTGCGCCATCAAGATTAACCAAAAGCTTAACCGAAAGATTAACAAAACGCATAAAATGCCTGAAGACGCACCTCTTTTGATGGCAAGCAGTTTAGATCCTCATCTTTTGATTCCATGTCATCAACTTCAGCCTCCATTATTTCCTGGAAATTTAATTGTAGCAATTATATTAACATGACTGTTGTACAAACGACTCAAAATTGCAAATCACTCATAAGAGCAACAGGAAAAACGTCCTAATACGTTTAAAACGTTGTATACATGCAGTGCATTTCCAAACCACTCACATCGTCTGGCTTCAGCTCTGTCTGCACCTCTGGAGAGTCGGATTCATTCGCATTTTCATTGTCAGTGGTGGGTTCCTCTGGTGCGGCTTCTGGATTTCCATCATTAGACAGCGAGTCCAGGATTTCATCTGCGTCATACTCTTCACAGTCAGCTGGAATGCCGTTATCAATGTCAGCTTCATCCAGTACACTCATGTCCGTGATGTCCATTTCCTGCAGGCTATCCAGGTTCATCTCAGGATCATCCTGGAAGAAAAGGTCACTCCTTTCATTTGTCTTTGAATACTTAAAAAAAATACTTAGAGATACTGCAGAGGCTTTTCTAAGGCCTTTTTTACCGCTTCAATTTGAACTGGAACTTGTGAGTGGGTGTGGTCATATGACGATGGTGCCACATAGTCATATTATGAACATTAATACGGTCAAAGAGTGAAAGGGTGTGTCGATATAAGTCGTAATATTAACGTTAGCAGTAATACTAAGCAATTCGCATTTGAACTTGAACGAACTAGTTGGCAGTACAAGGGTCTCAGTCTCAGAGAAAAAAAACCCGTTGGTCTCTGCTTTTATACCACGTGCCCAGCCGGGCCCACCTGAACTCCACCCATTTTTATGTTAAGGATCTCGTGACGTCACGAATCCCCGGAAACCAGCGTATTGGTAAGCCTACACAAAAACTCAGATAAAACTATTTTGACTAAACATGAGATTTTCGGACATAAACAGTTGTGTATAATCATAATCTAACCCAAAACATTAGTTTTCAATGGGAAAAGTCGGTTTTTGACTGCAGTATCACTTTAAATGATTTGAACTCTGGGCAACAAACCATCCATTTATAAAGCCGCAGACAAACTTTTTGTTGTGTAGAGGAAGATTTCAATACTGAACCCAGCCCACCAATAAATCGCTCCTGCAAAAACACTGCCAGATATTGTTCTTAATTTTTCTTCCATTCCTACATTTTTTTGGACTGGCACAAATAATAGCTGTGTTGCCATGACAACTACAAGTATTTGCTGAAGATTTTTAATCAAGGACAGAGTGTTGAGCTTGCTTCAAAATGAATTAGGCTACAGTATATTATTGTAGTAGGACAACATTTCACATGCTAACTGAAGTATCAGTGTATCAATGTGCCTCTACATATAACAATTCAAAATATATGCATGGAACAGTTGTTTATCTGGGCTATATTTTCAATGTCATTAATAAAAAAAAATTTCTGCTGCAGCATTGAGCACCTTAAATATGATTTTGTCTGAGTTGTACAAACCAATTACAATTACTTCCTAAATCAACAGGGTTCTTATGTCATTTATTTGGGCCCATCTTTGGAGAGGATGCGGCCAGTTAGGCATCAATTATTTATTGTGGTCTACTAAACTCACCTGTCCATCACCAGAATCCTCTTCAACTGTGCAGTCTTCAGGTCCATCGCTGTCTTGTCTTTTCCCTGAAAGATAATGAGAGCCAGACAGAGCAATTAACCACAATACAACTTCTGTACAACAAAGTTTTAGATGTGTTAATCATCGGAAATGTTTAACAGAAGCCTTGACAAATTCATAAATTATTATATGACCTAGCGTTTTCCACTTTACCTTTGTTAGCCCGTTTTGGTGTCTTCTTCGTAGTTCCCTCCAATATGACAACCACCTCATCTGGATTTCCACCTTCTTCTTCAATAGCCTGCCATAAACAAACAATTACCATTACCGACTTCTGTACATTGATATGTAAGAATGCTTCCTATATTATAATATATATATATATATATATATACATACACACACATATATATATATATATATATGAACATCTGGCAGCATAGTGATGGTTTGAGGCTCGTATGATACCTCTGACCCTTGATGACTTACAGCCATTTAGCGAACCATGTGTTCCATACTATTCCCGTGTAATTTACAGCTTAATCTAGTCCCACCGCCCAATTCCCAGAGAAATTCATTCAAATGCAGAGGTTATAGTATCGCTTGTAAGAGTACCAGACAATTAGATATCAAGTCTTTTGATGTTGTTGGGTCATCAGGAAGTCATGGCATGCAAAGGATATGCAACCAAATATTAAATATGATGACTATTTAAATTTATGTTCATTACTTTTGGTTCCTTAAAATGTGGGGGAGGGGGTGGGGCTATGTGTAAAAATGGCTACAATTGCTAACAATTGCCATAGAATGAGATAGAAATAGTAGTTTGTAACATTATCAAAGTCTTGTCTATTTTTTGATCAATTCAATGCTTCCTTGGTGAATAAAAGTATCTTCAAAAACATAAAAATGTCTCAGTGATTCCAAACTTTTGAATGCTCGTGTATATACATTTTATTAATTTTTTGCGTCCTGAGATATTGTGCCGAACACTACGAGATAACTCGGTTGATCAATCCACAGGAACTCCCAAGTCACAGTAGTTCGTTATTTGTAAATTACGTTAGTAGATACGCGATACGTTAACACAACAACAGGGGGGCGCCTGTGTGTTAACGTTACTCAATTGTGCTAGCATTACCTAGCAACAAGCTATTGCTTGCAGATTCATCAAAAATTTGCCATTCAAAAGGAGTTTCGCACGTACAAACAGCCAATATAGATCACTTGGCCAACGGGTGAAAATGAAAGTAGACTTACTTGGCTCTAACGCTAGTCTACTAGCTAGCTATAGCTAACTCAGTCACTTCGCTAAGGCAATACTAGCCATCTTATTGCTAACTTATAGCTAGCTATGTTGTTAGCACTGGGTAAACGACCGGGGCCGATCAGCAAATATATCTTAGCTAATGATGGATGGAACACTGCTTTGCTTTTAGCAATAACTCAATTGTCCAAATGCAAACAATTCTTATTTGAAGTTTGCAACTCGTTTCAGCTAACGTTAGCTTTAAGATAATGTTACATTAAACGAATACCCCACCCCCACCTCCATGTGGCTCAGGGCGCCAGCTTTGCCATATTATGCAATTGCAGCAATAGCGAACTGTCGTTAATCTCGAAAATACAGCCTTAATGCCACATATCAATGACATAATCATTTAAGTATAGCATCATAACTTAAAAGTTCGGAGGCTTGCAACTCTTACCTTTTTCAGCCTCTCTGAGAGCATACTCTTGTTGCCACTGGTGTCTAGGTTTCGTCTTTTCAATTCAGCCTTCAAGTCGATAACTCTCATCTCTGATAGCTTACGAACTCCGGCCCCCTCCTGCACCTCAGCCGGTACCGGTTCTCCTGCCGATGAGCTTTCAGCCATGGCTACAAAAATAACTGATTGTGGACTTATTTAAACCCCACGGTCTCACTTACGAAAATAAAAGGCCCACGACAAAATGGCGTTCTTGAGCGACTGGCTGAGAAGAGCAGGGAAGAAACGCGCGTGCACGACTTGCATTCGGAAACGAGATACTGCGCAACCGCAGATGTGCACCCACGGAACTATATATATTTCTGTGGAAGAGACCACTGATCTGAGGCCAGTAGAAAAACTGCTGCGCCATAACCTTCGTCAGTGGATGCGGTGCATGCTTGCGAAGAGCTAGTACGAGTGTAGCGTGCAGTTCAGTGTAAGGTTACATTCAGTACAACCCAACATCCTAACTCGAAAATAACGCCCCAGCTTTTTATTACAGTATTTTCCACATATGCCAATTAATATTAGAATAGTTTTAGACTTGTCATACCGATTGACTCATAAAAGGCTAACGAGCAACGTTAGTTGACCTTATTATATGCTGATTAATTGCCCGTTGTAATAGGTCTGTTTAATTTCTGGTTTTCTATTCTCAGTCTCTTTTATATAAATTGAACTGAATTTATAGGACAATACAAATCTGTTGTGATGCCTGGTTTTGGCCATTTTTTCACGCGAAGAGTATGAAATAAATCAAATATTCCTCACACACACTAAAACGTACAAAGATTCACGATCTCATACAAACAGCATTTGAGTCATGGATTCATTTAAGCACAACGGTTTTTATCAAGTCAGTACAATTTATTAGGTTAAATATGCAAGGAATTGTATGGAAATTAGGTATTAGCCTGATATGTCCTGCATGATCATTCGTCTACATTATTCCTCGAGGATGCACGAGGATCTGAGATTCAATGAAGGTGGAAACGTTCGTTTTGTGCTATCCTTTAATAGCACAGGAAAATTATGCATTTGCTGGACAAATTTGACATACCGGAGCAGAAGATATCTGTTCTTTTTAAAAAAAGCAAAATACATTTCCAAACCTACAAGAACCTCGTCTGTCATTATACAGACACAAAATGCATTTCTAAATGTCGTCACTATTAAATTATTACTGTCATAATTATCGTCCAATAATTTTTCTCACAAAAAGATTCACAATCGTAAAACTGTTAAGCAGCAGGTTTGAGTCACAGTATCAGGTGCTGCTGCCCTCTAATGCCTTAGTAGTATAAAAACCTATGGAGAAAAAAAAACATTTTATTTCTACATTTTACTCTATAACACAATTATGGTAGTAACAATCTGTAGTAAAAGTCAGTTGCATTCATAAATATAACCACAGGGGGAAAACAAAGAGTGGGGGGAAAAAACAGATACATTTACATAAACCAAGTCTAGCAGGAGTGGAAATTTTGTTTTGTACGGAACTGTACTGACAGGTCCTCTAAACGGTCATGTGGCAGGCTCTTGCTTTCAGCACATAGTGGCTGGGGCCGATCTGACTCAAGAAACTCAGGGCTGAACGTCTCCTCAGGCACATTGACTTGCTTTACACTACCAGGAACCTCTCCTGGCTGTGAGAAGTAGGACCAGCAAGTAGAGGCTGAGCCAAGGGAAGAAGTCTCTGAGGCTAGGACACTAGATTCCAGGCCTTCTGGGAAAGAGGATGACTCTGGTAAGCTGAAAGTGTGAAGATCGCTGGAGGAGGACGCTGAGAAGGAGCGGGGTAGTCGTGGCTCATGGAGGTTGAGTTTAGCTACCAGTGGTTTACCTACAGTGACTGTCTGCTTTTCTTCCACCTCTTCGTCCATATTGGAGTACTGGTAATGAAGACACACTGTGAACTTAAGTTCCTTCTGTAAAAAAAATATAAAAAATACATTTTCACAATCAGCAAGACTGAGCTTTCTGCCTAAAGTAAAGGTAAATCATAGACAAATACATGTATACAACAAAAGCCCCATTTGCAAGCAGTGTAACCCAGAGAAATGTGGCGTGTTTTAAAGGAGAATGACCTTGAGTCGTTGCAGTGCTCTGAGGCGGGTATAGAGTCTTGGGACCTCTGGCCGACTCATAGTCTCCAAAGTAAACAGCAGACTTCCTGTATCCCAGGGATTCTCCTGATTGGTGAGCTTCAGATCCACATCCACACCCTGTCAAATAAATTATATATATATACATATATATATATATATATATACATATATATATATATATATATATATATGGGGATATGGCCCTTCTCATGCACAATGACTAGATTGTCAGTTAGATAAAGAGAGCCATTTCACTGCAGTCAATGGTGTTTTACACACAGGCCCCACTCTCACTATGTGAATCATTCTCTGTTATACAATCACCCAGCTTGTTCTGATTTTTGTCATGCCACCTGTCTGCTTTTAGCCTCGGTCACACTCCAGCCCTCACTGGGGCTGACCTAGGTAGCATGCGCCAATATTTCAGCAGAGGAGACAGAAAATGCTTGATAATTTCACTTCTCTGGAGCTTGACATGTATTCATTGAAAACAAAAGACAATATTTGGTTTGATCTACTCAGTCTAAAATGAATGTCCTATGAGTACTGTCAATATATCACTTTCATAAGAAGTGCTTTTGAAGCTGTAGCATCTTTACAAGACGGCTAAAGTGGAAGTGACTGGATTTGAACCCCTGGTGAGTGAAATGACAAAACATTAATTCACTGAACTCTCTTAATATAGCATCTGTTACACCACTGACAAGATGCGTCATATAGAACTACTTTGATAACACAGCTAAAAAGCAGTAGCGAGTAAGATTCAGTATTCTGAGCTTGTATTCCACAAAACCACCGGCTCCGCCCATTTGTAAATGATGTAAGCAGACAAACCATTAGACCTGAGCCTGCTGACTTATAGAAAAGCACAGAGCTCATTAATCCATACATTTTTCCACTGAAGCCAGGCAAGAGTTTTCCAAAAGACATCCAATCCATTCAGTCCAAATGTCTTTACCACGGACACATCAGTGCAACACTTCAGTCTGGCTATTAGCTAATGTGTAAAGTACTGTCCACCCTCACCTCAGAAAAGTCAGAAAGCTCGGCAGTGCAGGAGATAATGTCCTGGGGCTGATCCAGTATGCGAGTGTAAATGATCATGATGTTGGAGAACTCGGCAGCAAAGCCCAGCTGCACCTTCACCCCACAATCAAAGTGCAGGTACCGGCTTTCTGGGAGCACTAACACAGTATTGGGGACATCAATGACCAGGAGGTTAGCGTTTTTATAATCCTCATCCAAGTGACTAACAAAGATGTCATAGATTTTCATTACACACGAAAACTGGAAAAAAATGTAAAAAATTTAACTAAGAAATGAAACAGCCTACTCTGAACAGTGAGGTATGTTAATGAAAAGTGAACAGTTACAGTGTGTAATTTTAAAAACAAGAGTTACATTTGAAAGCCAAGTCACAGAATCTACTGATGTCAGGTGATAAAGGGTTTTTGGTGATCTGGTTTAATCTCTTATGTGGATATGACAAATTAACAAAGGCCATTTCAATTAAATTGTGAGGAGTGCTTTGTTTTTTCAGTTGATTGAGTGAATAAATGAACCCCCTTCCCATGAACACCTTATGGACAGAAATTTAAAGTTGTCATACCGAAATAGTGTTCATTTATTGATTTTCTTGAAAATCCTACATTTGCTTTACCTATGATTGTCTGTATGAATCATATCTTTAAATCATATCCATAGATTTTTAACATTGTATCACTGAAAAGCTGTGCTGTTTGCTTCTCGATGGTACAGGCAACATTTGCAGAAAAAAATCTCTGCATGCAAATGCAACATAAAATGTATGTAAAACTGCACATAAACCATGGTTGAAATGGTTGAATTTAACATCAGTCCCAAAACTTGTCATGGATCATTCAGTAAAATCAAAAATCATGAGAAACCACCACACATTTGTATTTTCTGCAGCCTCTTAAAAAAAGAAAATGAATGAACAGTAATTTGCGGCGATGCGGTCTCACCGTGTGCGATAGCCCACTGCAGGTTCCGGGCGGATGTGACCACGGGGCAGTCGGAACTCTGAATGCGGTCAGTCAGAGCGCGGCGCTCGGACAGATTGCTGCGGAGCTCCAGAGCCTGGCGCCCGCGTGTGATCTCACACTGGCCCATGTCTGCAGAAACATCAAGACCTGAGAATTACAACTAACTGCCATTTATAAATACCTTGGTAAGTAGAATCGGGTGTCTTAGTGCTGGGCTAAAACAAAAACCTGCACCCACATCAGCCCTTTTCGTATAAGATTTGACACCCCTGTACTATACCTTGCAAGAATAAACAGATCATGGAGGTGGGAAAATAGAGCGGGAAGAGGGGATAAAAACTACAGAGAAGAGATGCACTTTGAATGGAAGAAACAGAAACACTTGTAAACTCAAAGGCATGCCAACCATGCACAGGTTAAGGAAATAAAAGGAAGTGATGAAGAAACAGCCTCAGACCTTCAGCCACCCTGTCCAGCATGACTGTAACCTTCTCCTCCGCCAGGAGGCGCTGTTTAAGGAAGCTAATGAAGATTCCATTGGACAGGTCATCCTTATTGACCTCATAAGCCTCAGCATCCACACAGCTGCAGAAACACATCATTTTGCAGCATGTTGTGTATATGTTTAGGTTCACAATAAAGAATGGGTTTGTGCTCAAAGATTAATACACTTTATTTATTTATTTATTTTTTACATTTTATACACGAAAGGATAAACACAAATCCACAGACGCTTCAACCAAAGTCTTCTTCAATATGCTGCAAGTGAGCAGAATACCTTCTAAAACTTTTAGAATCGACTTTGTAACACTTGTCTCACATCTGGACTAAGCCTTATGTGTTTAGGTGAAAGATGAAATGGATTGCATGGATTAGTCTGTTTCTGAGCAGTTTTTCATGCAATTGCATTTCAGTGACAGAAACAGGAGAGGTTTGTGGTAGTGACACTCACGTGGCATAGCCAAACACAATGTTGGCTGTCACCTTCAGGGGCCCAGGTTGAGGGATGATGTCATCATTCAGGTTTCTAAAACAAAATGGCTGCCATTAGCAAAGTCATAAAATTCCAACAGTAGCATTATATTTGGTTCCTAACATTCAAACCAATCACCAAATGATCCTGTTCCTTGACACACTACCCACAGATGTCTATCTGACATCAAACCTTAAATGTACTTTTTAACCAACATTTGCATATTTCAGCAGTTCTCTTCAATCATCAGAGGGCACGTGATGCAAGTAATGGGGAGAAGAGTACCGCTTGCGACACATGTCCAGCAGGAAGACATTGAGGCCTGTCTCACGCTCCTGCATGCGCTGCAACACGTCCTGCACCCACAGGCAGTGTTCTGAGGTGTAGGAGTCAGGGGCGTCGATGGGAACCATGAAGCTGTTCCCGTAGTTCTCATAACCGTGACCCGCAAAGTACAGCAAGCCTGGAGCATTACAGGGAGATGCAAGGCAGGGTCAGCCAAGTACTTTATATCATGTACAGGAACAATGATGTAAGGCATATGTCGAGTGAAATAAATCACTGAAGTTTTACATTTTTCTGGCGCAAAAGGGTGTATGTGTTGTGTTTTAGTATGCACCTACATTACTTTTGCTAAATAAAATGAGCTAGATTCACCATAACCAAGTTCCATGCTTGTCCATCCGAGACACTTAAACGTTTAAATATACAGCCTAGAATGACATAATTTGAGCAAACCCAACGTTCGATTTAGACAAACAGTTGATAAGTTGGTGTTTTTCATCTGTCCGAAAATAGGGAACTACACCCCAGGATGCCCACACCAGTCCAGCACTGACCATATACGCCGCGGTCGAGCAGGAGCAGGAACTCCGTCACAGCGCTGTGCATCTCCTGTCTGTTAAGGTCCAGCAGAGAGACCACTTTGAAGTCAAGCTGGCGCAGCAAGTTGGTGAGCTCGTGCACGTCAGCCATGGGTGCCCGTAGCTGCTTGTGGTACTGATAGTTCATGTTGCCCATGAGAAGGGCCACCTTGTCTGTGGCTGTGTGGCACAGGATAGGTTGGGGTGTAGAGAAACCATACTTCACTGCACATGTTTTTAACACAAACTCAGATTATAGTAAGAAGACAGTGGCTGCAAATGACACTTACCATAGAAATGACTGAGCTGCCTGGCTGGGACAGGAGTGAAACATGCTTTTGAGGAAAAAGTTTGATTAAAAATTAATTAAAAGATGGTAATCAATGTAGAACCAATGTTGGCATATAGAACACAAGTCTCATATCCTAGGAGAATATGCCCCAAGCACAGGCAGTGTCCAGTGTTTTAAATTTAATTCCTAACATAAATCATCACGTACCTTCATCAGTCACATCCCAGGAGGCACCAGAGAGGGAACCAGGACCTGCAAAGAAAGCAGGTGGTCACCTAAAAAAATCTTGCAGATAATTTACCTGAAAGACCTCATGCTCCTTATCTATTATGTTACAGGTGTCAGTGCGGGCTTGCGGGCGCCCAACTGACCAAATTAATTTGCATCATATTAAAATGTAATCTGTTTGTGGCAAAATGGATCCCCACTGGCAACATCCTTACCAATTTCCACATGGGCCTGGTCACTCCACACCTCATGGTAGAGATTATACACTCTGCAGCTATACTTCCCGCGGTCAGCAGTGGTCACACAGGGTATCTGGGGAAAAATGCAGACAAATCAGGCCCAAACCCATACGAGTCTGATACTTACAAACTTACAAAGCATATAAACACCACTGAATTAAACCCCCACAACTCAATCACATTGAAAAAAACCTATAAATATACACTAAGACAGTGGTTCTCAACCCTGGTCCTGGGGACCCCCTGTGTATGCTGGTTTTCGTTCCAACCACAATTGCAATACCAGAATTTTAACAAGCTGTTATTTTTTCTTAATTAGGTGTTTTTATTGTATAGAGAGAACACTTTAAACTCTTTACTCTCTTAAGCCACGTTATGTTAGCAATAGCTATGCGTGCTTTGAAGAAAAAAGAATCCCATGTTCGTTATGCTTATTGTGTTATATTGCAAACAATTACAAAGAAGAGGTAAGAACTCAGATGAATAGGCTCCTAATTAGGTAATTGAACACAAGTTTAAGTTCCTTCATAATTTTTTCCTTAAACTTGTTAACACAATGCAGGTTTGGCTCGTTATCATTTGCTTTGTCTTTGAATTCTTCATTATTTACCAAACGGTTAGTTTTAGTGGCCATGTGTCCACAATTTCACCAATTATGAGCCAATTGATTCACCTCAGTCTTTAATTTGATCAGTTAAAACATATTTTACCTCCTTTTAATTGTTTACAATACAGCACAATGTGAATATTGGACTTTTATTCTTCATGGCATGCATAGCTATTACTAACATAATGTGGCTTAAGAATGTAAATAATCCCTCTAAACATTAAAAACACCTAATTAAGAAAAATTAACAGCTTGTTAAAATTCAAGTATTGCAATTGTGGTTGGAACGAAAACCAGCATACACAGGGGGTCCCCAGGACCAGGGTTGAGAACCACTGCACTAAGAGACCTATTCATGTATTCACTATATGATCAAAGGGTTCCCATTCCAAATGTGCCTACAATTTCAAGTTGCCTATATCACCTATGAGAAATTGAAATAAGAAACCTTCAAAGAAAGATTGGAATATATTTAAAGCACAGCTGAACTTTTGTAGAACTTTGGGTTGTGTAGTTACCTGGCCATGATATGAGTCCAAATGGTGGCGAAATACAGTGCATCCGGAAAGTATTCACAGCGCTTCACTTTTTCCACATTTTGTTCTGTTACAGCCTTATTCCAAAATTGATTAAATTCATTTGAGACTAGATTCAGCTGTAAATTACACTGGTACAGTATGGAACACATGGCTGGCTAAATGGCTGTAAGTTATCAAGGGTCTGAGCTATCAAACGAGCCCCAAACCATCACTCTGTTGCCAGATATGGAGTAGATGTGGATGGATCACTTTAAGGGTTGTTTCTCCTGACTTTTTTCCCCATAGAGTTCTATAGGAAAATGAGTCCGGAGAAATAACCCTTGCAGTGATCCATCCACATCTACTCCATATCTGGCAACAGAGTGATGGTTTGGGGCTCGTTTGATAGCTCAGACCCTTGATAACTTACAGCCGTTTAGCCAGCCATGTGTTCCATACTGTACCAGTGTAATTTACAGCTGAATCTAGTCTCACCCCCCAATTTCCATAGAGATCCATTCAAATGCAGAGAGGTTATAGTATCGCTTGTAACAGTACCTGAAAATAAGATATCGACAGTTTTTTTGATGTTGATGGTCACAGACTTCAGGAAGTAACAGCATGTAAAGCAGGGGTGTCAAGATCCGGTCCTGGAGGGCCGCAGTGTCTGCTGGTTTTTGGTGCGTTTAAGCACAAGTGATTAATTTAAGTCACTAATTGGCTAAGAAGTCCACACACCTTGTTCTCAATGCTTTAACTGGGTGCTGATTGAAAGGAAACCACAAATACCTGTAGACACTGCGGCCCTCCAGGACTGGAGTTTGACACCCCTGATGTAAAGGATATGCGACCAAATATGAAATATGATATTTAAAAAATACGTTAAAGCAAAGGGTATGAATACTTATGTAAATGAGAAATTTTATTTTTTTATTTTTAATAAATTTGCAAAAATCTCAAAAAAACTTTTTTCACATTGTCATTATGGGGTGTTGTGTGTAGAATTTTGAGGGAAAAAATGAATTTAATCAATTTTGGAATAAGGCTGTAACAGAACAAAATGTGGAAAAAGTGAAGCGCTGTGAATACTTTCCGGATGCACTGTATGTTCATCAGTTGCTCTGTGCTCCCCTGCGGTGATTCTGGATTATCACCCCAGGGAGCAGAGAGCAACTGACAAACATACTTCGCCACCATTTGGACTCATATCATGGCCAGGTAACTACACAACCCAAATTTCTACCAAAGTGCTTTAAACCAACTGTCAAACTGATGTAATATGACCCAGAGAACAAACATGTTTCTGGATTTCATGTGTTCTGGATTTTTATTTACTGTTCAAAAACAGTCATATTCTCGATACATTTCCTGCTGAAAGAAACATTAATGACACTATTATAGCAGGTCTTCATGAATCACCAGTCAAATGGCATTTGCAATAAAGGCTCTAGAACTAGATCCCATGCATGTTAGTCCTCATAATTATATTTAACTAGCTATATAGATTACAAAAAACAATTAACAAATAACTTATATATTTTAGGCAAATCATAATATTTCAGTGAGGTTCCTGTTTATTAGGCCTATTTCTTTCATTTCTTCTCCACTTATTCTACTAACAGTCCAACCCTGACAGTTTTACATATATGCTGCCACAAAGCTCTGACCTTGAGACTGGACTTGTTAGCTGGCAGCATAGGTTGCTCGTTGTGGTACCACTGATACTGTGGAGGGGGGTTTCCCTCAGCCCTGCACTCAAGACAAAGGCAGTCCCCCTCAGCGTTGGTCGTGTTCCAGGGCTGCTGGGTAATGCACAGTCCACTTGCTGAGGAGGGGAAGAAGCCGCTACTGTTAACTGAAAGACAGCCCCAGGGGATCCTCTTCAATCAGATATGGGTGAAGGCCAAGAGACAGGGATCAATAGGAAAAGAGAGGAGATGTCAGCGCTGTTCAGGGCTGTACCTGAGCTGGAGTTCCCAGACATGCTCATGGTGACCTGGGCCCACTGAGAGAAGACAAAGCTCTCCCCATGGTTGACACGGCAGATGTAGTATCCCTGTTGACTCAGACAGAAATGGCTGAGGACCAGATCTCGGGCACTGCCATTCGGCACCTGCGAAAATATTGTACCATGATTAATCACATTAGATAGCTAGCTAAGCTTCTTTTGGTCGAACATTCAAATATTTACATTATGGCTTGCTTCAAGCCAAGTGTAAGTTGTTCAACAGATTTTGTGTCTAGATGTGTTTGTGTCCACTCTTTAAAAAAAAAAAAAAAATCAACTACAAGCCCTGAGGTGCTGAATGCAGATCAAACATTCTGACATTTATTTCATCCTCACAAGTTGTCTAGCTAGATAAAAGATCAGAGACATGTTTATTCTACAACAAATAACCATGCCAGTGTATACATTAAGATGATTGTAACTCACTTAGAACACATCTATACTGATGTCATAAGAATTGCATTAATTTCCACTTCCAAATTTCCATCTGAGACATGTACAAAAAACAACAAGAAAAAACTGTAGCCTAGTATTGAGAAAAAATATGAAAATATAATTGGCCACTTGACCTCTTCTTTTCCAATGAACCACTGATACCCCAGTCCTGGGGAGCCACTGGCCTGACAGCTGAGCACCACTCTGCCCCCTTCTGGTACTCGCTGGGATTGCGGCTGCACTGTAATCCTGATTTGCTCCATCACTTCACAAAACACACAAAAAACAAAAGGCATCTGGCAATATTCCAGCAGTAATTAATTTAACCACCGGCACTTAGGGGAGGTTTCAATTCCAGACAAGATAATAACTGTTTGAAATAAAAGTATGGACCTCAAACACCCCCTAGTCCATAACTGCAAACCGGCAAGGTATACCACCATAGAACATATGCATGATCCTCTATACAAAAGAGAAAGAAGATGGAAACCTGCAGAATTTATCAGGACCTCAAAGCCAGTCATGGCAGAGACAGGACTTGCTCCGTCTTCCCAGTTTTTTTATTTAGTATCGAGAACTACTAAAGAAATTAAAAGCATTCTGGCAATATACTAGGTTAATTTTTCCCATCTCTTAGTAATCGGTCTGTCCTGTCTTCAGTTTGGTTCTGACATTAACCTATAGTGTTGAGGTACTGCACAGCCTCCTGGTGCTCTATCTTCTTCAGGCATTTCAGCAGAAAACCCAGGGAACAGGCGCGGTCGGCCAGCTTGGCCAGCAATAAGCGGCTGGGGCTGCCCTTGGCACTCAGCACCTGGATAGAGCAGCCAATCAGCTCTTTCTCACTGCAACACAGACACACCATAGAGTCAGGGGTATAAACTTTATACAGGGCAGGATGACCTCACCTCACTGTACCTCATAACACCTACACTACCATTCAAAAGTTTGGAATCACTAAGGAATTTTTATGTTTTTGAAAGAAATCGATACTTTGATTCACCAAGGTGGCATTAAATTGATCAAAAAGTACAGTCACGGCATTAACAATGTTAAAATTTACTATTACTATTTGAAATAACTGTTTTTTAATCCAATCTTTATATATGATTGCAAAGCCCCATTTTCAGCAGCTATTACTCCAGTGTACTAACAACACACTGTGTTACCTCATCCTTAAGTAATCATGCTAATGTGCTAATTTGGTACTAGAGAAACCATTCCCATTATATTAAGTGCAGCTGAAAACAACTGTGCCCGTTTAATGACGCTATAAAATGTCTTTCATTTGAGTTGCTGAAGTAGAAATAGAATGAAATAGAAATAGTAGTTTGTAACATTATCAATGTCTTGACTGCATTTTTTGATTAATTTAATGCTACCTTGGTGAATAAAAGTATCAATTTCTTTCAAAAACATAAAAATGTCTCAGTGATTCCAAAGCTTTAAACGGTAGTGTATAAATTAAATTTGGCCTTAAACCACAAGCACTATCTTGCACACATACACACACAGGTTTTCATGTTAAGCTCATGCTTATAACTGAAGTTGATACAGCTGGGATATTTCTGTTCCACAATGATACATTCCCTAGGCTATAGGCATGGGACGATATGAAAATTTCGTGTCACGATTATCCTGGCCAAAATTGCGATTCACGATATTATCCCGATAATCATCAAAATATGCTTAAAACTCTTAAAATGACACTAAAACATACTGGAATCACTTTACCTTACATTTTATTAAGAAACAAATATTCTTCTTGCATCATAGGACACATATCTTTTTTTTGTGAACATCCTTTTTAGTGAAAAACAAACAAGGACAGATTCAGACTCTCGCCAACACCCAGCAGGTAATCACAATGAGAGAAAAAAATCCATTAATAAAGATAATCTACCTATCAACCTGATATCCAAGCATTCACATGGTTCAATTAGTTATTGTCACACAGACAGAGGTACAGCAAGGACAGAAGAATGAATGTAAAAAAAAAACTATCAAACAATCTTAAATAAGGTAAATATTTATATAAGGCCCCCCCTGCATAAATAAAGGATAAATAAAAAAATAGCAACATTGTGTGAGTTTAAATAAAATAAAGTCCAACTAGCGCTCACGTAAGTGAGCTAGACAGCTTTTTGAAGTCACTTGTGAGGATATTCACGCTCATGCGAGGATATTCACGATTATCCCGATAATGGAAATTCACCACGATAAAATTATCTTGAGTGTTTTTATCGCGATAAAAGATAAAATCTTATATCCTCCCATCCCTACTAGGCTATCCCAATGGGGGAAAACCACCATAAAGTGAGCAGATTCTCAGGATGGAATCACTGAGAAAGCAATGACATGACTTTAAAAAAGCATTTTAACTTATCCTTCTGAGCAGGAAGTAGTCTTACTGTACACCACACAGGTAGGTGACAAGGTATCAGCCAACAAATCCATCACAAACTAGATGTCACAGAACACGGGTGTTTTTTTTTAAGCAACAAAATAATTTGTAACGGCACCCAAATTAGGTTAACTACATAGCTTTTTCAACAACATTGGTTGTGAAGAATGTGATTACATTACAATCACTTGTGTTGCAACCTAACAGCATAACGCTGGCCAACCCACGTTAAAAAGAGCACATAAAAAATATTATTTGGTTGTAATTCACTGTATTTTTGGGGGGCTTTTTCCATTTAACTTTACCCGTCTCATTTTCAGACAAATACAACTAAGAACGACATGATTCTGAGCAGAATATTTGCGCATTTGGGAAATGTAGGGAGATGTAGTGTAGTGGACAGGGAAACTATGTCACATTCCTCAATGGCAGCAAAATGTATAGGTGAGAATTCAAGCCAATGTGCTAAAGTGCTCTTAAAATGTTTAGGGAACACTTTTTACCTGTATGTATTTTTATATTGTTATAAACTCCTCAAAAAAAGTTTGGAAACGTTATTTCGGTCGATTATTCCTCCCCTTTAATAATACCAATTGGTATTGTATTTTATATCGTTGGAAAGCCTGATTAGTCACCTTTACAACGAGGTACAACTTGTAAGGATCATGCATTCGTGGAATGAGCAACACAGCTAACCGTGTGGGTAGCGGCCCAAAAAAATGTGCCAAAATCCCCTGCAATATTTTTCTGTTGGTATTCACTCTCGTTTTGAGCTTCAAGTGCTGGCAGGGGTATGCCAGTCACAGGTGTGTGACTGGCACCTGATTGGCACCTAATTGACAGCACTTGTGTGCATGGGTCCTGCAACTTTGTTGAGTTTGTGTGTGCTCCAAGCATAAACATGCCACGTTTGTCCCTTCAGGATAAGGCCCGTGCAATAGGGCAAGTGGAAGCTGGTGTTCCGGTACGCAGAGTGGCAGCATTATTTGGTGTCAGCCCTGGTACCATTTCCAAACTTAGGACCAAGTTCCGTGAGACTGGTGAAGTCAAAGACAGACCACGAAGTGGCCGTCCCAGGAAGACAACACCCCAAGAAGACCGGTTCCTCACCCTTGCTTCACTGAGGAACCGTAGGCTTTCTGCCAGAGATTTACAGGCAAGATTTGCACAACGGTACCACAGACAGATCTCTGATCAGACAGTGAGGAACAGACTGCACATGGCCGGTCTTCGTGCTTATAAGGTTGCCAGGAAGCCTGCAATGACTGCCCTTCACCGTCAGGCCCGTTTGCGCTGGTGTCGACAGCACCGACAGTGGAACCTAAGAATGTGGGGCAACGTCATGTTCAGTGATGTGTAGGATATCTAATATTTCCCCTCTTCTCTCTATGTCGCTCTCTGTCTCTCTCTCTCTCTCAACCCCCCAACATCAAAGATAAGCCAGTCTTTGTCATAAATGACCCCTCTCCCCCCCTCCCCCATACCTTAACCCAATCAGGACAGGGATGGTCTTCCTGTAGAGGTATTTTTATGAGTGTACCGCAGAAAAAGAAGTTAGTCAAGTTTGGAGTTTGTTGGTGAAGAAGTCATTCTTTTTGGTTCCTCGTGGGTTTCCTTTTGTTCCTGTTCAGCTGGAGGGTAAATAATTTGGCAATTTTTGGCTTATCTCTCTCTTTACTGGTATTTCCTAATTAATGTCTGGTTTAATGCCTTCACTTTTGTGAATTATAAGTAGTCAGCCTACATTCCTTCGTGAATGTATGATTCCCAGTCGTTATTCTAATTGAATGTTTTCATTTAATAAAATTACTTAATCTCAAGACCTGATTTAGACTTTGTTTTGGCTTGTTAGTTGATCCACCAGGTTACTGTTCGACTTACCTATCAAAGAATTTGGCGATTTAATTGATGATTGTCATTTTTTATAATAATTATTAAATTAAATCACATAAAGCTTATTTTGAATGTAGGTTAAGTGAGGGGTTCTAGCACGCAATATCGCTTGTGTTCAGTATTCAGAGTGCTGAACGTTTTAACAAGGGCATTGACTGTTGGAACCGCTGGATTCAGAAAATACACATTTTACCTAGTCCTCACTTACCCGACAGATGAATCAAGGTTCTGTCTGCGGAAGCTGGATGGCAGGATCAAAGTATGGAGACGGCGTGGAGAACGCTATGCAGATTGCTGCACAGATCGCGTGACACCTTTCAATGGGGGCAGTGTCATGGTGTGGGGCGGTATCTCTCTCACAGGCAAAACAGAACTTGTCATCATTGAAGGCAATCTCAATGCAGTGAGATATCGGAATGAGATTCTGGAGCCAGTGGAGATCCCATATCTCCAGAATCTGGGACCTAACTCCATCCTCCAGGATGACAACGCTCGCCCCCACAGAGCCAGGATCATCACAGAGTACCACCAGAATTTGGGAGTGGAGAGGATGGAATGGCCTGCCGTGAGTCCAGACCTCAACCCAATTGAACACCTGTGGGATCAACTTGGGCGTGCTGTACGTGCCAGAGTGACCAACGCAACCATGTTGGCTGACTTGCGGCAAATCCTGGTTGAGGAATGGTGACCAGCATGAGGAGGAGGTGCCAAGCTGTTGTGACTGCATATGGATCTTCCACACGCTACTGAGGTCCCTGACAGTGTAAAATGAATAAAGTGTAAAAATGGCCAATATGTGTTGTTTTTTCCTTATTACTGTGGGAGAGTGCAATCATCCAATCCACCAAGCAACTCAAAACGAGAGTGAATACCAACAGAAGAATATTGCAGGGGATTTTGGCAAATTTTTTTGGCCCGCTACCCACACGGTTAGCTGTGTTGCTCATTCCACAAATGCATGATCCTTACAAGTTGTACCTCGTTGTAAAGGTGACTAATCAGGCTTTCCAGCGATATAAAATACAATACCAATTGGTATTATTAAAGGGGAGGAATAATCGACCGAAATAACGTTTCCAAACTTTTTTTTAGTTTATATATAGTTGCATTACAGATTATTGGTGTTACACTCCACTTTAAGTTATTTCCTTTTCTCTAAAAAGTGAGCCTAAACAAATATTGCGCTAGCACCTTTCTTTATCACCTCTCCAATATCCACCATTTAGAGGCAGAAAACATCTTTAATATATAGCACACATAAAAGTACCTCTCATTGTGAGGTGATGTTATAGCTGTATTTGAGTTGAGTCTCTTACCTGCATCGAAATTGGGGCTGTGTATTGACAGCATCTGCCAGTTGTCTCCAGCCACACTTTGGGTTGTCCAGCAAATCTGCCAGTTTGATAAGTACGCCCTCTCTCAGAGTTCCCAGTCCCATATTCCAGTCACCCATTTCTCACCTGCAGCTGCCAAAGCCACCCTTCACTCTACCTATATGGAAACAAGCAGAACTTTTCCAGGTTAACCCCAGCAATACATGTAGCAAGACAGTTCTTTCAGAAATATAACTGTATTAAGTATCCAATACTGTAAGGACATCATGAATGTTCAAACCAAGGCCACAAAGAGACCACTGTGTTTTTCGTTATTGTCATTTGTTTTGTTTCACTCAACAAAACAAAAACCAAATGACAACCATATTGTTAACTTCAGTAGTATATGAATATTCATCACCCTCAGTCCAACTAAAAGAAATACAAAACATATATAAATCTTATCTTAACTGAATTACATCAAAAAAATATTTTATCAAACGGTTTTTTTTGAGGCTGAATAATTTCTAAAAAACAAAATGTCAGTGTTCATCTGAATTCTTCTGGGTCTACACTCTAGAGAAAGATGATGTACAGTATGTTCAACCATTACTAAGTTTATTTACTGGAACATTTCTCCAGATACACTTTCATATTTGTGGGAAAAATCCCTACTGAATCTAAATTCTCTAGTATGAAAGGGCTTATAAACGGTACACCAGACTTCATGTTCTGAGAATGTACACCGCTTCCATTTGCCAACAACACCAAGATTTTCAAATCTAGACCAGCAAGATAACTTTTGCATGGAATTGCCCAAATTGCATGCACTAAGCACCTTTTTTATTTATTTCATTTAATCAACAAAATGGCAGTGAGCACACCTAGGCTATTAGAGAATGTGATTGCTGGAGTGTTTGATTGCCAATAGCCAACAAATTGGCTGCTACAAATGGGAGGTGCTCACCCCATGAGTATGACCAGTGCAGATCGTGCTCAGAGACACAGAATGCTTTGTGTAATAAGCCCGCACTCACATAAACCGGGCCGTGACTGGCACACGCATGTAAAACAAAGCCAGTGTGATTCAAGTTTCTGGCAGGACTATTCTTTGATTTAAATATTTATTCATGCTTGACTCTATATTTTGTTAAATTAAAAGAAACGTCACATATTAAGCTTCAGTGATGTAAATTTCCTTTTTTTGTATGAGGAATTTGTGAACAACAGTCAACAGAAAGTAGGCTACTAACTTATAAGTTAGGCTACAGTAATGTTCATTTGTAGCCTACTGAGACCAACTGAATGTTAGATGTGTTACTGTTAGTTACAGAAGAAGCTTTAATGCCCATTTTTTCCCCATAGCATACAGACAGAAACCGTTCCTAAACAATGTTAGAAACGACTATTAAACCAAAAGCTGTAAACGATCTCATGAATCTAGGAAGCCATATGGAAACGGAACTCCACACATCCTTGCTACTGCTTCTTCTACTGCTACATTAGCTATCGGCTACAAATCAAATCAATATTTATTTATATAGCGCATTTCACAACCATTTGTCACAATACGCTTCACAGAAAAACCTAGCCTAAACCCCAACAAGAGCAAGCCAAAGACAACAGCGGCAAGGAAAACCTCCCTACAACTGAAAAAAAAAAAAAAAACCTGCCATAGTAGGCTACTAATATAGCCTTACTTTGATTGAGACATCTAACTTACATGGAGAAATTTAATTTCGGCCAAGCGAACCATGTGGAGCTAGTAACGTTAGGCCCCTACTTCAAAAGTAGCTGACTTGTAACTTTACTTAAAACGTCACTTGTATAGAAACTAGTTTGCCGGTTGTCTCCTTTTAGTTTTATGTTACTTTACCTGTTTATGGTTACCTCCTCTTGCTTCTTCCGGGACCTGTTAGCCAGCCAGCTAGCAATTTCAAAAGCCCAACGTATCGATATATAGTCCTGTTTTTTAAGCTTTTTGTAAGTTTGTAAACTTTATCTAATGATAGGATAAGAATATGCAGCACACGCAAAATGAAAGATTAAGTGTTTCACTAAAGAGAGGGAGGGCATGGAGAATCAGTGTCTACAACTCATCTCGGAAGTAAATTCATCTGACAGAACGACTGGAAATCAGAGAATCTTTACAAAGAGGAAATTTTTTTACATATTTTAGTTCCGCTTTCTCATTGGTTCCTCTTCCTCTAGGTCATAGTTGCACGAACGCGTAACTACTTTCTCGTTGAAAATAATTTACTTTCACCTCGTCTGAGCATATAGCAAGTCCGCAGCCGTCGCACCATCAAGTAGTAAACTCAACTGTATGAGCTATCCAAGAGAACCCTCGATGGTCTTCACAATAGCTGCAATTGTTGTGCTGTAGTTCTCTCATGTAAAGGGGATGCAAATGGCTGTGTAATAGCGTTAATGTCTAGGCATATAGTACAATATTTTCATCATAAATAATTTCACGTCTAAATCCATGCATGCTTTGCAAGTTAAATGTTTTCAGTTTTGAAAACAAGTACTTTATTTTGCTTTGTTACAATAAACCTTATTGGGGAGAATGCCAATACACATTGACACAAGAATTATACAGTGTTCTTGGATAGGTCCAAAGTTTGTGGTCACAACAAATTTCTGAACTTGCACTTTTTATGATATTCACTTCACTGTTCACTCAGAATTATTTATACTCAAAACGGCCATTTCAAACAGCATTTACATCACCAGCATTATATGGAAATTGTTTGTAAAAGTAACCAAAACTGAGGCACAACTGTTTGACAGGGAAAAAAAAAATACAATGACATTCACAAACTCTGAAAACCATGGCGATCATGTTTCATACTGCTCCACAGCAAGTCCTCTGCAAAAATGTCTGGCAGGATGAGGCTGCTTAAGGACGGACAAACTTGATTTCCTTCTTTTTTTTATGAAAAGTAAAAACATCAGAACTAACCAAGTCATATCTGGCGAGCAAAGCCAGGTTTTGTAATCCGATGTATAAGACATGACAGCAGCCACCACCCAAACACCATGCCTTGATGTCCAGACTGAGCATGTATGTACAGCTGAGAGCAGAAGCAGTTGGCAAGGCCCAGTCCTCTAAAATTTTTTGCCCTTGTTTAATCTGTTGAAGCGCCATATGTGTTCCTTTCGCAGAACCTTCCAGTATTGGCGGCTCTCTGGGTCCAGCTCAGGCAATTTCTTTGGGGGCCCCAGATTCAACTGGAACAGCCTAGAAGGGAGGAGAGAGTTGGGTATCACTGCTCAGTACATGTATCAAAAAAAGATCAGATCATCAGACCAGGAACCTTTTTACCAATAGATGCATCAAATGGTAAATAATCAAGTTCCTCCACCAGGCTGTTTAGACACTCACCACTCAGGGTATTCCTCATGGGGTCGCAGAGGGGGGTCCTGACCTTGCTTGAAAATGTTGACCCCCACAGCATGAGTCGTTAACTTTACAGGATCCTTACACACATCTGGGCCCTTCAGAGCCTCTTTCGTCATTCCTTTCCCTTTTCCTTTCACAGCTGGCAAATAAAGGCAATGGTGAGATGCATCCCACAACTTACTACATACATAGACAACTGTTCTTAAATGGTTTCCTATCAATCATCTTATTACTGTACACGCATGCAATGTTGAGATACATTCATATCCACTATTATATAACATTTATCTTATTAACTTATTGTGGGTTGACACTGCCATTCAAAAAATTCTCCACATTGGGTAAACCTCTGCCTCAATTTGAGAGTCGCCACATTTCAAGAAAGATAAGCCAAGATAAACAGGATAGTGTTGAAACCACACTGTGTATGTGAAGGGCTATAAGTCCTCCAAAACACAAGTCTGAGACACCATGTGTTTATTAAATCACAGGTGCAACATAGTAAATGTGCTCAAGTACATAAAAATAAAAACTAAACGGCAGCAAACGTTTCAGTCAACTTCATCAGTGCTTTCACAGGACTGGTTCAGTTAACCCCCCTGTGATGTTGAAATTTTATGACGCCTTTTATGTTTGGGGTCCAATTGACTCCAACAGTAAATTGCTACAAAATTATCATAATAGAAAAATTTTAAAACTTTGTGTGTCGTCATGTTAATGTTTCCCAATGTATTATCCTTTTATCCCTAAATATTAAAAATGTGTGACAACCTTCTCATTTTAGAGCTGGAGGTAAGTGAAAGTTTGACGTCTTAAACCTATGTGGGAAAGTACCCAGAATCACCCACAAAAAATCTGATATAAAAAATAAAAAAGGTCATAAATTTTCTGCAGCTACAGAGCTTGGGGTCAAAATGACCCTACATAACACCTTTGTATATAAAGTTGTATACATAACTTTTTGAAAACATAGTATATTTATTGTATGTTTTTTCTTATTTAATCCCACCAAATTAGGAAAAGTTATTACAAGATTAAAAATTAAAAGGTTAACTGGTTTTTAAGAGACTTCAAACACTGAATAGGGTCAAATTGACCCCAAACACCATAGGAGGGTTAACAGTAGCCTATATGAGGACATTACAGCCATACTCTGTTGCACCTATGATTTAAGAAACACATTTTTGGCATCTCAGCCTTGTTTTCCTTTATTTGGGGTTAATAGTCGTCTCACAAACACAATGTGCATGTTCAATACTATCCAGTTTATCTTGCCATTGTCATTGAAATATCACACATTTCACTTCTAATTTGTGCCAATACCAAATCAAAAATCATTGATAAGAACTTGCTGTTGTAGTGTTTTTTTTCCAGGTGGGATTAGGGCAGTTTAGGGTAAATTCAAAAGAAAAGAGCCACCTCATTTCTGGATTTTAATTGTAACCAGGTTGAGTGTGATCAAATTGTCAGCTCAGACAGGGTAAGAAAAAGAGAAAACAGGGGCACACTACTGTGAGTAGGGCAAACACTATACATACAACTAAACTACCAAACCAAGCGGACAGTACGGGTTTCACTTGACTTCACACAGGAAGTTCTGGCAGGAACACAGGCTTTCGCTCTGTCGACATCAAGACAGTAAAACCTCCCACATAGCTGCAGTTCTCATTAAAAGTTTTGGATTCATATCACTCAGGTGTACCAACACTTATTGCCATATTCTTTTTATTAGGTCTATGTTACTTTATTTGCTTATGTATTTGCATAACTGCTAAGGTAGATGCTCGTTAAACCAGGTAAATTCAGGCCAGTTACTACAGCTATATTTTGAAGAATGTAGAATTACTAGTTACATTATGAAGAATATTAAGAATTTAACAGATGAAGTGAATGGCTTATGACCTAAATCTTTACTTATAAAAACTTATAAATAAACTGTGGAAGTATAAAGGACTATATATGCGTGCATGAACGGGGTGGCTCATCTACCTACCTACCATACCCTTTTGAAGCTCAGATGAAGACAATATTGGTGTACAAAATGGAAAGTGATGCAAATGAAAACTTACACTGCCAGAGGAATTACGTAAATTGAGATATACATATTTCCCCTGGTGATTAAGTACTGCCATAACATCCTCTCACATGTGCAGTTTTTTCTTTTCACATTACAATGAAGCTGCAACTGAAACATAAGCATCGTAGCTTTCATCTTGCTGGAGAAAGATGGATTCAGAACTGATTTCATAGACTGATTATAGGCCTAAGAAAAAAATCTCATCAAATTAGTATTAGGTAGAGGCTACAGAAGTATGGTGGGAGTTCTGCAATTTTGAGAATAGGCTAACTAGTATAGCATTTACTCCACAACACCTGATTCAAATATTGACCTTAATGAAACATGTCTGGCAGAAAAATACCCCGCCATGTTCTACAAAACATGATGTTAGTGCAATCGTTCACATTTCTGTAATTGCTTCTAGTGAATACCTGGGAGAAGTTTTCTCTACAAAGTCAGCTAATCTGACATTGTAGCTAGTTCATTCTACAACGTCTATTTAACATTGTTTTACGATCTCAATGAAACAAAGCAGTCTGCGTAATTAGTCGTGCTATGTGACTTGGTTAAAGATAACGTTAGCTAACGTTATAAGTGTTAGCCATTGGTAGATTAGTACATCAATATTACATAGCTAGCTTGAGAAAAGCTCATTAGGTTGCTATTACTCAAAGCCCATAGAGTACGATAAAATCTCTATTACCCGAGACTTGCTAGTTGGCTAACATTAGCTTGAAGAATCATTCGAGACTGAATTAAATGAATTAAAGTTTGCTAAAAACACTCTTGTTTTTCTAGGCACAAGGTAACCATAAAGCACGTAGAGGTCATTCTCAGTTTATATTAGCTAAGTTATGCGATAGAATAACTGGGGAGTAACTAAGGGGTGCTCATTTAAAAGAGACTTAACTTACTGGCTTTCTTGGCATATCCGCATGCCTGGATTTTGTAAATAATGCCGTTTATATAATGTCCAGTATAAGTATTTGCCGTGATCAATTTCAGTCTACTTGCTGTGTTAAACACAGCGTATGCTGCCATTCTTATTTCCTCAGATCACCTCACTTCATTACACAACACAGAATTGTATTAGCCACATTGCATGCTAAGCATTAGTCGCATCCATTTTACTTCATTTCCGGTCATGTGCATGCTAGACTTCTGCAGATAGATTTGCTGTATACAGTCTATGGGTGCGTCCCACAGAACTCGTGCGTCCCACAGAACTCGTGCGTCCAAAGCCCATAGAGAAAGCCTTGCCAACCACCCGATTCTACATCAGTCAGTCATGCTCGTAGATGGTTATACTCTAGAGTACAAGATTATAATTTGTGCCAATAAGTGTGGCATGATGGACCTTCTATTTTCTCCATGCGCCAACTGCAATGACTGCAATGGCATTCTTTGAGCAGCAGGGGCAGTGCTGAGGCACTGCTAAACAGAGAAAAATCTGGAAAAATACATGGAGGTGAATGGAGCTAAATGCTATAAAATTATCATCACAGTCGATTTTAAATAATTTCGGGTAACTGGATTATTACTGGCAATGTTACACGGCCTAATGCTTATAATTAATACGTAATTATAATTCGACATGGAATCGATTGTTGTGTTATGATCTCACTTTCAAAAAAATTCCACTAGCATTGATGCTACGCAATGTTGATGAGTTCGCCGGTTCATGAATATTCATTACCGGCGGCTCAGTCAACAATCCCGTCCTGTTTGGCGGTAGCCAACTATAGCCAGTAGCTCTCGCTTGCTCAGTAAAACCATATATTCTCTCGAAGCTTCTAGAAGATTCTTGTTAAAACCAGATTATCTATAAAATACACGGTGATGTACCGCCGGTACTAGCTAGTACTTTGTTCGTCATTTTTTCAGTTGTCATTCTTGTGCTGTTATTACCGAACGATTTCGGCTGGCTGTGGGGGCGTACATCTTGCTTTTGAGTCTCACGTCCAAAGCGGTCATGAATATTCATGACTAAATTTGCATAACCAGAGAAAAAAAGTATTTTTTTTCCTAAAGGGTTCAAGATTTCATTCATCTAAGTGTGTAGAAAAGCATATTTTCTTGCTGCTGTCTTTTTCTTTTCTGCTGTCTGCAAACTTTCTCCAACTTACAATAAAACATTATTATCTCTTATAGATTTGGGCTTCTGGAAAAAACTTCCATTGGCCCCCATTCATTCTCCTGAGTTTTAGTGCTCATAGTCGCCCCCAAGGGCCCTTCCACCACTACCACCTCCTGTAGCCTACTCCGTGCCCCGGAAACGGATCTTTGTGTTTTAATCTAATGTCGCTGATTACATCTTAATTACGTATCAATGGTTACATATTAATTAATGTCTCAACGCCAACCGCAATGTCAGGTACATTGTATACTGTACATGCAAATACTTGTACTTGAAACGTTCAGACAGTTTTGCATACTTCCAGGTACGGAGAGGAGTGGTAGTGGGGGAGTGGAGGAAGGGAGGTGGGGAGTGAAGAACGGCTGCGTCCCAATATTCTTCACTCCCCACCTCCTTTCCTCCACTCCCCCACTACCACTCCTCTCCTGTTTTCTTGTCGGATTCTTCTCTGTTCAGCAATGTCTTTTCTAACCTCAGGCCTTAGCCCCTGCAAACATAGCTGCTGTCTTGGTGAGATCTAGCTCTTGCATTTTTGCACATTAGCTGATGGTGGACCCATTGCGGTCTGGGAATACCTGATGGTTGGAACTCTTGTTATCCTGCTGTTCCTCTCAGGACCGTGTGTTCAGTAGGGTATGCCTGAATCCTCACGCTTAAACACATAAGTACTATAGTTCCTGATCCACATTCATGTAGTCCTCTGACTACTTCTCTTGCTCTTGAGATGGCATGTCATGTTCCATGAAGACTTTGACTTAGGAATTCAAAGCGTTATAACTTAGCTTCCAATGCTCGCTGTTCTTTCCTTGCCCTCAGTTGGGCATATGCCATATCAAGAGCATGCAGCTATCTTCTCTAAAGCCGTGGCCTTCGCTTTCAGAGAAGCCCAGTCTGCTTCTGCCTTCATACCAGCAGTGAATGCCGTTGAACTTATGGTTACATTTGTAGTCTTAGACACAACAGAGATTTTGGGATCCAAGGAAGGAGCAGCTTCCAGATCCAAAGATTCAGCCTTCAGCCAACACTTGCCCAAATGTAACTGGCCATCTTGTTTGACAAATCCAAGTTACTGAGTCATTAATTTTGGTAAGAGGTTAGAACGAACTAGATAGACAAAAGATGCGGAGAACAGTTAGCAAACTTGAGATGCTTGGGATCCACAAAGACAGACCCTCAGAAATCTTGCTACCTTTATGGTCACATATGTATGTGCATGTTTCTTGGAAATGGTTGCCGACCATGACAGTTGTGTAAAGGTTTGCCACCACTTTGTGCATAGGCGCCGGGCTTATTTACGCTTACCTTAAACGCAGTGGCAGGAAAAAACTACAATGGAAGAGACAAGTGAACTAATCAGAACCATATCTACTGCGTCCTGTTTACTCTGTATACTGCTTACTGCATACTGTTTTGTGACATGCAGGCTGCAAAAAATATCCTTGATACTATTATAAGCGAAAAGCTGGAAATAAGTATATCAACTGGGGATATTAAGAACACTCAATTTTCAGAACGTAGGCTACTTAACACCTTAAACACATTTAAAAAAGTATACTCAACTGGCATACTGCATAGTAAGCAAGTGCGCTGATTCGGATACGACCCGGGGCTGCGTCCCAATACTCTAAAAATGCACCCTCCTTTCCTCCTCTACCACCTCCTCTCCTCCGTGCCTTGGAGACGGATCTTTGTGTTTTAATCTAATGTTGCTGATTACATCTTAATTAGCCTACATATTAATGGTCACATATCAATGAATGTCTTGACGCAAACCACAATGTCAGGTACGTTGTATACTGTACATGCAAATACTTGTACTTGAAAAGTACAGGCTGTTTTGCATACTTCCTTGTAGGAGACGAGTGGAGGAAAGGAGGTGGTGAGTGAGGAATATTTGGATGAAGTTCGGGGCAGTGACCGAATACGATCCCTTATCCCCTTTGGGGGTGCATATTTGAGTCAACTTTGTCAAAAAGATTTTGAATGGGCGGCTTCTTCTTAGAAATGGGGGAACTTAAAAACAATCCCAGGATGAAACCCTTATTTCCAGGGTTTTGTTGAGGGGATTCAGGAGCACACTCATTCACAGAACTGTGCACTCATCCGTCAATTTCGGGAAGTAAACCGGAAGTAAAAAACTAAAACAAGAACGGGACATATTACCAAGGGTGTGTCCCAGGGTGTGTCCCAATAGTCGAAAAATGCCACCTTTCCTCCTCCACTACCACTCCTCTACTTCGTGCCCTGGAAACGGATCTTTGTATTTTAATCTAATTAATCGCTGATTACATCTTAATTACATATTAATGCTTACATATTAATTAATGTCTCGACGCAAACCGCAATGTCATGTACATTGGATACTGTACATGCAAATACTTGTACTCAAAACGTTCAGGCAGTTTTGCATATTTCTGGGTAGGAGAGGAGTGGTAGTCGGGGAGTGGAGGTGGGAGTGAAGAATATTGGGACGCACCCCTCCACTCCCCGACTGATCCGTTTCCGGGGCACGGAGTAGAGGAGTGGCTGTGGAGGAGGAAAGGTGGCATTTTTCGACTATTGGGATGCACCCCCAGAGTGTACAGGATGGTCTCGGATATGACAAACTACTGTCTTTTTATTTTTGTTAATTCTATATTAATTCATAATCTACACTTTGTAAGCATCGTCATATGTAAACTGATTGATATTCTCAATAAAACAAACAAACAAACAAACAAAAAATATTACAGACTACTTCCTCACTAGTTTGAAAAGGGTTTTGAAGGGTTTCCTTTCCTCTTCACTCCCCACCTCCTTTCCTTCACTCCTCTCCTACCCGGAAATATACAAGACTGTCTGTAGGCTACTATGTTTCAAGTACAAGTACCTGACATTGCGGTTCGCATTGAGACATTAATTAGGCGAGTATTTAACAATTAATATGAAATCAGCAACAATAGATTAAAACACGTTTCCGGGGCACGGAGGAGAGGAGGTGGTAGTGGAGGAAAAGGAGGGTGAATTTTTCGAGTATTGGGACGCACGCCACAGAGATTTTCTCGGAGGGTCTCTGAATAAACGGAGCCGACGAGATAACTAAAATGCATAGTGAGGTTAGCTGAAATCTTGCTAGGAAAGCATGCACAAGCCTACTTATAGATTTGCAAACGAAAATACTTAGCAGCCATCTTTACAACAGGATAGGCTATGTCCACAAGAGTGCTTGTTTGACGTAGCCTAATGCCCATGTGCTCTGAGGCTCTTTAAATATTGGGCTTCAAGGCGGCCCAATACCAAACTGGGTGGTCTGCACACTTGCAATTGCATTTCCTATATTCACCACTTAAGAGCAAGCGCTGTGCAAATTGTAAATAGTTTGAGAAATCCGTTAATTTGTTTTACGTTGTGTTTTTGTTCAATGACTTGCTTTGTACATGTTTTTCTGCAATGAAAAATAAGAAAAATCTGTTAATTTGTGTGTGTATGCGCCCTGGCGCGTGTACAGGGAAGGAGGATGCGCAGGTCCTGGGATGCAATTCATTGGAATCAGCACGGAAGAAACACGTTGTCATAATAAATTGGGTTCATAATAAAATATTGTTTAAATAATTTTTAACATTGTTTGTTATTATTATTGTTTAACACTGACATTTTTCAGAATTCCAGCAGCGTCACAGATGTATTCGTGCGCTGATGCCGAAGTTACCTATGACGTTTCGGTTGGAATCAGCGGTATGTTCGATTGCTACTATTATTCAACAATGAAATGTGTTGTACTTAAATGTAACTACATACTGGAGATTACTCATTCGTTGTTGTTGGTTGGTAAGAAAACAATCACTATATCAAAACTTTTCAAGCTTGCGAAAACTGGACTACTTTTACGACTTTAATTACATTCTTCTTCAGACTTTGAAAGGACACCCATTTACATTCTTGATTTTCTTGGAGGAACACAGGTAAGCTTAAATAGTTCACTCAGTTGCGGCAGTGACTCCCACCTGGGATTCAAAACATTTGGGGCTTAAAAATCAGTTTTTCAGAATCCCCTATTAAGATATTATTAATTTCAGCCTTAGAAATCAATTAAAAAGTATAGTAGATCTACATCGGCTAATAGAGCAGTGTCATCGAGAAAGCAATATAGTAGTAATTATGTAGCCTACGTATGACAATAAAAATAAAAAATGTCTGGGATTCAACTATTTTTATACGAATGATTTGTAATAGAATAATCTTATAGTAACAGATAGCTAGCAAGCTGTAAGATAACTGTTTTGTGAACATTTCATGACAGATCATGTGGCCTTGACAATTGATTGTTGTTTTTTATGTTTGGTACCAGTTTTTCCTGGACAGTTTCAAAAACAGTGCTTGTCCCATAAATCATCTAGTAAGATGACAAATAAAGCTTTATAAGCTACAGTATGTCAGGGGTTTCTTTTAAGCTTAGTGATACATAGGCCTATCTGACCTGAATTAATCATATGTATCTAATTGTGATAACCCTTTCTTTGAATAGTCATTCATAAGTTGGCTAATGTAATTCCTTCATAAGCATTACATAGACATTTATATATGATGTTTTCATTGACTACAAATAGGTGTATAGTGTGTGTCACTTGGTATGTCATTCTAATGTCACTTGCTGGATCAGTGGTGATATAGCATAGCCTGCCTGTTTGCGGTTATTGAAACGTGTTTTTGTTGTGTGTTTGAAGAAGGTATTCTGCTTATACAGGAACAGTAAGAAACTTTAAAGACGTTTAAACAGTATTTCTATGCCCACGTATTATTATTGTTTTAAAAAAGTATTGTTTAAACTATGTTTTCACATGGTTTGTTATTGTTTCTGTTCAATTTAGACGTTGTCCAGTAGCATCACAGTCAACATGCTTTTGTCATTGACTGCAGATCGGCATAGTGCTGTCAGGGTAATCCATAAGTAGTGACAAAGCACAACCTGCCTATTTGTGGTTATTGACAGCCATTTAAGAATATTTCTGTTGTCCTCATGTAGTTTTTTATGTACTGCTCATGAAGGCGTTATGTGGCTCAAAGGAACATTCAGAGAAAGGATTATTCTTTGTTATTCGTCTTGTGAACTCAATATGTTGATAGTACCTTACTTTCTAGCATAACATGTTCCTTAAATGTGTTTTCATAAGTAGATTGGTCTATTGCATGACAATAGGTAATTTTTATTCTAAGGGGATATTTCTGCAGATGAAAAGGAGTGTATAGGTACATTCTCACTTGTACCTGTTGGGTTGATGAGATTATCCGATTGAAAATTGTGTAGTAAATTTACCAGGGTAGGATGGTTTGTTTCTATTAATGTCAGCAACTATAAGTAATTAAACATCGATCTGATTTTAGAATTTTTTTTGCCTTGGATCCACATTTTTCATCTTTTTCATCAGGAAAACATGAATGCCGAACTGCATTTTTCACAGGTATGCAACATGGCCCCTCACAACCCACCTCATTTGCAGAGCTTTTCCAGGTCCATCGAAAAGGTCCGGTGCTCCTTTAGCTGATCCTGTGTCAGTGTTCACATAAAACATTGTATAATCGCATAGTACCATTCATAGAAATATGTAAATGTTTGAAGAGTGATTGTGAATGTTACATTTTCACAAAGCTTTCAGGGTTTCCAAAATGGTTACAAATGTTATCGATATCCAAAATATACTGTATATAGGCATTAGTATGTTAATCCTCCTTTTCCGATCTAAGCTTTCTATGATGGGAGGTCCCAGGCTCTCCCAGCAGCCATTCAGTGAAGCTGTGCAGCTCCACCAGGCAGAAAAAGCCTGGAAACCTTCAATGAAGAGGCTGGCTGAAGGGAGCCGGGACAGGAGGGAGGAGGACCCTGAGAAAGCCAGGATGCAGGACCTGTATGGGAAAATGCGCAGTATCCTCAACAAGCTGACCCCTGAGGTGTTCCCGCTCCTAGTGAAACAGGTAAGTGAACTCAACATCGACACGGAGGAGCACCTGAGGGGAGTGGCAGCCATCGTCCATGAGAAGGCCATCGCTGAGGGGAAATTCGCCACCATTTACGCCCAGCTGTGCCACTGTCTCAGGGAGGTGAGTGTCCCAGTCTGTCCCTTCTCATTGCTTGAGAAATTACTTCCTAGTCATCATGCTACAAATGTCAGCTTTAGATGTACATCTAAACTTGTGTACTGAAGAATAACACATGCAGTCTGTTCCTTTCTGTGTCTATCTGTGTATAGCTGTCCTCTAAACACTCCACACTGCCACCTTTGCATGCTTCAAAGAAGATAATTTTACATTGAATTTTAGAGGATTAGATCCAAACAGAGGAGGGTGGCCTTCTTGCTAAAACACTTTTCTTTCCCTTAGATGAACGTGCCATCCAAGGAAAGCCCAGGAGTTGCCATAAACGTCCGCTTGGTGCTGCTGAAACTCTGCCAGGTGGAGTTTCAGAAGCTGGGTGAAGGGACATTGGTGAATAGTGTCAATGGCCACCGCCAGCGGTCCATTGGCAACATCAGATTCATCGGAGAACTCTTCAAGTTAGAGATGTTGAAGGTGACAGTAATACACAGCTGCATCAGCAAGCTCCTCTACAATAAAAGCGAGGATGCACTTGAATGCCTGTGCTGCCTGCTCTCTACTGTTGGCCAGAAACTGGACTCGGACAAGGTATTGCACTTTATGGCTACGCTGTTGTTCATTCAGATACACTTAAATACCCCCTATACACAAAGATGTACCCACAATCACACTGTAACTTCCCACTGCTCCGTTTCTACAGCACCTCATGGATGAGTACTTTTTCATTGTCACCCATATCATCAAGGAGGGAAGGACATCATCCCGGATACAATTCCTTTTACAGGATGTACTTGAACTAAGAACGGTACTGTCTAAGTATTTGTGCAACTTCATCCAATTTCTCTAAACCAATCTATTTGTCCACCACTTGGCACTCCCAGTCCATAAATTCAGTCTTTCCCATCAACAGAAAAATGAGGTCAAAGAAATATTTTAAAGAAAAATGATGTCCTTCTTTGTCTCTGCATCCCTGGCTAGTGCTTGTCTAACATAGCAAAAAGGATCCTTTATATTGTTTGCATTGTCTCTTCTAGAATAATTGGTTCTGTAGGAGAGGTGAGCAGGGACCAAAGACCATCAGGCAGGTTCATAGGCAGGCTGAGATTGAGAGGCAGTGGGAATTTCATTCAAAGACGGACAACTGGCGCCATGGGGGCAAGGATCTCCGGGTCCATGAAGAGCCACACCCAGCCTGGCGCCGCAGCTGCCTCCTGACGGAGGAGCTTCCAAACTCAGAGAAGGTGTGGAAGCCAGAGGTGAAAAGGCTGACTCAAGGGGGCCGAGACAGGAGAGAGGAGGACCCTGAGGCAGCCAGGACCCAGGAGCTGTACAAGAACATGCGCAGTGTCCTGGATAGGCTCGCTCCCAAGATCTTCCGCCACCTGATGGAAGAGGTAAACGAGTTCCCCATCAACACAGAAGAACGTCTCAGGGGCATCGCAGCTCTCATCTTCGAGAAGGCCATCTCTGAGGAAGGATTCGCAGCCACATGTGCTAAGATGTGCCACTGTCTGAGAGAGGTGAGTACATCCATCTATGCTTTCACATTATTTCAGAAATTACTTTTATTCCACAAGTCTGCGCTTCAAAACATCAACTTCAAAAACAGTGGAAGGAGAAACTAAAGAGCTAATTGTAGTCTATTCCTTTGTGTGTGTCTATTTGTGCACATGCTGTAATGTTCCGCTCCCTTCCTGTCCGTTTTCCGTGTTTTCCTGTTTTCCCTCCGTGTCATGTTGGATCCCTTTGTCCGTGTTTTCCCCGCTGCTGCGGACTAGGCGTGTCCTTCCCTGTCTTGTTCGTCTGGTTGTGTTGTCTTACTTCCGCCTTTCACTCCCTCCCCCTCGTTGCATGCATTTCCTCACCTGGTGTTTCGCAATCACTCCCGGTTTATTTTCACACCTGTGCCTTATTTAGTCCTGTCATTAACCTCACTATATAGTCTTTCGGCTGGCTGCCAGTCGGCGCCAGTTCGTTAACTATCGTCACTTGGTGTTAGTGCTCGTCTTGTTATCTGGTCTTCTAGTGTGAACGATTCGCTTGGTTGTGGGATGTTATTCCCGTACAGCATTAGTTCTACGCGAAACTACGGATTGGTAGTTTACCTCCCGCACAATTTCCTGTCGTTTGATGTAGCTAACCTGTTTCCCTTCTCCTCCATCTAACCCAGCACCCATTCTCCCGTGGCAGTGTTCGTATCCCCCCGTTTTCGTTGTGTGTGTTGCGGTACCTCCACCTCCAGCTCGTGTAGGCTCCGGGTTGGCTCGTTACCTGGCTACCCTCCAGTTGTTCCTGTCCGACCGAAGAAGCCAACTAGTTCTTCGGCGCCGGCTCCTGGAGCTCTGGAGACCAGTCAGCTCCTTCCGGACCTACCGCAGCTACGCCACACCACCCTGTCCTGCTGTGCTACATCAGTCACCTGTCTACCAAGCCCTGCACCTCCGTGAGAACCTCCCGGTCTTTCCCGTGCCTTCCCTTGCACTAACCCCCCTCTGTTTTGTTGTTCTGTACCGGTGCAGTCAGTCCGGTCCAGTTCCTGCCCTGCCGTAGTGAGTCGCTCCCCTGCCAGTTCCAGTCCAGTCCAGGCGTGAGTCGTACGAACTACCTGTCCAAAGTCCAGTTCCGGTTTGGAACATTCCGTTCCTGACACGGATCCCTGTGTGGACCTCCCGGTCCAGTTCCAGTCCAGTTCCGGTTTGGAACATTCCGTTCCCGAACCTGATTCCCGTGTGGACCTCCCGGTCCAGTTCCAGTCCAGTCCAGTTCCGGTTTGGAACATTCCGTTCCAGAACCTGATTCCCGTGTGGACCACCCGGTCCAGTTCCAGTCCAGTCCAGTTCCGGTTTGGAACATTCCGTTCCAGAACCTGATTCCCGTGTGGACCACCCGGTCCAGTTCCTGTCCAGTCCAGTTCCGGGTTGGAACGAACAGTTCCAGATCCTCCAGTCCAGCTCCGGCTTGGAGCAGCCCGCCCCGGGCTTCCAGGCGAAAAACCTGTGTAATACTTGTGTTGCCTTTCCTGTACAGTGTTGGGACTACCCCAACACTTAATTTATTAAAAATACCCTTTTGTGAAATCTGTCTCCTGGTCGTTGCACTTGGGTTCGTCCCGTAACAGATACGTAACACATGCACCTTCATGTACCTTCTCCAGACTGCCACCTCGGCTTGCTTAAAGCAGGGTCTTTTTGACTGAAGTTTAGATTAGAATTGTACTTCTAAGGAGAGGACTGTTGCTTCGTAAGACAATTTTTTTCTCCCTCAGATAAATGCCCCAAGGGCTAACAACCCACGAGATTCTTTGAATTTCCGTTTGGTGCTTCTGAACGTCTGCCGTTTGGAATTTAATAAGCTGCATGATGACGATAAGGTAATTGGGATTGTGGGGTGGGGTGATGCTACAACATGGTATGATTGTGGAACTAACTTGTATAGCCACATGCCTCTAGTGTTCATCGATAGCCATTTTGTCTTTCTGGTTGATATTGTCTGAAGAAATCTGTAAAAATGTTGTCACAAGGTAACCTGAAAGATGGTCTAACCTTTCCACTAGTGCTGACTCATGAATCACAAAAGTGCAGTCTGTGGAGTACAGATCAAATGTCAAGGCTTATCCCGGGCTGTACATATGTGGCTTCTTCCTCCTCATCTGCCTTGGTCTTCCTCAATCTATGTCCAGATGGAGGGAGGGGAGCACCAGCGATCGATTGGAAACATGAGGTTCATCGGGGAACTGTTTAAACTGAGGATGGTGAAGGAGACTGTGATGCACAACTGCATCAACAAGCTGCTCATCTCGCAGAGCGACGTGGCACTCGAGAGCCTGTGTTGCTTGTTGTCCGTTATTGGTAACATCCTGGACTGTGATGAGGTATTCCACAGTGAGGTCATACCACTCTTACATTAAAACACACTCCCGCACGTACGCACACACACTAACTGTTCCGACTGCTTCCCATTTCAGCAACACCTTATGGGGGGATATGTCCATCAGATGGAGGAGATCCTTAACAGGAGGAAGGTCTCATCAGAGGTCTCCTTCCTACTGCAGGACATAGTGGACCTGAGAAAGGTATCACTCCTATTTGACTAACCATAAATGCTACCACCCCCTCCCGTCTCCCAACTTGACCTCCTTTACGCTCAATCTCTAACCCATCCTCTTTAACTTCATTGCTCTTCCTCTCAGTCTTTCTTGTGTGTAACAGTTAAAATGTCCCTTTCTTGTCTGCTCCTCTTTGTTCCAGAATTATTGGTTCCCTATAAAAGCAGAACAGGGGTACAGGCTAATCTGTCAACTCAGCACGGAGGCCAAAATGGAGAACATGCAGGAAAGGATAAAGGAACAGCAGCCGCTTGTGCCCAGTTCGGATTGCAATCGTCCTGGGGGACAACACCTTGCCCTGTGGCAAAGCATTCAGCTGCAGGATGAAGCCCAAAACATCGCCATCTCACCTGCTAATACTGAGCTCGACCACTGCCACCGCATCCTCATACAGTCAAGCACTGAACAGGTAAGTTGCCTATTAACAAATATGTATAAATGCAGAGTGATTCTGGACAGTGATGCCTTTCTGATCTTTTGGTGTAGAAGATGTATCCCTTTGGTGTTAGTTCTACTGTAGTTCAAAGTTTATCATATAGTGTAGTAGTTCATTAGAAAGTTGGTAACCAGAAGATCTTCTCCTCCAGATTGACACATTGGACTCCAACATCCAGATTTCCGTTCCCAGGCAGGAAGGCACCTGGAGGGGTCATCACATGGAACAAGGTGGGATCACACCTTCTCTAACTTTCACATGCTCACTCACACTCACTATCACTCATAATATCACCTACAAACATACACATGATTTCTCTCTTGTATATCACTCTCATTTAAGCTTGACATCTCTCACACATAGATAACCATGCTCATCCATGCAACATGTTCTAGACACAGTATTTCACAAGTTCTCCACATATGCTCTCTCCCAAGCACCCTCTCTTACCCAAAAACCATGACTTCCTTGTGCCTCTCCTCATCCTACAGATTTGGGATGTCTCTCCTCCAGCACCCTCAACCTCCTTCCCGCCCTGCTGCTGTCCTCACCTTTCATCTGCAGCCTCAACATGCTGTTTGACAGGTCAGCACCCAAAATGATCTGTTTGTGTTTTTGTTAATCAAAGTGATGATGTGCTGTTTGCTAAGTCTGTGTATTCAGAGTAGACCTATCACAGCCATATGACATTTATGACTTCCACAAACACTTGACTCTTGAGCGATATTTCTTGAAGCCGACTGGTCTCCTTATTTCTGCACATCTTATACTAACCAACCAGCAGGACCAACTGGATCCAGGACAGTGCAGAGGTGTTCACACAGTTCAACCTGGCAGTCTGGGCCGCAGCAGTGACTACTCCAAGCTGGAGGCTCTGGTACCTGAGACGCATGCCCTACTGACCCTGCCGGCTTTGCCTGCCCCAGCCAATCCCGCTGGGGCCATGAATACTTTGTCCAATCCTGCTCCAGCCCTGCGCGCCATGACTGAGGATGAGCTGGAGAGCCAAACCTACTGAGATGAAGGTAAAATTTGGCTTCAGCTGGGCAATAGCATAGCCATGCTGTGGCCACGTGAGAAGACAACGAACCTCACCTGTTTGTGCTACCATTACTATGCGTACATACAATGCTGTTCCTTGTCTGGCCCACAGAGGTTACTGCTATGTGTACAGGACACTAACTGCACACTGCAGCTCTTAATTGTTGAGCAAAAGTCCATCAAGAGCAACCCTGCTGGCCAAGAGAATAAGGTCATCGTTATTCACCGGCTGGTGAAATTGGGCCCCCTGCAGCCACGGCAATTATGGCAGCTGCAGGACATCTTATATATGGCAAGAAGCAGTCATCTTATCTTGGACCATGTGGTAAAGGAAAACAACCGGTTACCCAGCGGAGAATGCATTCACATGGACCAGCTCTTCAGGTGAGTCCTCTCCTTGCAGGCCCAAACATGAGAATGATTTCTGGAGAATACCCCCAGTATTAAAACAAAAATCGAAGGCATTGTCCATCGAAGTAAAGAATTAACAAATGACCATGACTTCTGACCTCTGAGCCCTCTGCTGCTGTGCACTGGCAGGGGAGTGTCCATGCTCCCAGTCCATCTGGACAGGACTGGTGTCCAGAAGTTGGATATCATCTTCATATCAGAGATGCAAATGGTTAGTACTGGGAGCTTGCAAATACTGTGCTTTATGGCTCTGACCCTCAAAGACATACTTCTGATCTGAGGATGTGCTTGACTGTTACCCTGTGTGACACTGCATGACTGGGTTTGTGTCTATACAGAGCTTTTCTGTATTTGTGTAACAATGTGTGTCTTACAGTCTGTGTATAACAGTCCATGTACACTAATCATAGAGTAACAGTGTTTACCTGTATGTGTGTCTCCCAAGAAACACGGGATCATCTGGCCATGGAGAGAAGATGAAGAACACTGGAAACCCTCATTACCTGAGGAGGGGGTTGGCAGTACATTTGTGACTGAAAAGGTGAGCGGACACAATGCAGTGAGAGGAAAGGAGAGTATGTGACAGTGGGAAGTGGGAGGAACAGAGCGAGGGGGACAAAGAGGGAGGAGAATGACATCACAATATAATAGCAAATTTGAGCTCATGGCACAACGCGAAGCAATGTCAAAAATAACCTGTGGCAGGTTGGCAGAATTAATAAAAATGCAGTCTGGGAAAAAAATGTAAAGGAGATGGTGGGAGGAGTTATCTTCTGAGGTATGGTACTGACTGGTGGTCTTGTGCTCCTTCTCCAGGAAATGTTGAACTTAACGTGGCCAACAACAGAGGCAAATGAGGATCAAAGTAAGCTTCAGCGGTCATCCAGTGCCAGAGTGCAGACAGCAGCGGTATCCTCAACTGAAAGAAGATTCAGTAAGAATAAGCCACAATATGACCAGAAGAAGAAGAAGTCAATGAAAAGTAGAGTAGGATCATTTATAAAATACCTTGTTTTACTCTTCTTTATTTTTCTTTTCACTTGTTTTCTTATTCTGGCAGTGGCTATAGATTGTTACTGTGATTAGAGAAGAAACATGATCCCACACAATCAGCTTTATGTTGCCTCTTATAGCAAACACGGCTTCTTAGCAGGTCTGTCCATTGCGTTGCCTGGTGCGGAATCATGCTGTAGTATTTTTCTGGTTTCTTTACAGTGCCCTTCTTTAGTCTAACCATGTCCTCATGGAAACTTTGCTTTAGAAAAAAGGGCATAAAAGCCTCATCTGCCTGTGCCCTCAACGGCTTTCAATTTTCTCACTTTTGCTTTAAACTGATTCATTATATTTTCCAACATGTGCGGTTGCTTGCTGTGGTGCATTTTGTACGTGGATATGCTTTAGTGCCTTATTTCTTTCCTGGCCAAGCTGAAGTACTTTCTTGACCTTCTAAAATCCATACCGCCACTCTCTCAAGTTTGTCCCACCCGGACGAGGGTTATGTTTTCTTTTCACCACTGTCTTTTCTAACCTCAGGCCTTGGCCCCTGTAAACATAGTTGTTGTCTTGGTAAGATCCAGCTCTCTGCATTTTTGCACATTAGCTGATACTGGGCCCATTGCGGTCTGGGAATACCTCATGGTTGGAACTCTTGTTAGACTGCTGTTCCTCTCAGGACCTCTCAGTAAGGTATGCCTGAATCCTCACACTTAAACATATAAACATTATAGTTAGCTCCAGTCCGATCCACTTTCATGTAGTCCTATGACTACTTCTCTTGCTTTTGCTCTTCAGATGGCATGTCTTGCTCCATTAAAACCTTTACTTAGGAATTCAAAGCATATAGCTCAGCTTCCAATTCTAGATGTTCTCTCCTTGCCCTCAGTTGGGCCTCTTCCATATCAAGAGCATGTTTCTTCTCTAAAGCCACGGCCTTGGCTTTCAGAGCAGCCCACTGCTTCTGCCTTCATACCAGCAGTGGATGCCGTTGAACTGCTGGTTACATCTGTACTCTTAGACACAACAGAGGTTTCTCCAAGGAAGGAGCAGCTTCCAGATCCAAAGATTCAGCCTCCAAAGAAAATGCACAACACTTGCCTAAATGTAACTGGCCATCTTGTTTGACAAATCCAATCTTTACTGAATCTTTCATTTTGGTAAGAGGTTAGAATGAACAAGATGGACAAAAGATGCGGGGAACTGTTAGCAAACTTGTTTAGATGCTTGGGATCCACAAAGACAGACCCTCAGCAGTCTCGCTACCATTATGGTCACATATGTATGTGAATGATTCTTGGAAATTGTTGCCGGTGATGACGGTTGTGGAAAGGTTTGCCAGCCACCACAACGTGCATAGGCGCCAGGCTTATTTTTTACCAGGGGGTACCCAAAATAAATTCAGACACAGGCAAGCCTCCAATCTGCACGACAACCATGACATGACCATATACGTCTGTCATTCCAAACAACAAAAGACCTCATCGCCAAGCAATAATGGATACACAAACAAATATTTACCCATCCAACAAAATATCCATTAAAAGAAATTTGTATGGGAGTACATTGAAGATTGGAGTTTTGAGGAATTTCTTTCAGGGGGAATTAATTGAGGCCTCTGGCAACATTGAGACAGAGCTGAAGCTCTAACTTATTAAAAAAATGTATCCACTTATATATACGTATATACACACTTATATGTACACCTAGCTTGTCAATTTTGTGAAATGTTCAGTGTGATAATATTATTGAAGAAAGCATAACATGAATGTAGCCTACATCAGAGTTCATGTTAGCAATTGAAAGATGGTTAGTTATGGTTAGTTAACTGGCTAGCTATTTGTTTTCCATACTACCTACTTGTTTCCGTACGGCATAAATACTAATGCCACTACCGCCTGGGACTTACACAAAAAAAAAGTTAAATGCTTTTACTTTCAATTAATTAGCATTCATGTATGGTAGTTACGAATAGCTTAATAACCGCCTGCTAATTATCTTCTAAAATTCATCCATTTTTTATAGTCAGCAGTCACAGAATGCTTTGGTATGTAACTATGGTGATGACACACTACAACGACAATGGAAATCACTTTCTGAAATCTTCACTTTCTGTATCCCTGCTCGACATGCCTTCACCAATTTTAGACACTAAACAGTTACCATCATACAAGATCAGCTCGGTTGCAGCGCAGAAATAAATTCAAACGTCGATTGTGGGCCCCATGAACCATTAATCGAATATTCTACTATTCTGACTCATCCCTAATAAATGCCTTAGTAAACAATCAACACACTCAAGATTCTACACTTTTCAATACACAACCCAGCCAGTTTGCTGAAATTAAGCAAACTGACATGAGAACATGCCTAAAACACATACAACACATGCAGCCGGACTGCTGATCCGTACCCTATTAAAACCATAGACTACAGAAAAAATACGGAAAAAGTGACGGTGAAGTCACCTATTGACTTGCCATGGGCTTGTGAAAAGCGTTTTGAAGCTGTGGAAGTGCTGCCATGTTGTACAAAAATTGGAGCCAGACACTGTGCAGTAGGGAGCAGGAGGACCTTTATATTGTCATTAAATCCGGGTCCGGGTCATCGACAACGTCACGACCCATAAGCGCATGAGCTAGGAAGTGTTACAGATTGGTCCACAACTTATTAAAAAATTCCCAATATTTGTCCAAAGGACACAATAACTTAACAAATCAGCACATGCAGAGATATGAGATGAAGAAAAAGCACCTAACTTGTGTAACTATGCAAGTAAGTGTGGGGAATAATTATGCAATTTGTATTTTCACCGCATTAGTACCATTGACTTACATTGAAACGGGTGGCTGAAAGACTTATACTGGAGCCAACCGCACTGGGGCCAGAGAGCAACGCTCTCAACAAGACCAGCAAATGAGCTTCAACAATGAAACACGGTCTTGGGCCCTTGATTAAAACCAGCAACAATCTAAAGCATTCAATAAGCAAGCACATTTAACCAGATATAAATAGCCTATTAATACAGAGACCAAATAATATGATATTATCTGTTGAGGAGGAAAGTCTTTCTCCTTCAGACTGTGCGCTTGATGAATTCATCCTCTGCGGCCTCCAAATGTATTTTACTTGTGAGGTTCTTGTGACAGTTAATTGAGCTATGTGGTTCAGTCTTCCTTTCCCCATTGTGGATTGTAGATACCTCTTAAGTCGCCATAGGCCTGAAAATGACCTTTCTGATGTGCAAGACGTCACAGGTGCAGTCAGGGCAAGTTTCACCAGTTTTGATAATTGATCATTCTGATAACATGAATCTTTTTTCTTTTTTTTCGGGGGGGGGGGGGGGGTTCCCTGCTCCTCTGTCAGTGAAGGTTTGATTTTTCATGATGTCCAAATCTCTGTAGCACCTTTTTTCCAGCTGGAAAATCCGTCTTTCACAAATGCCGTTTGAGAGTAATGGTCGTCTGGAATTATCTGGAATGTCCATATCCAAATACATCACGTGATATTTAGAAGAACCTGACTGATGTTTGGTTGTTTAGATGTTTAGGAAGATGTGAAACAGTCATTGAATATGAGCAGAGACTGATCTCGAGTGAACACTATTGTTTTAAATAAAACACCTGTGTACCTAATCATATTTGAGGCAGAATATAACAGCAAAAAGGGATTACAACAGCAAAAAACAGAAATATGTAATTTATTTAAAATAATAATCCCTGTTCTTTCATGTTTGTTGTGACTTTGCCCTTCTGAAATGGGTACATTTTGCATTAATAATGTAAGCCCTTTTATACTGGACTAGGCACTAATACTCCAAACTGTGTCATCAAAAATATTGCATAACCTAGCTAGCTTGCTCAACAAAACACGCACACACAAACTTCATAAACACAATAACACATAGCTAGCTAAATAAACCAGGTGTCTATGCACAGAGTGGTAGCAAGCAAACCTTTCCACAACTGTCATGGTTATCAATGATTTCAAAGAAACATGCACATACATACAGTATGTCACCATATCGGTAGTGAGATTGAGAAATTAACTAACCTGAGGTGACATTACTACTGAGGGTCATATATATATTTTGCCTAAGAGACTAGTTCTAATTTACCAAACTTACTAGTTGGAGTACATAACGTAAAGACACGTTAAAGATTGGATTGCTCAAACAAGATGGCCAGTTATATTTGGGAAAGTGAATTTCCAGCTAATTCTTATTGACTGGACTTTTGGCTGCTGCAGCTGAAAAAAAATCCATCAGTGAGAGGATATAGTTCTGACTGAGCAGAAAAAATCCGTAAGCGAGCAACGCAAGTTTGAGTGCAAGCAGGGCAAGCCTGAGTGCATGGACTGAGTTTTGAGTGCAAGAAGAGCCATTTGGTGGTGGTGACAGGCTTCTCTTGGCTAGTTGTGCATAAGGATTTGTTTTACTGTTTCTTTCATCTTCAGAGATTCATCTTCTGCATATCTCATTTTCTTCCTTTCCTTTAGCCTTGCCCTGCAGAATACTGGGATGCTTTAGTTCCCATGAATGACAGATTATTAATTTCAGAATGTTTGCTCATATGTCCTTTCTCTAGACAATCAAAAACACAATTCTCATGCATTAACTTCAACAAATTTTCATTTTTTGGCCAATGTTTCTATTTCTGTCATAACTCCATTGTGTGATCACCACCAAAAAACATGGATGCTTTTGGAAAAATGCTTAATACTACTGTGCTTTAGTTATTTCTTGACTTCAGTTTTGGCTCACAGCATCTTCAGTTACTGTCATTACCATGGCATGCTTTCAGAGCAGCCCACTCTGCTTCTGCCTTCATACCAGCAGTGGATGGATGCAATTGAACTGCTGGTAACACTTGGACACTCTTGGACACAACAGATTTCGTCCTCAGGCCCAATGGCACCCTCTAGTGGCTCTTCAGTTTCATGCACCCCTGCACTGTCATGCAACTAAATTTCAACTTAATTTAAAAAAACCCTGCTAAAGCTTATTAATTTCAGCTCACAACCAGTCAATATGATCAGCTCTTTCCTCTTCAGGCAACATGCTTTGCACAGACACTTTCAATTACACTTACAATTCTGCTTTGGCATGAAGCATCTGACAATGTAAACCTCAGACTTTTCATGCTGTCCTTAGTATCCCAACGTAAATTTCGGGATTTGCCTTTTTAAGTTTTCTTTTGTACGTACACTGCTTCCCTCTGTGGATGCAAATTAACAATGTAATGTATTTCTGATTATAATTTCACATCTATTTTTATCCATGCCTACATACCTGTACCTGCCAACATACCTGTACACCAGTAGTGGGTATTATTTATTTATTTATTTTTATTTATTTATGATTTATTTATTTATTTATTAATAATTTATTTATTGTATGATTTCTGTGTTATTGTATTGTATTAGTTTTTCATGTATGTCTACTGAGGTAAGACCAAAGACAAATGTTCCGCCTTTGCGTGACAATAAAGTTATTTTATATTCTATTGTATTTTCTTATATTATGCATTAGGTCAGGGAATACTATTTTGTAAATACTGTAAATTTTGTAAATACAGCACATACAGTGCTGCATACAGTGCTGCTGGACGGGAATATTATTTTGTAAATATTGTAAATATTGTCCATGTACAGTCATGCGATTAATTTTTGTTGTATATATGAAACTGCAAACTGGTTGTGATCCTGTCATTGTCTCTTGTTATATAGATCATTAATCTAATCTTGAAATAATCATTAATCTTGTAAATAAATAACAAACACAAAAAAGAAAGGTTTACACAGTATTATTTCCACTAACTGCCTTTTCTCCTTTTAATAAATGTCTCAGTAGTGACTTTCTATTTCCATATGAAAAAGGTGACAGGTCCAGGTGTATATAAACTCATGGGATGCAATCTTCTAAATTCATTTTCCTAGTTTACCAGAACACATACACGCTCAGGGCACTGACATTTACAATGGAACTGGATATAGTGAAGTGGCATTACCCAGAACGAGAGAAACAAGACAGGTGTCCTGTCCAAAGGTTTTGTTATAACTCATGAACAGGCAGTCAGGGCTGGTAGGCAGGCAACATCACCAGTACCCTGCACTGATTGTTCTATGGTCTGGGAAACACTACAGAATGTGTGCCTGCTCATTCCTTCCATATGACTTGCACCAAAGTCATATATTTGACCTGATAATGTTATTTGTGCAGGTAGGGTCCCACACGACCCACATTGTTCAGAGTATATTTGTGAAGGATGCCGCAGGACTTCTTATATGTTATTTCTGAGGGGTGTCCTACAGGATTCTCCTGCAGGAATCATACAGTACTGTTCAGTAGGATTATTTTTGCAAAGGATGGAAAAACATGTGTGAAGTATGGGAGATAGAGAAAAACTTATTTGAATGACTGGTTAGGGCCATTATACTTAAATTACACCAGGCTCTTACAAAGCACACAGCAATGCACAAACACAAAAAACCTATCAATCACAATGTATTTGTTAGGTAATAATTCCATCTCTTAGAGTTGCAGACATTTAAATTGAAATCCTATAAATTTAGCATAATTTAAGTTTTAATCAAAACTGCTTTAATTTAAAGAAATACAACGTACAAATGACATAGTCTCATGAAACCCAACTCTAAATGAATTGTCATTTGGTGTTAGCTTTTTCTGTGTAATACGTCTGTTTCACCACAGATAATAAAAGAAATAGACAATGTCAAAAACTGAATGACATTACATGTACATAATAGGTACAACAAAGTTAATTTAATTTGACTCTTACAAATATATCAACACTAATAGTTCTCTCACTGATGTGGAAATGCATAATTTTCTGGACTCAAAGCCAACAATAAAATCATGAAAGGGTCACAGACAGGCTATGACCCTGAAAAACTATTTATTGCAGTTCCCTATAGCAGCTTGTTGTCTGATGTAAGCAGCTAGTCAGATAAAAGCAGATTGCTTCATTAACCACTGAGCCACTTGCAAAAAGACTCTATTGGTCCTGGAGTGGAAATTCATCAGTTCTTTACCTATAAAGACAGCACTAAAATAGAGGGCTATTTACAGATCGTAGGATGCACTGCCACGTATCAAACAGTTTATGAGCCTTACGTTATATTTAAATCTTTCCATTATAGCTTAAAGTGGCTAAATATATCAGGTTGTATATTTCTAAAATATATTTCCAAAAGTATGTATTTCCAGAACTATAATTCAGCTCAGATAATTAATGAAAAGCCTATCAAAGAACTCTCATACTTATTGTTGGTGTATCAAACTCATATTTACATTGCAAAAAGTTGTAAAATGTGGACACGGGTAGGAATTCAAAGTTTTAGCCTTGTAGTCCATCATTGATAAGAAGAGATTTGATGGAGACTTGTTCTCTGCTTCAAAAAGAATTTGCACTGCATTGACTGCTTCAGAGAAGAGATAATTCCAGTGATAAAATAAAGACTTTATAGGCTACATAGGCCTACCTGTAAATATTACTAAAGTGAGAATCTTACCAGACCTATCAAAAGCCTTTTTCTACACCTTGCCCCACATTTTTAAAAATAAAAAAGACATTTTATTGCTCAACTGTTTATTTATGGAAGGTGCAAATTAAGTTATCTGCGGAAATGTGACGCTTACCTTAAAAGCAGTGGCAGAAAAAAAACTACAATAGAAGAGACTAATTAAGAGGCCTCTTAATTAGGCCTACATATTAATGGTTACATATGAATTAATGTCTTGACGAAAACTGCAATGTCAGGAACATTGTATCCTGTACGTGCAAATACTTCTACTTGAAACGTACAGGCTATTTTTACATACTTCCTTGTAGGAGACGAGTGGAGCAGAGGAGTGGAGGAAAGGAGGTGGGGAGTGAATATTGGGATGCAACCCGGGCCCGTGGCCGAACACGATCCCTTAAACCCAAACCCTTTGGGGGAGCATATTTGAGTCAACTTCGTCAAAAAGAATTTGTGACAAATTTTTCTTACAAATGGAGACATTCAAATTCCCAGGATGAAACCCTTATTTGCAGGGTTTTGTTGAGGGGATTCAGGAGCACACTCATCCAACAATCTCAGAAGTAAACCGGAAGTAAAAACTAAAACGGGGCTGCGTTCGGTTCCGAAATGTATCCTTTCTTCCTGTCTTTTCCAGCCAAATGGAAACTCAAAACTATCCAAAAATATATTTTTAACAGAAACTAACGCATTTTAAATAGAAATCATATTTTTAAAATAAGTGCGTGCTTTTTCGACTTTTAATTTTTACCCGTGACTGCACTTTGAAAGTATCCCAATTTAGCTATAAACCGCGGACATGGCAACACTGGTGGGACGTCCTATGACCTGCTTGCGACACTTCCACAGTACGGTTGGAAAATAGTATGGCGGATATTTTTCGCGGACTGTTAAACAGTGAGCATTAAACGGCACACTTCTGCCAGTGCAATGTTCCCAGGAGACAGGGCACAGTAGATTTATTTTTTTTGATCTGCACAACAATACATGGCAAATGCTACATTATTTTGTTTTCTTTACAAAACGGAGCACACAATCTAAACACACAAAAAAATTATATGTAATAAAATAAAATATGTAGTTAACTTGCAGCTTAGGGGTCATCAAATAAATCTAAGGACACAATGTTAAACAACTTTTTGCAGTTCTTATTTATACATTTTAATGACTTACAATATAACCTCAGTTCTTTCTTAAAAACCACCAATAAGGGCTGTGTTTTAAGACATTTACACATGTATAAAAAAAAATTGCCTAAACTAATGAAAGTATTCAAAAGAAATTGTGACGACCAGGCACATACGTAGAATCCAAAAAGGCGGACTTGAAGCCAGACGTAAAATAAACCTCCCGAAGAAGATTTTATTATACACAGTAGCACGGTACAGAGCGTTAGGCAGTTCGTAGTAGGTTCAATGCAAAGGTCAAAAACACAGGCAGGCAATCCATAAATGCAAAGTACAAAAATCGAGATCCAGGATATCTGTCAGTGGAGGCATGGTACTGAAAACGGCAGGCAGGCAGGCAGACAGGCAGGCAGGCAGGCTCGTAATCAGTAGGAGAACAGAGTTCATAACAGGTAGGCAATCCGCGAAGGCAAAGGTACAGATATACGCTAAGCAAACTCGTAGTCGAGAAAACACAACAGGGTCAGGAATAGAACTGACAGAAGACGTGGACTCAAACCAATGGAAAACCATTCAAAAGTGCAAACAGTAAACTGAGGCAACAATCTCGCACTGAACACAAGCCAAGACAGGGTTTAAATACACTCACAGACATGTACAACAAATTAGAGAGAGCAGAAAGCGGAAACGAGAATCAGCTGTAGCGAGTAGCCTAGAAGTGTTAACAAGGAAATCAGGCAAGAGAATAGTGACAGCAAAGGCGGAAAGGAGAGACAGCTGTAGCGAATAGAGAAGATGACGTTAGATAATTAGTAGATTAGTAGAAGTCCTCGTTTCTATGAAGTCCTCGTTAGTAGATTAATAGATTAGTATCTCCAAACATTACAAGGAAGTTAGTCATTAGTAGATTAGTAAACCTTAATTCTATGAAGTTAGTAAATTAGTAATCATTAGTAGGCCTACTGAAAGAAGGAAATAGCAGGAAATTACAGAGAACACCGAATTTACTGAAAACACAGGGAAACGCGTGACGGAGTGGGAACACAAACGTTACAGAAATTCCATATTCTTATCTTCCATTATTAACCCAAAGGTTATGTCATTTCTGGTAAACTGGGATAAAGTTTCTAACCAAACATATCATATATGCTATAAATACAAAAGAAAAACAGGTGATCCGTTGTCTCAATTTCTAAGTCACAGAATATACAGTTATTGTGATCAATATTAAACCTATACTTAAGTAATTCTGCCGAAGGATATATATCATTGAATACTTTGAAATGAATCTCCTTTGTTTTAAGGGGCACAGGTAAGTAAGAAATGTGTGCGTAGTTTCTTTACCGTGTACTGGTAAAAAAAATGTTGGCAATTGAGTTCCTACCAGATTGCATATGATAGCCTATAAGTTATTAGTAAAGAGACCACGAATTAATTTATTTGACAACAACTCACTCGTAAAATGATGTCAATAATAATAGAAGAACGAACTTGTCTTCACACTCCAGTACAGTAGGTGGCGGTATTGAATCTTTGAATTCCCAATACCATACCTTAACTCTGAAAAGAGGAAGAAGAAGAACAAAAACACAACAAAACGAAGATGGCGGAGTACAACCATGTCCAAAAAGGATCCTTAAAACTTAAAGGAGTAGGGGATATTTCTGCCGGGAAGAAGTAAGAGTGTTCGTGTTGCTTATCAATCAGCTTTTGTTTGAAAATAGAAAACTAACATTATGTTAAATTAGCGAGTCGCTCGATGTCATTTACTACGCATGTTCTGGTCAAGCTAATTTACCTGGAAAACATTGCCAGATGTTATCAGTTTAGCTAATTTACGTGGTAGCTAGATTTTAGGTTTATAGAACAATTTTTCTCACACTAGCTTGTTATGGAGGTTTCTCGCGATTCATCTAATTGTTTCTAACATTAGTCGTATGCCCTGTTTAGGAAGAAAAGGAAGGATAAGGAGAGAAAGCACTTGGAGCAGCAAATATTGACGACCGAGAATGAAGAAGAGGCTAACATGGGCTACATCGACAAAAGAACTCCAGCGCAAATGGCGTTTGATAAAATGCAGGAAAAGAGGGTAATGTTGACTAGATTGTTTTGAAGTTACTGTTCGCAGAGAAAGTAGTGAACATGCAGGTGACGTAAACGCTATAACGTTAGTTAACTTTAGCTATCTGAGCTACTTACAAGTTGTTGATCGACTGCGCATCCCACAGTGATCAAGAATGAGTATCCATTTCCTTTAACCTTACCATTATAATAATGACTCTGAGTGATCTGTGTGCAGGGTTGCAAAGGGAGTAAATTTTCCAGGGATAATTACCACTCAGTGTCTCATTTGGGAAACTGGTGGCAGTCAAACTGAAACTCTTTGAGCACATTAAAGATGACACCACACAAATTGAATCTGAGGAGGATTATGCTAGCTGTGGTTGAGATAATTAGCCTAAGTCAAGTTAATATTGTTTGTTTAACCTTATTTTAGTCAAAAGTTATTCCTAATACATAATACACATCCTATCTAATTTGCTGTCTTAGATGGAAGGAAATGACTAAAATACATATTTTTAATTCATGTTTCCTTATTTAACATGCTTTTTGTTAAACAAACGGCATTTGAAAGCAAAAACATACAAATTTCTCCCTAACAATGTGTGCAAAGTATTTAAAGGGATAGTTCGGAATTTTGGACATAATGTCTCAATTACGACTTACCCATGATGTAGTTGGTTGATGGAAACCATTTTCAGATAATTCCATGCTGTCCCTTCTTTTGGACATACACACATTGCTAATGCTAGCGCAACTCTAAGGTAACTGGTAGCATACACTACCAAACATACTTAAACACTCCACAGTGCACCCAAAGCAAATAAAATACGACGACAGTCTATCGGGGTTATTTTCAGTGATTATACCATAATTTTTGAAGTCAAACTATTGTTGAATCCTTTACTTTGTGCTGACCTATATTCTCTGTGGAAGTACGGTGGCGGAGCTAGCTGTAGATTAGCCAGGGTATCTGCCTGTAGGCTATCTGCTGTACTCCACAGTTGCCGACACAATCCGTTTTGCTGTAAAGTTACATATTTGGTAGACAACAAGTCAGCTAAACACAAACATGCTACAGAATAACACAGCATATACAAGCAAGCACACTGGCTACCAATTTGCAGGAAAAGTTTGACCACTTCCATGACTTCCCAATTATGGCAACTAGTTAGCTAAATTGAATAGATAGATCATGCATGCAATCATTTATTAGTTACCTGCTCGTCAGTTGTTCGGTGCATGAAGAAAAACAGGTGAAGCAGTCTCCTTCAGTAGAGGGTGTCCCGACCGTCCTTTTTTGATTTTCACATAGTCATCCTCTGTGAAATGGTCACTACACACTTAACTTTTTTAGTGTCTCAATTGGTGTGTTGACATCCATGCGAGCAGCAAGAAGCCAAAGCTGTTTTCTTTGTTGATCTTCCACTGGAAATCAGTGAAAACTTTGTGGTGCCCATTTTTTTTTGCATGATTTGAACAACCTAGAAATACACACCGAAATACCATCTTACCTGAACGTTAGCTAACAATACTACTAGTCTGATTTTTTCACACACGCGATATTGTTGTTGGCCGGCACTACATACGGCGGCAGAGTTATACTTTACGTTACCTACTAACGTAAAGTATCGCTCCGCCGCCATACTTCCACGGAGAATTTAGGTGAGCACAAAGTAAAGGATTCAACGATAGTTTGACTTCAAAAATTATGGTATAATCACTGAAAATAACCCCGATAGACTGTCACTGTGGAGTGTTTAAGTGCGTTTGGTAGTGGATGATACCAGTTACCTTACAGTTGCGCTAGCATTAGCAATGTGTGTATGTCCAAAAGAAGGGACAGCATGGAATTATCTGAAAATGGTTTCCATCAATCAACTACATCATGGGTAAGTCGTAATTGAGACATTATGTCCAAAATTCCGAACTATCCCTTTAAAGCGTTGAGCAGTGGAATTTCTCTCCTTATAATGACCAGGCACGACCAGGTAGATCCAAGAAGAAAAGGATTTATTTTTCTGCAGAAAGAGTCCAGTACTTGCACACACAAGGTGGTCAAGCATGAACTGAAGAGACGGAGGCAGTCTCCGCCATATTTAATCAAATTAATACATAGATTATCTTACTTCTGATTGGTGCATAGTTATGCATAGGCATAGAGTAGATTATTACAGCATACATAATTATATTGCTGATTGGTACATGGTTATACATTAGCATATAGCATATAGTCAGTGAATGATTAGATCATGCATATTGAATGAGCGCACAGTAACCCCTAGCCCTTAACGTCACACAAACAGTTTTCAATAACTATTTGGTCTTCCAGACTCGTCTTGTTTTCAGGAGTGTCTCTTCTGGCTCTCTGGTGATAAGATGGCCTTGCGCCTGGGATGTAAGTGGGTCAGAGGCCACGGGCCTGCAGTACATAGAGGAGACAGACAAAAAAGAGAAAGAGAGAGACAGAAAAATGCATGTACAAACAAGCTATAAGCTATATATAATATTGTCTCTTGTTTGCTTTGGCTGACTGAGAGATAAACCGAGACCTTCCAGTGGCTAAAGAGCCTGCAGTCCGCCACTTCTCTGTCTCTTGAGGATTTAGAGAATTTAATATACGTTTCAATCGGTATGATTGTACAATGAATATATATGTATACAGATCTTTTCTCTATTACTGTGATTATACTAGTGTGAGAAACCCTTCTCTTCAAAAGTGACCCCCTCCTCTTTAGAAGTGACCCCCTCAAACAGGCCCAATACATAAAAAAACAAAGATATACTTACGATTTATGAAAAATATTAACAGTATAAATTCCCAAAATTACTTTAAAATTTCTCAAAAAGGGAAAGTTTTCCATAAACTTTACAACCCTATCTGTGTGGGGGTTACATTAATATATGGAGAGTTATCCATGATTCTTGATTATTAGTGAAGCCTACATAGTAGCTGAAGGCTGCATGAAGTCGTAGCCCATCTGCAGTTCTATTCTAGCCTTGCTTGTGTCAAGTTCATAACTTAGCGACACTAGGTGAAGACATCTCATTAAATACTGTGGAGGTTTGACACAGCATACACCTAAGAAGCTAGCAGTAGGCTCACAAGTGTACCAGCCTTGACATGGGAAATGAATAGTATACTGTAATTAGATATTAAAAGCAAATTAGTGTTTATATTTCAGACAGAAGTTGAACTATGAGTTATGTGTAACTGATGACATTTACTTATTATGAAGACATTTATAATTTCATCACAATCTATTAATTTCTTTCTTTCCTCCAACCCTACAGCAAATGGAACGGATTTTGAACAAAGCATCAAAAACTCATAAGCAAAGAGTTGAGGTGAGATGCTAGAGGAAATAAAAGGGACATGCATGTTATTCAGTCGTAGGATTCAGAAATGTAAATGTCCATAAAGATCCTTAATGGAATGTAACGGATTACAAAGCACATTTACTATGGTGGTTATAACATTCTATAATATTTTTTAAAATTATTATTTTACCTTCCCTTGCCTCAGCAGATTTGGCTTGATTTTTGCAGTTTACTGCAAAATATATATTCTAATTTACTGAATTTCTTGTTTCCTTCTAGGATTTCAACCGCCACTTGGACACCCTGACAGAACATTATGATATCCCCAAAGTCAGTTGGACCAAATAAAAATGAAGACTCCTCCATCTTGTCCATTTTTAAAATGTCAATAGTGCTTCAAATATTACTTCACTGTAACATGTTATTTTGGGAAGGGGAAAGAAATCTAAAATGTTGTTTGTACAATTGATCCAATAAAGCTTTTTTGTTTCTTATAAGTGAATTGAATAATAGTGATTGTCGTTATGTTGTAACAATTAAAAGCTGAACTCCAGTGTTAAATTTCTAGGACTGTTATTTTTTTCCTGAAGCTTGTCTTCCAAAATGTAAGGAACAAGTTGTTGCCTACACTTATGAATTCTAATTAAAGGGGCAGTTCACCAAAAATGTAATTTTGATATGTTTCTATACTCAGGGTGCTATCAATCCATCAAGGTAGTTTCGCTGACAACTCATTCATTTTGTAGATATATCCTCTGTAACTGACCTTGACATCACCCTGATACAACAGACCTCAGCAGGTCCAAAGTTTGTGGCAGTCAAAGCGTCAAAAATTTACATTCAGAAAAAACCAAAAGCAACATCTCTACATATATAATGACACGGTAGTGATGTTGAAATTAGGCTTCCTGAAGCACTGATGCTTTGCAGCCAATTGTATCGCAAATAGATTCATTACTCGAAGCCTCATTCAACACAGTGTACAGTAGTGACACCTGCTGGTAAAAATAATTTAGCTAAATCATTACAACCTGAAACAACTTCTATGTGCAGTGGAGGCGTTTTAACTTTGTTAAAAATAGCGAAGTTGCCGCTAGCTAGCAGCAAACGATCCTGTAGCTCACTGATAACGTGTCAGACTTTAGAACCATTGGTGCGAGAGGAAGTGTAAGTTTGAAACACGGCTCTGGCAGTAGCTACTCATAAATTATAGATTTAACTGTCATTAGGCTAGATTTGTTTCCTACTAAGATATATTATAAAATATATGTAATAGGCTAATATATTAAGTTTAAAAATGAAAAAAAAAAAAAAGATTGAAACTAAGGAGGGAAAACATTTATGTGGGGTTCAGTTGAGCAGTAAAAGTGTGGGACTGGGAATGTTTCTACAAAACAGTTAAAAAAATAAAATAAAAATACAAAAAAAATCTAAAATTAAAAAAATTAATGAACTCCCAATAGCAATAATAACCAACTCTCCGCAATCTCCGCAACAACCAACCAACGACAACACGAAGCAAGGTATCGCTTCTTTATATCTACAATTCAAAACCACAAATCCCACCCGAACAAACCAATCACATGGTACTAACCCAAGGCCTCGTTTGTCATCGATCACATGCTTCTCTGAAAGTGATACAAGCTTTGGTGCGAGGCTTCACTAGAAGCTGCCCTACGTACTTGACACAAGCTTCTGAGATTCGGTATCATACATAACATCACTATAACATGGTTACTCGCAAACATCCACACCTGGTTGTGCAGGGTTTTTCAAAAACTACGTTCTACCGAAGTATGCCAACTGTGTATATCCGCACAAAGTATCAACCAAAGCACGCCTGTATTCTAGGGCGGACAGTGTTGACATAAGCCATTATATTTGGAAAGAGCTGTCCCTTTTTGGGTGAACTGCCCCTTTAAAGCAAAATTGAACTTTAGTAGAACTTTGGGTTGTGTAGTTACCTGGCCAAGATATGAGTCCAAATGGTGAAATATGTTCATTAGTTGGGTGCATCTTTAGGAGGGTACATCTTTCGACTATTTCGACACTTCTAGCATGTACACGTATACGAACACGAACAAAGTGGATTCTGTCAATACAAACAATAACCAGTAACTACACAACCCAAAGTTCTACCAAAGTTCAATTTTGCTTTGAGGTTGATTGAAACCATCTGAGCTGTATGTTTGAGGCTTCCCAGGGACCATCTGTGTGATGGCGCTTGTTGATCAACAAGTGCTTGAGACTTCAGTGGACTAGGACAAAATGTCTGCAACCTAGAGTCTTACATATGTGTATGTTCATGTTAAGGTATATGTGTAGTCCATTTTGTTTTTTTGCATCTTAGCCAATTTGTTGTAACCCCCTTCAATTTGTGATGACCACACACTAGCACACACATCCATTGAGATGTGCAGCCAGCATCTGCACTCACAACCCACCAGATAAGCTGCATTGGAGGGCAGGCACAGACAGATCACAGGTGCCTAATCAACAACAGGAAAGGCAGGGTTTAGGTTGCTTACAAAAGGAGGGACTGTCCTTCAGTTGGTGAAGCTATGGGCAATAATTTGATGCCTGTTGGGATGCTCCATTCATGGTCAGCACTGTCACAATCCAGATTTTATCCAGGCTGTATGATAAACCACTTCAGTCTGCTCAGGTGCTTCAGTTGGGTATGCCACTTGGAAGTCTGTCTTGTATTTTTGTAAACCAGATTGTATAGTGTTGTATAGAAATCTCATGTTTCCTGTAAAAAGTCGCCACTGTTCAATACATTCAATTCAATCACTCACGACTTAAATGGGGCACGTTTTTAAAGTTATTTTTTTCTCTGTCGCCCCATGTAATAATCATTAATTAAGACTTAAGACATTAAGACTAATCATTAGTCTTGTCGTACAACGTGTATCATTTGGTAATCTGTGAGCAGTTTCATGTTGAGTGTGAATATAAAGAAATTTAAGCAAATGTCTTGAAGCACAGACTTCTTCTTTGGGTTTTATGGTAGTTTTACACCAACGTTTTGGCGCATTACCGCCACCACTGGAAAGGAGTGTAGATTTGGAATCTATTTCCTCATACTGAAAAAAGATCATATTGGGTGCGTCCCAATATTCTTAACTCCCCACCTCCCTTCCTCCACTCCCCCACTACCACTCCTCTCCTACCCGGAAATATGCAAAACTGCCTGAACGTTTTCAGTACAAGTATTTACATGTACAATATACAATGTACCTGACATTGCGGTTTGCATCGAGAGAGACATTAATTAATATGTAACCATTTATAGGTAATTAAGATATAATCAGCAACATTAGATTAAAACACAAAGATCCGTTTCCGGGGCAGGGAGTAGAGGAGGTGGTAGTGGAGGAAGGGAGGGTGCATCTTTCGACTATTTTTGACTAAATCGACTACGCACCCCCTAACCCTGTGCTTGAACTGATATACACCTCTGGAAAAAATTGAGACCACTGGAAAATTATCAGTTGTCTCGTTGTTATTTTGGTTCTGTACTCTAGCACTTTGAGTTTGAAAGGACACAATGACAATGAGTTGAAGTGCAGACTGTCAGCTTTAATTTGAGGGTATTTTCATCCATATGCCAGATATGCAGTAGATATGGATGGATCACTTTAAGATTGTTTCTCCTGACAAATTTTGCTATTGAACTCTATTCAAATGCAGAGAGGTTACATTACATTACATTACAATCATTTAGCAGAAAATAAGATATCAAGAGTCTTTTGATATTGTTGGGTCACAGACATCATAAAGTCATGGCATGAAAAGGATATGCAACCAAATATTAAAAATGATTACTTTATTCTACATTGTGTTAAACTGGGGGGGGGGGGGGGGGGCTAGGCTAGAGGGGCAAAAGGTTCTATAATTTCTAAACAGTTCATCTGATATGGATGAAAATACCCTCAAATTAAAGCTCACAGTCTGCACTTCAACCTCATTGTCATTGTATCCTTTCAAACTCAAAGTGCTAGAGTACAGAACCAAAATAACAACAAGACAACTGATCATTTTGCAGTGGTCTCAATTTTTTCCAGAGCTGTATAAATGAATAGCGTTTATCACCAGCATTTCTTTGAAAAACTTCTCTCAAATCATGACGTAATCCTTTATTTCCCAGATGCTTAACCAAAATTTCCCTCTCAAAATTGTATTTTGGGCAAGATAGCATTACATTACATGCTATACAGTCTCTTGAATGCAGAGATCACATCTACCACTGTCGTGTTTATTCATTATTATGTCCAATTCTCATACTTGAAATAATTGTCAGCAAAAAATTGTTAAAGGTTGGTGTTTCAAGATACCATAAAGCTGGTAAAAGCACACAGACCTTGCTTCTATTTGAAGGAGATAGGATTCTACCATAGAATTTAGTGAGTATTTTGCTTCTGGGAACTTGGCTGTTTACCGGAAGAAGAAACCGTGCTCTCCACTAGGGAAGATTTAATGCTGGAAATCCAGCAAAGTTTATTCAGAACACACAGGCTTGGGGTGGAAGTGCGATTCTGTTGGGTACCTGCTCATGTAGGCATAAAAGGGAACGAAGGAGCAGATAAAGTAGCCAAAAAAGCAACCAGGATGAAAGATATCATAGATGTACCTTTTGGTAGAGGAGAAGTTAAGACGATGCTCAAGAAAGAAATAATGAAGAAATGGCAGGACAGATGGGACAGGGACAACAGCGGAAGAAAATATTACAGCGTGCAGAAAACCATCAATGCACAGGGTGTGTTTAGAGGAAACAGAAGGGAGGAAACAGTTATAACTAGACTAAGGTTTGACCACACAGGATTAAATAAAACACTGTATTTGATAGGGAAAAGTATGTCAGATGAATGCTCGGAATGTAAAAGGACAGAGAATGCGGAACATGTACTCATGCAATGTCGAAAGTATAGGGAAGAGAGGATAAGACTAGCGCAAAAGATAGGTAAGGCAGGAAGAGAATGGAATCTTGTGGGTATTCTGGGAACAACAGGAGATGGGGTACAGGACACACAGAAAGCGGTTGTAGAATATTTGGAGGAGATAGGATTATACCATAGAATTTAGTAAGTGATTCTGTGATTTAGAGTTTATTTATTTTTATTTTATTATTATTATTTATTCTATTTTATGTAATTTTTATGTATTTATTTATTTATTTATTTTTAAAATAAATGTATTTTAGAAATACATAGAAAATAAATGATTAAATAAGATTTTTTTTAAAAATTTTTTTAATATATATATAATTTTTATTTTATTTTATCTTATTTTTATTTTTATTTTGTATTTTATTTTTATTTTTTTTATTTTTTTTGAATATCATTTAATTATTATTATTATTTTTTTTTAAATCTAATGATATAAAGTAGTTCTGAAAATATACCATACTACATACTCCGGTACAGTAGGTGGCGGTATGCACCTTATAAGTAATGGTTGCAACCCGCCATAAAACCAAAAGAAGAAGAAGAAGAAGAAACCGTGCTCGAGTCCCTCTTCTGGTGCGTGACTGTGCACGCGCACGGACTTGTTACCGCTTTCTCATTCTGTCGGCTACGTCTGCTTCTACCGTGGATGTACTGAAGTAGCCGAACAGCTACATGGAAGCACTTTTTGGGTTTAGTTGAAAATTATTCAGCAACAGTGTAACGTTAGCCTTATTTTTCGTAACGAAAAGGCAACTAGAATGTCGGCAAGTGCGGTGTATGTATTGGATCTAAAAGGCAAGGTAAGAAAACGGGAAGCAAACATCTGGGGTGTTCTGTGGGTTTCGTCGCTAAGGCTGTAATGTTAGCTTAGCTAGGCAGTTGTAAGGTTAGTGGCAGATCCAGAAATCGTATTAGTTGTATAGGTAGCTACTTTGCACATATTATATATATATTAATATTACTGCGTCTACGTGTTATAAGTAAGTCAGGTAGACGTTAGCGTCAAGCAAATCCGTGTCATATGGTTCATCAGAGGTTTCCGTATGTCAGCTAGCTAACTAGCTAGCTAACGTGCAGTATGGGATTTGTCATTCATCTAGTGGAGGTTTATTATACGTCACCTCTGCCTGAAGAACTTCAACAGACCCCTGTAAATGATAAAGAACACCATGTAACCATGAACACCATTTCATTACGTTCATGGTTACATGGTCTTCCTATTTTTATTTAATGTTATTTATTTTATCTACACATCAAATTCGTACACAGTTGAGCACTGAAGACCATGTAACCATGAACGTAATGAAATGGTGTTCATGGTTACATGGTCTTCAGTGCTCAACTGTGTACGAATTTGATGTGTAGATAAAATAAATAACATTAAATAAAAATAGGAAATAAAAGAGGGACTCAAGGGAGACAGAATATGGCGTAAGTAACGTATTATTTTAACTTACCGTTTGTTTTCTTGCAGTGGACGTATTAGTTCTGGCAGAATGCTTATGACCTGAACTGGGAGAATTACACATGGGAAATACAAGTGTGCCATTGTATAGTGCAGGCTCTGCCAATGAAAAAAGACTAATTTGCAGCCTTTAAATACATTCTATGAAAGATGCAGTGCTACTTGAAGCAAATATTTCAGGCACAGGTTCAACCAAGAGATGCATCAGGGCTTATTTGCCTGTTTGAAGACCCAGGCAAACACGATAAAGTGTACAGGAAGGCATAGCATGAAGATGACTGTTTGTTGTTGAAAACTAGGACATTTGCAATGTCAATAACTCAATTTTCGCTTTCAACTATTTCTGAAACAAGGGTATTCCAGCAGATATGGGTTGCGTGAGAATTATAATTTAAACAAAAATTTGTTAAATGTTTTTGTTTCAAGATACCACAAACCTGTTAATAAACCGCATACATGTACAACTGCACTACAGGGTTCATTAGAAGTACGGGAGTGTCTAATACTGATGAAATAATAATTATCACAGTTTAATTCACTCTTGTATCTTTAACAGGTCCTCATCTGCCGTAACTACAGAGGAGATGTGGACATGTCAGAGATTGAGCACTTCATGCCCATCCTCATGGACAAAGAAGAAGAGGGCACCTTGTCTCCCATCTTGGCCCATGGAGGAGTCCGCTTCATGTGGATCAAGCACAACAACCTGTACCGTATCCTTACGGTGGCCTCTTAAGCATGAGGGGGCCCACAGTTACACTGTTTTTTTAGTTGACAGAAAACAATAAGAGATCACATGTGTCAAATGAAAAGATGTTCCATCTTTACGTGCGCAGCACTCAAGTGAAAATTAGTCATCTGGCAGCACATGCCTTGGAGGAGGGTACATTTTAGTCAACGCTGTGTCCAAAATGTAAGGTTACATCAATAAGACAGACCCACTAATAAAATAGGGCTTTCCAAATTGGGAGGAAAAATATCTTTAAAGCACAACTGAACTTTGGTAGATCTTTGGGTTGTGTAGTTATCTGGCCATGATATGAGTCCAAATGGTGGCGAAATATGTTCGTTAGTTGCTCTGTGCTCCCGTGGGGTGATAATTCAGAATAGGGTATTTATCGCTCTCCATTCACTTCAATAGGGCAGCTAAAATGGTCTCAAAATGACACTTCTAGCACGTATATGAACGCGTCCTCTTACGTATTTTTTTGGTGTAATTAAAATTATTTATAAAAGTACTATTTTTTTCAATGTTGTTAGCAAGCTACCAGAAAAGACTAGCAAAATGTTGGCAAGTCAGTTTGTTTACCATAGATATATATACTACCAGGAACGCTTGCCTCCATGGAAATTTGGACCAATAAGTGGTTTCTGAAGCGCGTTAGTGCTGTTGCTGGCGTAAGAATTACCTACTGGATCTACGTTCCAAATAAAATACGCAAAAGCCATTTCATTTTCTCAAAACAATACGTAAGAGGACTGTTTATTGTTTGTATTTACAGAATCCGCTTCGTTCGTGTTTGTATACGTGCTAGAAGTGTCATTTTGAGACCATTTTAGCTGCCCTATAGAAGTGAATGGAGAGCAACAAATACCCTATTCTGGATTATCACCCCAGGGGAGCACAGAGCAACTAACGAACATATTTCACCATTTGGACTCATATCATGGCCAGGTAACTACACAACCCAAAGTTCTACTAAAGTTAAATTTTGCTTTAAAGGGGCTGTTCACCCAAAAAGGGACAGCTCTTTCCAAATATAATGGCTTATGTCAACACTGTCCGCCCTAGAATACGGGCGTGCTTTGGTTGATACTTTGTGCAGATATACACAGTTGGAGTACTTCGGTAGAACATTGTTTTTGAAAAACCCTGCACAACCAGGTGTGGATGTTCGCCAGGTAACTACACAACCCAAAGTTCTACCAAAGTTCAGTTGTGCTTTAAGAAACATATACGTAACTACTATGAGACTAGAGAGTTTTTAATTTGATCATCTGAGAGTAAAAAAAAAAAAAAAAAAAGCCTTGTTAGTATAACCCATTTGTTTTTTGATGCTTTACTCTCTGCTTTGGTCAACATCAGTGCTCATATGTCTTAACCTTAATGAAGCCTAAAATCAACCATTGATATTTTACAAAAAAAGTATGTCTTAATTAAATTACACAACAATTCAGCTATTTCATTTAACATGTCTTCTATCAGTTGTTGCTACATCCAAGAAAAATGCTTGCGTCTCCTTGGTTTTCTCTTTCCTCTACAAGATAATCCAGGTGTGTATTATTTGCATATTAACTTGATTCAATAGTGTTTACCTGTTGTTAATCTGCTTTAAATGAAGGGTTCAGATTATACCATGTTATGCTGTTGGTTTTTTATATGTATAAGGATTCCTGAATATGAATCATTTGCAGAATCATTTGCATAGTGGGGAAAAAAATATCTGGTGTTCATAACTTTTGTGCCAATCTCATGTTGGATTTGTCAAACCTGTTTAAACCACAGACCCATTTGTGTATAAGAGCATACAGTGGGGTGCAAAAAATTTGGGCACCCCTGCCTTTTACAATTAATATCTAAGGGAACAGAAGCGAACATGACCTCTAAATGGTTCGAACATGACCTCTAAAAAAAGTTAAACATGACACATTTCTTCTAATTTTAGAGCAAGATTACTTTTTTATTGAAATTTTTTACAGTTTCAAAATAATAAAAAAGGAAAAAGCCCTGCGAAAACATTTGGGAACCCTTTTGGGTTATTCTTTGTTACTTTTTAAAAAAATGATTACTAAAGCCCAGGCGATTTACTCGTTAGGGCTTCAATGGATCAGCTGAATATAATTCCAGGGCTGAACTATTTATTCTAACTCCATGCCTTTTGAAGCATCCGACTGTGGTGGCTGTTCTGTCTGGTGTTAACAACCATGGGTTCCTCAAAACAGTTGCCCAAGGATGTCAGAATGAAGATAGTTAACATCCGCCTACAATGAGACGGCTAAAAAAAACACTCAATGTTTCAAACTACCTATTTCCCCTGTGAGAAACATTATCAGAAAATGGAAGATAAATTAACAGTTGAAATGAAGGCAAGATCTGGAAGAACAATTTCAGATAGAATGGCCCAAGAGACCTGGTGAGAAATGTCAGAAGAACCCACACATCACTGCGAAAGAGCTGCAAAATAGAGTAGCAGACGCAGGTCTAGTTGTTCACAGGACAACAATACAACATACTTTAAATAACAAAGACCTACATGGCAGGGTTGCCAGAAAGAAGCCTTAAAGCGAATGAAGTATGCAAAAGAAAATGTTGAGAAGCCTGAAGCATTTTGGAACAATGTGCTTTGGACTGACGAAGCCAAAATTGAACTTTTTGGCCACAACCAAAGAAGGTATGTTTGGAGAAAAAAGGGTGAAGCATTTGCAAAGAAGAACACCTTGCCAACTGTTAAGCATGGAGGTGGATCCATTATGCTTTGGGGTTGTGTGGCTGCGAGGTGCACAGGAAATATTGTGCGGGTGGAATGAAGAATGGATTCCACCAAATATCAAGAACTTCTAGAGGCTAATGTTCAAAGGTCAGTCCAGACATTGAAGTTGTAGAGAGGTTGAGTATTCCAGCAAGACAATGATCCAAAACATGCATTGAAATCGAACCATGAAGTACCTCCAGGAAAGATGGATGAAGGTTTTGGAATGACCACCACAGTCCCCAGACATGAATATTATTGAAAATCTGTGGAGAGATCTCAAACATGGCATGCATGCAAGGAGGCCGAAGATTATTTCTGAACTAGAGGTGTTCTGCAGGAAGAATGGGGGAAAATTCCGATGGCAAGAATTGAAAGACTCTTAGCTGGATACAGGAAGCATTTTCAAGCTGTTATAGGTATCCGAGGGGGAGTTACAAAGTGACAGGGTTCCCAAACTTTTGCACAGGGCCGTTTTCCTTTTTTTATTATTTTGAAAATGTAAAAAATTTAAATAAAGTAATCTTGCCTTCAAATTTGAAGAAATGTGTCATGTTTACCTTTGTAGCATTTATAGGTCAGGTTAGCTTCTGTTCACTTAGATATTAATTGTAAAAGGCATTTTGACCAAGGGTGCCCACAGTTTTGCACTCCACTGTAAGTGGATAAAAATGAATAAATAAATTACCTACGTTGACATAAGTGTCAATATGCACCCCACATGTATTTGATCTGTCAACATGATAAGCTGAAAAGCTTTCAGCTTTATTCGATAGTATGTGAACCTAAGAAAGTAAGCACAGGCAAGGAAACATAGCACTACAACCAGCCTTTAGGCAGTATTAAACGGTGTGGAATCGGAGGGGTAATGGCAAAATAGTTTTTAAATTTGGCAAATCATCAATATATTTAGTCCTTTTGATGTGAAAGGTTTTACAAGCGTGTTGTGGAAAGAAATATGAAAGAAATGTGATTCCACTGTGAGAGATTTAGGAGTCCGTGAAAGATTTGCCAGCTGGTGGTGGAACATGAAAGAAGGCTGCTGGTACAAATACTAATGAATGCACTACTAATAAGAAAACCCAGTTTAGGCATCTTATGTATATAAAACCTGAATGTTGGCTGCAAAGGTCTTGAAATTACGTAAAGAAGACAAACCAGATTGAGAACCAGTTTATCAGTGTCTGTCAAATGGAGAGACCACCACTATTTCCACACAAAAGTGGAGCTGATATCTGGCTCCACAGAGCAAGGCACATACAGTTGCTGTCACGATGTGAGGAATATGCAGAAAGCCCATCTTCATAAGGGAGGAGTATAGCAAGCAGGACAAAGTCACTGCAAGCAGAGATGTGAAGCATTTTTAGATGACCGGCAAAACAAACGGAAGGAGTGGATTACCTCCAGTATGTAGAATGCTATATAAACCAGACACAAAATCCTAAAAGCTTTAGGATTTATAACATACAACAAGGCTCCATGAGGGAAATTTTTTTTTTTTTTTTTTTTTTTTTTGCTGACACGGATAAGTGATGTTGCAAAAATTACCAACCAAAACAAGCACAGAATGTATCTGCTGCTGAAATGTAAGCACAGAACTATAAACAAAAATCGGGGTGCTCGTTCATCCTCAAAAAACAAGGCTAGTCATTGGGCACAGAAAGGGCAAAAGAAGACCGATGACCTCAAATGATGGAGATGATATCTTATCATACGAGCACAGTAACCTCCGCAAATGAGGAAGCTGTTGGCAAAAAGAATAATCGTTCAAGGAAATCCCTAAACTCCATCCATCCCGTCACGCTGATCTGTATGGGAAGAGGGACAAGCAGAAAATAAAGAATAAATAATGTCAACTGGAATGCTGATTTTCGAGGGGACCAACTTGAATCTCTGACAGGCATTTTCAGGAAAAGTTAGGTGGCTTTTTTGTAGAGTAGATGCACAATCATGTATTCACACTGTAGTGTGTGTAACATACCTGTTGTGAGAATGACAAACGCAAAACTGTCACTGTGAACGTATGCAATTATGTGAGTCCTGAATGCATGTCAGCATGTTAAAACACATTTTTCATCTTTTAGCCCTGGACTAGTTTCAGCATTAAAAATTAAAAGACCTTTTAAAAACATAGATGCTCTCATCACAAAGACCAAGACTAAATTAAATTAATATTAATTATAAATTAAACCACAACACAACCAACATCTTGGCATTTAATCATCTCCCCATTTTCAGTGCGAGTAGAAGCAGCCCACTAACACAGAAACATTCATCCCTGGTCCAGAAGTCAATGAAACAATGAATTATCTTGGTACAAGATGTAGCCAGACCATGAGAATATTAATCGGAGCAAGAGAACGGATGGCAGGTTGCTATGAAAGCTGTGTTGGAAAACCTTCATCATTGGGAGAAAATTTAAAGGGATTGCCAACTGTGATTAAAACGTGGTTTTCTTTATTTGACACTATTCCTTGTTATCAAAATAATCATCCACCAAGATTTCAGCCTTTAAAAATGTCTACAGCTGAATGTGATACATAAACGATTTATCTGTATTTAATGGAACTGTAATGTTGGTAACGGAGCTGCGATTAGCTTTCCTGCCAGGTGTGCACCCCCAATGGCTACTGCTACGGCGTGTGTATGAAAATGAATGGTTTAGTGGAAAATGGTGGGAGTAATGGAAAAGATATATGAAAGCGGGTGTTTAGATGCAGTCTGTTGCAGTAGTGACAGCCAGCTCTGTCACACGTTGTTTGTACATTTGTGCAGAAAACTTGTCGACGTAGCTCCCATTCGACAAACAGGAGGCTAAATGCTTTGAATTGCTGTTTATTAATTTATTCGCCACTCGACAGGTCGTGTATTTGCCGGGACCACAGTCAAACAAGTTTTTTATTTGCTCAAAACCAATAAAATGTTGATTGTTAATACATTACCTACTAAGCAGTTCATGGCAATCAGCTAATGAAAGCTAATTGTTATCCATTCAGTGAAGTTTACCACCTCTGAAATGCGACCTCCCACGGCAAAACATAATTACTTGAAATTTTACGCATGCACTTTTCAACCCTTTTTTTTCTGTAATTACGCAAAATTTTTATTTTGCACATTCGCTTTTCAACTTCTTACCGCAAAATGTTAATTTTGGGCATGCGCTTTTCACCACTCGCATTCGCACATGCGCTTTTCAACAACTGGGAACAGGCAGCCACACAGCCACTCAGCCAGTCAGTGACCTACATTCAAGCGTTTTGGCCCGCCCGCTCTGCGTCCGGGCAAAAAGACAAACAACGAAAGATATGTTTTGTAATGTACACTGCCTGGCCAAAAGAAAAGTCGCCGTTGCACCCGTCATGCATAGTGCCCACTGTACAAGCCTCTGGAGGCAGTGTTATGATCTGGGGTTGCTTCAATTGGTCTAGTCTAGGCTCAGCAACGTTATGCAGCAATAAAATTAAGTCAGCTGAGTACCTGAATGTACTGAATGACCAGGTTATCCCATCAATGGGCATATTCCAGGACGACAATGCCAAGATTCATAAGGCTCAAATTGTCAAAGAGTGGTTCAGGGAGCATGAGGAATCATTTTCACACATGAATTGGCCACCAGAGTCCTGACCGTAACCCCATTGAAAGTCTTTGGGATGTGCTGTAGAAGACTTTATGGAGTGGTTCGACTCTCCCGTCATCAATACAAGATCTCGGCCAAAAATGAATGCAACTCTGGACGGAAATAAATGTTGAGATGTTGTATAAGGTTGTCGAAACAATGCCACGACGAATGCGCGCTGTAATCAAAGCTATAAGGCGATCCAACGAAATATTAGAGTGTGCGACTTTTTTTTTGGCCAGGCAGTGTATATCTGATCAAATACGTCTCCGACGTAAAAAACCCCAAGTTACTCACGCATAGCCTACAGAGCGCTGTCTATAAATCCATAATTCCAACTTGCAAAAACTAGGCCTGCCTTTAAAAGTATTGATATTAAAATGTGGCCAAGTTACAGCTAACAATATTGCCTATCGTAGCTCACACTAAATAAACTAGCTCTATTCCAAAGCAATGCTATCCAAACTTATCCAAAAAGAGCACAGCAGGCTCCACACAGACAAATTTGTTTTGTCTGCATTTGTGTGAGATTAAAATATGTAGCCAGTGGCACAGTTATTTATAGAATTTTTTTTACATTAATGCAACAACATGATGTTAACCAGATGATATTCTGCGTTTCTTTTTTCTTTGCTTGAAAAATAGCCATGGGATACCTGTTCCCATAACGTTAGCGAGCCTATTGCATTACTGCCGTGTCCAGTGACTGAATTGTTTAACTAACAGGCTACAAGTGAACAGTTAATATTGTAAACGTGTCTTTGCCTTTGCAATAAAAAAACATTATTGTATGAGACAACCAGAAAATGTGCACACTGTTTGAGTCCAAAATGAAATTACACTTTAGTACCAACCAGGCGGGGTATGAACCCACGTCTCTCGCATTCTAAGGCTTGACGCTAACCAGAAGACCAAAGGGATACAGTCACGTGATATAGGCTATAGGCCATTTGTCAGTGTCCATCTGACTTTCACCATTTTGCTGTAGGCTAGTAGCTACAAGTGAAATACAAGTGAAACATTGATCAGTTATTGGAAACGTCTTAATACACAAAGCCATATAGCGGTTTTGTCTGTGATTCTGGGAAGAAGAAGGAGAATCAGAAGAGGAAGGAGAAAAACTGCAAAATAACCCAAGTTTGGGGCTAATGTATTTAAGGGCTGAGAGTCTGTGGCCATTGTGGTTACTTCTGTAGGAAACCCTGAAAAGTGCCAAACTATCTGTGCTGTATAGGTATGGGGCATGCCCCGCCAAGCCGTAACTTGGCGGATGGCATACCTGCCATTCCAATAACTAAAATGTCAACCGATTCTATTACATCACTACCCAGCATCGAGCGGGCAACATACAATGTTAAATTTGACTTGATCTGGTGACATGCCTCTGGCTTCAGTCAAAATATATTATAAATAAATCAACAATTTTCTTTTTCGTTGATATTTCAGTGTGGTAACGTTAACGTTAGTGAGACCACAAAGTAGTTATTTCTTAAGCTACCTTGAACAGCAAAACTGTATTTCTGTGTTTGATTCCTGAGAGGAATAGCTGGTATTGTGTTGCATGCCAGTTATCATCAATAAATATGCAGAATTTACTGTTGGCCTCTGGATGTTTCTTAGTTAGCTAACATTAGCTATATCTCCAGCTAGATTTAGCCTAATGAGGGCATATTAAGCGCACTGACCCGATCGGGACTGTGAGCTCATGTTTCAGGCGACGGTTATTGTTGAAGCCTGTAGTTCTAACTATCCAAATTATGTGATGTTTATTTAGCCTACCTGTTAAAAAGTGCTTTCTGCAGACATAATGTGGAGATGCAGGACACCATATAGTTTCCTTCCACCTGCTCTCTCGCAATAGCATGTAGCTACGGGGCTCATCTTTTGGGATTTCCGATTGGACATGGCAAATGTGCAAAATGCAAGTCTGGTTTTTTTATTTGCATTGGCTGTGCAGTTCACAATGCAACAGCTTTTGGAAATTTTATAGGTTTTTTTTTTTTTTTTCTCCGATCTTTGTTGTCTTCTTCCGGTACCTTTATTTTCTATGGGAGCGAGTGAATTATTCCCTCAAAGTGGGGCGTGGTATTCACAAGTGTGTAAAATCTGAGGGTGATATGCAGAACTGAAGATCTATGATGCAAAATAGAGGCAGTGTACCCTGTTGTCCATTAGTGTCTCCAAATCTATCCAAATGGCTAAATTGTGCACTGCTGTAAATCATAAATTAATATATTTAACAACCAATCAACTGTTTTAGCTCATAAAATTCACTTTTGCATAATTCTCAAGTGGGAATTACCTTATTATCTTTTTATAATTATAGCAGGATAAATATCCATGGGTCCAATACACAATCCAAAACATGTCATAAAATGAATAAAATATTTTTTGTCCATTATAAAGCTTATACAGTGGGAATGGAAAGTATTCGGGCAGTGACACATTATTTGTTGTTTTGGCTCTGTACTCCAGAACATTGGATTTGAAATTGAACAGTGACTGAGGTTAAAGTGCATACTTTCAGCTTTAATTTGAGGGTTTTTACATCCATATCGGGATGCATATGCATAGTCCCCCCCATTTTAGGAGACGAAAAATAGTTGGACAAATGAACATAAACTTAAAGTATTTAATATTTGGTTGCATATCCTTTGCATGCCATGACTTCCTGACATCTGTGACCCAAAAACATCAAAAGACTCTTGACATCTTATTTTCTGGTACTCTTACAAGCGTCTCTTATAGCCTCTCTGCATTTGAATGGGAACATCTCTATGGGAATTGGGGGGAAGGGCGGGGGGTCTAGATTAAACTGTAAATTATGCTGGAACAGTATGGATCACATGTTTGGCTAAATGGCTAAGTCCTCAAGTGTCTCAGGTATCAAATGGGCCTCAAACCATCACGCTGCTGCCAGATATGCAGTAGATATGGATGGATCACTTTAAGGGTTTCTTCTCCTGACTTTTTTCCCTTTAGAGTTCTGTAGGAAAATGAGTCAGTGTAAATTCACCGGTTTTTAAATTAACGTGCGTCCATGTGAATTCCCTATTAGCATAATTAACACCCCCAAAATGCCATATAGGGCCAGCTGTCCTGCTCCCTGTAGCCAGGAGATGCATTCATAAAACTGGCATCTTGTCTAAAAAGGGGTAGACAAAAAAGGAAAAAAAAAGTCTTCATGAGCACATTATAGTTCAAGACATAGTTAAATAATCAAAATTAAAACAACCCAGTTGCTGCAAATATAATTTAGTTACTCTAAAATAAGAGAAAAATGGTGAATGCCATGAAATTGCGTGAACCGATCTTACCTGCCTCATAAGAACTAATTTGTGCTTATGAGTGTTTCTTGTATGAGGCCACATTGGTTATCAGCTTGTACCACTAAAAATGATTCCCTAGAAAAAAATGTAATTCATAAGGATCGTGGAACTACAGGTATTAAGTAGAGTACATCATTGTTCTATCGAGTATAGATGAGCTTATAGTCTGTCTTTATGAGGGGCATGGTAATGGAGCCACACATATCAATATGGAGAGAATGAAAGACTGGTGTGCGGAGGGATGGGGCTTGGAGTGCTCACAGACCCTTGCTGTGTTTTACAGGTGTTCTCCGAGTACTTCAAGGAGCTGGAGGAGGAGAGCATCCGGGACAACTTTGTCATCATCTACGAACTGATGGACGAGCTGATGGACTTTGGCTATCCCCAGACCACAGACAGCAAGATCCTGCAGGAGTATGTTTCCTCTCCTGTCTTATAAATAGCGCATTTGTTGTCCCCCGCAGGCCTCCTCCGGCGGGGCAGGAGCCATCGCAGGCGTCCCCCGCACCAGACATGAGATTTGTTATGACTGCGTGCATGTGACTCGTAGTCGGAGCTTGTGGCCGCAGACAGTTCCTTTCATTGTTGTCCCGTCACCTCCTGCTGTTTGTTCTTGTGTCTTCAGGTACATCACTCAAGAAGGGCACAAGCTTGACACAGGGGCCCCCCGCCCCCCTGCTACAGTAACCAATGCCGTGTCCTGGAGGTCGGAGGGCATCAAGTACAGGAAAAACGAAGTCTTCCTGGACGTCATCGAGTCAGTCAATCTCCTGGTAGGAAGCGGTGTCAGAAAATTGCCGCCGTTTAATTTGTGTTCTTGCCTTCGTTCCCTTCCTCTCCTGTTTTTTTTAATTTTTTTAAATGGATATGAAATGTTTCAGTAAATCAAGTGTCCAGATTTGAGAATAAGAGCATAGCACTTCCTAGCAAGACGGTTGGAAAGCTGGGACCACTGGGGGTGTCGCACTCTGACCCGTCTCCTCCTTGTGTCTCTAGGTGAGCGCAAATGGGAACGTGCTGCGCAGTGAGATTGTGGGCTCCATAAAGATGCGCGTGTTCCTGTCGGGAATGCCTGAACTCCGCCTGGGCCTGAACGACAAAGTCCTGTTCGAGAACACTGGCCGTGAGTTCCTCAGAACTGTCTCATTAATGTTCGGTGAACATTTGCCTGGATCGAAATGGAATTGACCCCAGTTCTGCTGCTATGTATTTTGTTTGGTATGCAAAAGCAGCAGTCTGGATACTAACAAGCGAATCTCTTTCTGAGCCTATTATTCCTGTATGGGAGAGCGTCCTTTTATGCATATGTGGAGCGCACTGCACTGATACCGGATTCTGTGGTCTCCACAGGAGGGAAGAGCAAGTCTGTGGAGCTGGAAGATGTCAAGTTCCATCAGTGCGTGCGTCTGTCCCGTTTTGAGAATGACCGCACCATCTCCTTCATTCCACCAGATGGGGAGTTTGAGCTTATGTCCTACCGACTGAACACACATGTATGTACAAAAATGAACACTAGGAAAAAATATTAGTAATAATAATTCATAACAGTGGATTGCATTTTTATAGCATTTTCAACTTATAATCTCCATGTGCTTTATAGTGGTGGGGGAAACTCACCTCAGCCACCACCACCACCACCAATGTGTAGCACCCACCTGTCTGATGGGTAGGGCTGGTTATTGAACCTCAGTAGTTTTTGAGCACCGCCCGAATCATGTCCGTAGCACTGAGTATAGAAAGCATTCAGTGCTAATCTTCGGTACTTAACCCATTAAGTGCAGCGGGCGACGCAAGTCGATAAACATGCCAAACCTTCTAAAGTGCCAAGGGAGACTTGTGTTGACCAAAAGACAATCAAAATGCTGGTACTAGCTAAATAGACCATGACATGATGCCCACACGTTATCGTATGACTGCATGAGTGGGCCAAGCTCATAACAATATTTTTTGACTCCGCAAATGCGCAACCTGTTGAGAGTGACAAATAAATAATGAGCCATCCAATTCAAAGCATTTACTGGTGTTTGTCTAACGGTGCCTTGAAAAGTTTAAAACACAACAGCATGCCTAAATTCTGCACATAGTCCAAGATAACGTGTGGGCTGACTATTAATGTTGAGTTACGTCTGAATGTATGGAACACAGAGAGTGCCACAATGATAAATAACTAAATAAAATAATAAATAAATAAATGTGGAAATATAAAAATTAATAAATAAAATGTTCTCAATGTGAGCAAATACATTAATGGAGAAGTCAATTCCTCACATATTGAGAGCAACGATGGAAAGAGAAAGCTAGCTGTTTTAGATTTGCAAATCTCAACATGACCCCTTGTTCCATGATCACCTCCATCTCCTCCGTCCATCAAAATAGCCGACCATCAGAATATTTGAACGTAACTATCAACTTTTTGGTCTATAAAGTTTGCCTAGTTCCAAGTTCCAAGTCAACCAGGTTCCATCCCTTCACGTATTCAGAGTTACTGACAGCGTTTCTCAATGTGAGAAAGTACATTAATGGAGAAGTTAATTTCTCAAATATTGAAAGAAACGGTGGATATATTGTATATTGCTGTGAGCAATATAGCGATCTTGTATCTGAGAAAACTAGCTACATCACCGTGTTCAATGTAGCCTACAATGTTCGCTGGCATCCAACGCGGAACAAATCTACGTAACATCTAAGTTAATGCTAGCTTAGGTCTGTCACTTCAGTACAACATAGCTTTGCATTTAGCCTACATAGCGAGCATTGTGAGAGTGAATTATTATCGGTTAACAAACTTTGGCTGTCTCTTTAAATTCACCTATGAGGCTTCACAGTATATTATAGCAACTTCAAATATTCTTATGGTCGGCTATTTTGATAGGAAACAATGCGGCTAAAGCAACGTTACAATGACGGAGGTGACGGAGGAGATTACTTGGATACATATCTATATATGCATATACATTTACATTTACATATTCATTCACAGATTTATTTATTAATTTCCAAATTATTTTATTTATAAATTTTTATATTTCCATTTCTAGACTTCTAGAGCTCTGATTTAGTGACAGTCAAATTTTAACCCCTTCGCACAGATGCCAAATTTGGTCAATTCTGTAGTTCTGCATATCATCCTCAGATTTTGTACACTTGTGGAGTTTATGATCCAGGATATGTATAATTTTACCTGTTTCACATATGTAGCTCTCAGTATTTCATTGCAAACTAAAGAAAAACACTGCACTGCATTTTGTGGCACTTTATTTTGACCTAAATTATGACAATAAACTAATATACGTTAGTATTGTAAATGGTACAACTGTCTCGTTTCATTTCCAAGTCTCTGTAATGCTCACACCTGGGGTTATAAAGCCTTAAGTAGAACACCCCCTAAATAGGTGAGAATTAACCAGATTTGGCATATGCGCAAAAGGTTATAACTCCAGGTTTGAGCATCGTAGAAACTTGGGGAATAGCTTAAATGACAGTTGTACCATTTACAATGCTAACTGATTAGTTTATTTTCATAATTTAGGTCAAAATAAAGTGCCACAAATGCAAGGAAATCTAGGTAAAAATGCAACAAAAAAAACAAACAAAAAAGGTTTTTTCTTTTGCTTTTTTTTTTCCATTATAAAGCATATACATTTGCTCCTTATGATGGATTAAGATGAACACCTTGATATCACTGCTACGCACACCTAAATATGTAGCCTAATCATTCACTCTTGTACTTCAATCAAACATCACTTTTTTCTGTACTTTACAGGATGTAATCCTTTGCTGCATGCCCTGGGATGACATTTCTCTGTAGTTTAATGTTTTTTATTTTTATAATGTTGCCATTCATAACCACTTCAAGGAACATCTTACATTCACATATCAATGCACAGTAAATTGGAATGAGTATTTTCCATCCCCTAAGTGACAAGTATAGCCCAGGGAGATACTAATACGCCATAGTCTATATTATATAAAATAAGATTAACAATAAATTAATATTCCACCACCAGGAAAATGCTGGCTAATGTTCTAGCTTCACAGAAAATCAGTGCATCATACATAAAACATGACTGCCACCTATAAACGCTTCACTACAGTATGTGAAATGCACTCAAAATGCGTAAATCAAAATCTAAATATTGCACAAGACGGTGGAGGAGTACATATTTGAAAAAAATTACAGTATTAAAAAGCAGTAATACTTACATATTGAGGAGGAAAATCTCATGTTTGTCATGTTCGTAGGCATATTCTCCAATAGAATCAATCAATACTATTCATTTCAAAAATTCAATTCAAATTTTATTTATAGAGCAGAAAGCAACTCAATGTGCCTTACACAAGCAGTTCACAGAAACAATACAATAACAACAAAAAAGGACATCTCTATGTGTAAAACCAATGGTAGGATTGTATATTTCATATTTAGTAGCATATATTGATAGTAGAATGAAATGGTATAATTACACAATAATTTCACTTGGTAATTTTGCTATTGAGTGATCAGGGCTTTTCATAGCTGTATTCGCATACGTTCAGGCTATTGGTTGGCTTTATCTTGTTGCTATAATGTTGTCGGTCTAATAAGTTCCACTGCGGACGTTTGAGCCCTGAAGTTCCACCTCTCGCTCCACCTCTCGCTCCACCTCTTCCTCTGCTGATGATACCCAGCCCTCCAGATGAATGGCTGCCCTTTTTTACCAGAACCCTCAATAGACATCAGCTGTGGTGGGGAGGGTGTCAGCCCCCAACCCTGTTCCTGGAGATCTACCATCCTGTAGGTTTTCACTCCAACCCTAAGCACACCTCATTCAACAGCTAGAGATCTCATTGAGCTGCTAATTATCAGAATCAGGTGTGCCAAATTAGGGTTGAAATGAAAACCTACAGGACGGTAGATCTCCAGGAACAGGGTTGAGGACCACTGCTGTACACTCTTCACACATCAGCTGAGAGGGTGGCAGCCATTTTGTCATTGTATGCCATCTACACATCAGCTGAGGTTGAGACGGCGGCAGCCATTTTGTGCCCATATGCTCTCCATCTGCTGAGGTGGAGAGGGTGGGAATTTATAATCACTATTGTGAAGTGTGGATGTACCTTTGACAGGTGAAGCCATTGATCTGGATCGAGTCTGTGATCGAGAAGCACTCGCATAGCCGAATCGAGTATATGATCAAGGTAACTGTGTCCATTTTTCCATCTTCTGTCCATCTGATGGCTGTTATATTTGCGTGTATTGATGTATAACTAATCTCTCAAGTCTAATGCCAGTGATTCAGCTGCCTCTGCCTATGAAGTGCAGTCACATATGGTGTTTGACTTCTATTACAGCAGCTCCGTTCACATGTTATGTGCTACAGTACTAAATGAACAAATCTTATTTATCTAGATAAACCAAACAGGATTTCCTTCAAAGAGGGGCTGAGATTCCATTGCGGTTTGTTGTGCGTACTCTGTGTTGCCTTCTGAAATGAGCGTTCGCCTCATGCTGCTCTCTCTCCCCCAGGCTAAGAGCCAGTTCAAACGGAGGTCAACGGCCAACAATGTGGAGATCCACATTCCTGTCCCCACCGATGCTGACTCGCCAAAGTTCAAGACCACGGTGGGCAGCGTGAAGTGGATACCTGAGAACAGTGAGATCGTCTGGTCCATTAAATCATTCCCGGTGAGCAGATAATAGGCCCCAGGCTCACCCTGCCAGACCATTGGTATGAAAGGCAGGAAGCACAGCTTGAATAGGATTTATTATACGCTAATATGAACTTTCTGCATAGAGGGTAAAAATGTTCAGCGTGGTATGTTTGACTTGGATGAATGAGCCTTTTTGCTTATTAGTGTTGCAGAAGTAGCATTGGGACTGTTTGTTTGTGGCTAATCTTCTGGAATTTGAGGACCTGACATACCTGCTGGAGGGTGTCTGTGTCTTATCACGCTCCCACATACCTGCCAGGAGCAGCCCGGTTCTGATTTTGGCGGCATCTTGGCATTCTTCAGCCAAACAAACTGCTGCTATTTGGGGCATCACTTGTGCCAAACAAGTGTTTAGAACCTGTTCAACTCGGCGAGGTCACATTTGGGTGCTTGAAATCAGGAGCCGCCTGTCATGCAGTGAGGTTTATCTCGAGCGAGTCCTTCGGGAAAGGCAGTAAAATGAGCTCGCAGCAGCAGGACACCATGGGCTCATTCAGGGGTAGGGTGGCCAGTGGCCACAGTTCCTTGGGTTACCAAGTTCCTCCCGAGAACCCACAGGTCACCAGTAGTTTTTGGAACAGTAGTTTTTTTTAATTTTCTTCCTGACTAACTTTATTTTATCAGACACTTTTCTCACATATCTAGTAGGCCACTGTATATTTACTTTTGCAATTTGTGATGTGGCATAACAGAATTTTCATTGTGGCCTCTGTGTTAAAAGTTATTAGGACCTGTGGTATATGAACCACACAGTTAAAGCAAGAGAATCAAATCTTTAACATTGTTTTGTCCTCACAGGGAGGAAAGGAGTACCTGATGCGAGCGCATTTCGGGCTGCCAAGCGTGGAGGCCGAGGACAAGGAGGGGAAGCCCCCCATCAGTGTGAAGTTTGAAATCCCTTACTTCACTACCTCTGGAATCCAGGTGAGGACTGTGATTCTCAACTTAACCAGCAGGGGGCTGTATGCCGCCACAACATCAGCTGGAAGGCAGACAAACAGTAGAGGGCACTGTTGCACCACTGATTATAACATCAAGCTTTCAAACATCAAGCACCAGAGATGTTTCTCATGTGGGATGACCCAAAATCAAGAGCATTGTGTATTTTATCGTCAGAATTCTAGCTGTATTCTAATATCAGATAAATGTAGACGAATACCAATAAAGTTTGTACATACTCGTGACAATAAGCATTCATATGTTGCTGGAGAAAAAAAAATCTAATTATGCAGTTAGTATTACTCAGTGTAGAAGACAAGAAGGGCAGTGTGAGACAGAAGCAGCCAGAGCAGTTGTGTGGTTGTCATGGCACCAGCGTGGTGCTTTTTTGGAGGGAATGTACCAGCTCCTGCAGCTTGGGCACAGTACGGTGGTTTGAGAGTGGCTGTCTATGACAGCGAGATAGCAGGAGGTACAGAGCTGTGCTCAGAGCTTAGGGGGGGGGGGTTAAGGGGGTGTCCCTCTGTCTGCACACGAGGCTCCAGGGAGCTGCAATCAGCCTTACCATCTGCCACCAGGGAAACAAGGCCCTGAAAGAAAGAATAAAAGGAAAGTCCTTTCATTATGCTGGAGTTTGGGCTCCCTGCATCATTGTTTCCTAATTTCCTGATGAAAAGAAAAGAGGAAGGGTGCTCTTTATCGAAATTTACCTCCAAACACCAATGCTGCAGGAGTCAGGATGGCCCTCTGTGTCACATCAGGGCCAGGCCAAGCGGTAACGGAGGGACACTTTTGCTGTATTTTGCCTAAGTACTCCTGTTCTATCTATGGCGGAGTAAAATAACAACTGGTATTATATAAAGGCTACCTTAAACTACATACTGAGGCAAAAAACTTTGGGGGCAAACAACTTCTTGGGGGTAAAATTTATTAAAAAAACAGGGTGGTAACTGAGGGACACAAAATTAACGTCTGTTTTTTACAGTATTTTCAGACAAGCATATCATACGGTTCCTGAGGAGAAAAGGATTGTCTTTCTCTTTCATACTGTACTATTACCACTTAAATATGAACGTACAAAATGGTAAGCCACTTGTGCTGCTCAATTTTTATGGGGCGAGGTTTAAAGTCAGATGGTCATGGTAACGGAGGGACACATTTTCACCCCCCTCAAAATCATAAGCATTCTGCCACCTTTTTTTCAAAACTGGTTATACTACATTGAGACACATCCCAATAATCTTTCTTTTGGAATGTTTCCCCTCTCTAAGTAGAAAATTCATATTAAAAAATGAGAAAAAATGCTATTTATTCATACTTTATTAAAAATAGTTGCTCGATAGAATCAGGGGGAAAGTGCATCTGTTCAAGTTTGTCAACCCCAATGGATTCAAAAGCCCATAACTTTTTTTCTAGTAGAGATAATTCAATCCTTTTTTTTGTTTTGTACACCTTGGAATGTTGGCTTCAAGTCATTTCATAATGTTTCAAATTTTGCTACTGATGTTAACCTCCCCTTGGCCTGGCCCATCAGTGTGCTATAAGTGTGTAAAACTCGACAGCGTATCAGACTAGCCCAAGAGAAGGGAGGTGCAGCGCTTTATCAGTACGTCCTGACTTGAGTTGAGCCTCTTCTCAGCAGAGTTAATCAAATTTTCACATCTCATTTTGAGGCAGTGTTGTCACTTGACATATTTTTAAATCCCCCTGAGTGCTGGTAGCATTAAACACCAGAGAATTTGTTGTCCTTTCTTTGAAAGATAGTGGATTGATCTCTTCTGTGGAATATTAGGACCCTTATTTGCCACTAGACAATAAAACATCTTTTCACTAGTCACTGCTCTCTCACCCTAAGTTTTGACTGGTTCTCAATTTAAAATATTCAGATTAAATGGAACAATTTGTTTGTGAACGGCTGCAATCCTCTGCTCAACATGAGCCTTTGAAGCCTGCTAAGATGGCCCTGTAAGCTTAGAGTTTTGTATTTATTCTTTCAATAATACGATAATTATCTTCTCAGTGCCAGTGAAATATGTAGGACAGGTGGTGTTCAATGGATGTGTGCGACTGAGACCGGATTGAATTGGAGCGGATGGGGCTTCCTGCTCAGTGACATTTTATGTCATTTTATATTTTTTTATGGGCCCTCGTTCGTTTATTTGGCCCCTCTGCCTCGCATTACGCTCGCCCATCCGCACAATATTAGGCATCCCACGCGGAACTGAAACTCAGGAAAATCACATTAGGTTGTATTTCTCAGCAAATGAGGAAGTTTTGGCAAGAATTGAAAAATATATGTTTTTTTTTTTTTGTGTAATCGAATGGAGCATCAGAGGCGGAGTGGCCATTTCCCCTTCGCCTCCCGGTGCTGCCGCAGAGCACGCCCACCTGCCGGGTTCACCCAAAGGCTGCGGAGCCAGGGCCTCCGAGCGCCGAGCGGCGAGCCTCACCGTCACCTTTCACCCCAGCGGCGTGGAGAGAGGGCAGATCCCGGACTGTTCCGCACTGACTGAGCCCCGCGCCGCGAAACGTTCGTCCGCCGCGCGCGTCGGAATTTAAAGACGAGACGATTACGCTCATTAAGCACAGACCTATTTCTCTTTGAAATGACACTGGGGGTGTGTGGGGGGGAAAAAGGGCGTAAACGGGTTGAAAACCGAGCGCCGCTACGGTCGAAACGGGGTTTGATAAGGGAGCCTTCGCTGGGGGAGCCCGGCCCCGGGACCTCGTCGTTGGTGTTCCAGATAACCCTGACGTCTCTGCGGTCTCTCCGCCGCAGTTTTTCTGTTCCCAATTAAAGCGCATTTGAAGGGCCCGGCGTCTGCGCTTATTACAGGGAGCAGGTCCAGAAGGTCCAGCCGCTGGCTCAGTGCATGCGCACGCGCGCATTTCTTGCACTGGTTGTTTTTACATGGCGTATGAAATAAGGGGGGGGGGGGGGGGGGCACTGCATACTCTACCTCTTTATTTAGAGGCGGCTGTATATCAAAGCGTATCAAAGCTGTATTTTATTGCACCGCTAAATGCAGTGGCAGGTCTGTGTTAAGGATGTAAAGTACAATCCCCCAAGCGTGGAGCTGTTTTTTTTTTTGTTTTTTTTCAGCGTAAAGGGGAAGCTGTGTTTAGGGCGATTATGGTGGTGTAGAATAAGGGGGCTGGGTGGGTTTTTATGGAGGGTGCAGGAGGAGGGGAAGCCACATCAGACTCTACCCCGCCCCCCCCGCCATGTAATCAGACCCCGTTTGCAGGCTGCCCCCTGCCTGCGCCACATGCCGTTTCCATAGGGACAGCTTTGAACCATGTCACTCATCACCGTAGCACAGCACGCGCCAAAGCCAATGCTAGTGTTCCAAATGTTACAGTGTTAGCATTTAGCAGAGATTTCATGTTGACCAGTCGGTTAGACTGGTCTTTCTGCATGTGCTCCATAAACGCTCTCTTGTCTCTTGAGAGCCTCAGAAAAGCAGTGAATGAGATGCTTTGTATGAAGCTTTGTTGTCTTCGTTGCAATTTCTGGATCTGATTTTAAAGTAAGCAAACAAGATCTCCTCCTATAAATAGTAATGATCACACCCTGTATTACCAGGCATTAAGACTACTGTCAGCAAGTCAAGCTGAAACCTGAAAATGGGTCTGAACCTTTTGCTCTCTTGACTGTATTGACAGGTTTTTGGACTGTCACCAGTGAGATCAGTGAATGAGTGTTTGAAGTTTTTTTTCATTCTGAGACGCCAAATGGAGGAGTTTTTTTGAAATGACAAAGGAAATCATTCTTTGAATATTTGATGTTGAATATATAAAATATCGGAAACACCCCTGAAAACTGGCTTTAACTTTGAAGCATCTGACCCACAATTACAAAAGCATCTAAACAGGTGATTCCTATTAATTTGAATGGTAATTAGCAGCATGTGTCTGATTAAAAGAGGCCTAACCAGCAGCTCTTTGCGAGGTAAGTCTCCTAAGCAAGATGAGGATACTAACAGAGTTCCAAAGGGGCCAAATAGTTGGTGCCCGAATTGCAGGTGCGTCGGTCACAAAAACGGCAAAATTACGTAAGGTGGCAAGGGGAACAGTATCAAAAATTATGACAACATATGCCCAACACCCAAAAAACAGCATCAGCAAAAAATAACTGGCTGCAAGTCAGAGCTCTACGACAGGGACAGATGGACACTTGGTAGGATAGTTGCTAATAACCACAGAACTACAGCTCTAAAAATCACCACAGAATTGAATCAATCCATATCTGAACCAGTCTCAACAAAAACAGTATGTTGTGAGCTTCACAAAGCTGGTATTTATTGCAGGGCCGTTATTCGGAAACCATTTGTATCCAAGGCTAATGCACAAAAACGCATAACGGTGTAAGGAACACAAAACCTGGACCCCTGAGCAATGGAGAAAACCGATATGGTCTGATGAATCATCTTTTACTCTTTTTAATACAAACACATCTGGACGGCTTTATGTTTGGAGAAAGCCTAAGGAGACATTCAATCTACAATGTCTGTTGCCAACTGTTAAGTATGGTGGTGGTTCTGTAATGGTATGGACAGCCATTTCATGGGACTCATTGGGTCCAATGATTGCTTTCTATGGACGTTAAACGGGCAAACAATATGAAACCATTTTACAAGACCAGGTGCCCCCTATGGTGCAAACACTGTTCCCTCATGATGTCCCCATATTCCAACATCACGTCCCCATACACACTGCTAAAAACATTAATGAATGGTTCCAAGAACTCGAGGATGACGTCAAATTCCTTCCATGGCCTGCACAATCACCAGATCTAAACATAATTTGAACCTTTATGGAAGTTCTGGAGCTAGATTTCCACCTCCTTCATCCCTCAAAGAACTGGAGACTGTCTTTCTTGAACAATGGGCTAAGATCCCACTACCCACAATTTAGAAATTGTATGACAGCATTCCTAGAAGCATTGAAACTGTTTTGAAGGAAAAGGGTGGGCCTACTTGTTATTTGTTACTAGATATTTGGTTTTTGTAAGTGTTTCCCCTATATTTATATATATATATATTATATATATATAGTATATATATATATATATATATATATATATATATATACAGTGCCCTCCGCAATCATTGGCACCCCTGGTAAAGATGAGTAAAAAGGGTTATAAAAAAAATTCACTGTTTTGGTGAATTAGCTTAATCTCACACTGAAAAAATTAGAAAAATCCAACCTTTAATTGAAGTAAATTTATTCTGAGAAAAAAAAATCCCTCATCAATAAATAAATTTTTTTAACAAAACCATGTGTGTCACAATTATTGGCACCCCTGCATTTAATACTTTGTACAACCTCCCTTTGCGAATAAAACAGCACTGAGTCTTCTCCCGTAACATCTAATAAGGTTGGAGAATACAGAGCAAGGAGACCATTCCTCTTTACAGAATTTCTCCAGATCAGAGTTCTAGGTACTCTCTTGTGCAATCTCCTCTTCAGCTCAGCCCATAGGTTTTCAATGGGGTTTAGGTCAGGGGACTGAGATGGCCATGGCAGAAGCTTGATTTTGTGTTCAGGTTAACCATTTTTCTGTTGATTTGGACGTATGTTTTGTATCATTGTCCTGTTGGAAGATCCAACGACAACCCAGTTTTTTTAGCTTCCTGGCAGAGGCAGCCAGATTCATGTTTAAAATTTCCAGGTATTTCATGGAGTTCATGATGCCATGTACCCTAACAAGGTTCCCAGGGCCTTTGGAGGAAAAATAGCCCCACAACATCACGGAACCTCCACCATACTTAACAGTGGGGATCAGGTTATTTTCGGTATTGCCATCCTTCTTTTTATGCCAAACCCACCTTGAGTGTTGTTGGCCGAAAAGCTCAATTTTGGTTTCATCTGACCATAGAACACAGTTCCAGTCAAAGTTCCAGTAATGTTTAGCAAACTCCGGGCGCTTACATTTGTGGTGAAATGATAGGAAAGGCTTTTTTCTGACATGCCTTCCAAATAATTTGTTGGCATGGAGGTGATGTCTAATGGTAGTTTGGAGACTTGATGAACTCTAGATGCTACTTTCCTCTGTAATTCTCCAACAGTGATCCTAACAGTAGATATGGGAATTTTTTATTTATTATTATTATTTATTTTTTTGATATTTTGAATATGAACTCTAAATTATACCCTGTGTGAGAGACTGACAACAAAATAACGAAAGAAAAATAATTCTTGTAATGCTCAGCCCTGGCTGTGTTTCTGCAGCGTATGGTGGCCATTGCCAGAGACCTGGCTGATTCTGCCTGGGTTTCTTCATCACCTCGGCTAGCATCTTCGTCTTTGTCGGAGGGAGGGAGGGAGGGAGAGAGAGAGGGTGAGAGAGAGAGAGAGGTGAGAGAGAGAGAGGGTGAGAGAGAGAGAGGGTGAGAGAGAGAGAGGGTGAGAGAGAGAGAGGGTGAGAGAGAGAGGGTGAGAGAGAGAGGGTGAGGGTGAGAAGAGAGAGAGAGAGGAGGGGGGGAGAGAGAGAGGGTGAGAGAGAGAGAGAGAGGGTGAGAGAGAAAGAGAGAGAGAGAGAGGGTGAGAGAGAGAGAAAGAGAGAGAGAGAGAAAGAGAGAGAGAGAGAGAGAACGGGGTTGGCAGGAGCATGTGACTGAAGACGGTTTATAAATAAAGAAGAGGCGCTGTGCTGTACTGATATAGCACATATTCTGCTTTTAGCTGCGAGCTTTGCGACTCAAGCCAAGCTGTGTAGGACTGGCTTGAGTCTGCAGTCGAGATGTCGGTGTTATATTGGTCCAGAAGAAACAGGCTGTGCTGTAATCAGGGCACTGGAGATCTGAGCAGTAGGAGTGAGGTGCTATTCTAGTCCACACTGTCCTGCTGAACCTTCCTTACTGTCCTCACTTGCCACCAAAGAAAAAAAAAAAACGCTGATTTGATTTTCTCAGACATCTATATCTCTGTGGGGACATGTAGCCTTTGGCCTGCCTAGTTATGCATAAAATGAGTGCGTGTTGTATCTGGTTCACATTATGTGTTTTCCTTTGATAAAATGCTAAGAAACGGCAGTATATGCAGTAATACCATACAATACCAAGGGGTTTGTTCTGTTTCATTAACTTGTGTGCTATAAACCTATTCATGCTATATAAATTTGTGTGCTACTTGCTGTTTTTCAGTGAAAAGAAGTTGAATCTGTAGAACCTTTCATTTGGACAATGAAGTTTGACTTTATAGTCAGCCTTACATTATGTTACATTTGATTACATTTTGTACTCTACATTCATTACATGAAGGCGCTATGAGGAACAGTTTTCACGGAACCGCTTGTGTAAACGTTGTCCTGTGTACATTGTTGACGTTTCCCATAAATATTAACCATTTTTTAATAAGTATCAGTCAATATTTGTTGGACCAGGATGTATGTCGTAGTGTGAGAGAACGTGAAGCGGATGCACGGTTTAATGTGTCCGAGTCAGGGAGGAGGTGACCCCAGCGGGCCATCGAGCGGCGCGGCTCCACGTCAGAGGCGTGGGGACTGGAGGAAGCTGCACCTCATGGGGAGGGAGCGCACACTTGGGAGCTCCCGAGATGGCGGGGGTGCCCCATCGCTAGCGTGGGAGACCGTAGGAGTGTCGTCCTTTCTTTAGACGGCGTTCAAATAACAGTGGCGTAGCCGTCTGCATGCGGCAGCGAGCACACCCTCTTGGTTTAAATTGGTCATGCATACCAAATTAAACTGTACGTTGCTTTGTTAGTCAAGTACAGGTTTTTCTTTTTTTTCAGTTAGCTTTTTATAGTATAAGATTTGTTTTTCATTTTTTTAAAAGTATTTCTATCCACCGTCTAGCCTGTGCCGTGCTGAATCACTGATTGACAACGCACCCTTTTCGAAAGAAAAATGGAGCAGCTGTCGGTTTTTCTTCTTCTTGATGGGCCACGCCGTGCTGTCGCTGCTCTTGCAATACCGCACAGTTTTGTGTTTCTTGGAAGCAGACGGAACAGTGTTGTGAAACTGGCCGAGCACTCCCGTGTATGGGGGAGGGAGAGAGGGAGGGAAGCAGCGAAGCTCCCAGCTGCCTGCGCAGTCTTCATCAGGACAGGGGAAGAGGCCAGACGCCTCCACACTGTTCTCCATGAGGACCCCCATTCATCGTCCCATCGCATAATTGAGAACAAGTTATGATCGATTGTCCCCCACAGGAAGGAACGTGCACTCCCTAGTGTGAAATATAGCCTTCCCATATGGTGTTGATAACGCATGCACTAGTGACGTGAATTGCGTTGGACTGTGGTCTACCAAAGTCAAGTTCACATTGTCAGATCTCAATTAACTGGAATGCTCTGGTTTGTACCATTTTATTATTTTCCTCTCTTTTTTGACAAAGTCCTCATAGTTCACTAAAATGAGGGATGAGTGAGGATATATGCATAGAAATCTTTATACTGTCTGAAGCATCATTTGCCGTCACCGTAATAACAGGTGATGACCTGGAAGGTATGCCCAGTCCACAGGAAGATCAGCGAGACACGGCCAACCCAAAATTTGAGATAAATTCATAGTTGACTGTCAAAGGCTTAACAGCAGTGACCAGGCCCAGCTAACAATGAAGAGTGCAGAGATGGCAGAGGAAGCCTGTAATCCTATATTAAGCCATGTCTGCTGCTTCTCTACAGCAGCAAGCAATTTAAAGAGTTTTGCTGATGGAACATCCGACAGAATTCATACTTTTGTAGTGAAATGGTACGTCGTCGTTGTCTTTGGAGCCCGTGAATAATGCGAGAAATGGAGCATGTACGGGAAAAGACAGTTTTTGCATCAATTCCATTTCCATCGAAGAGTTTACAGAACCGTCATCATTTTACACCATTTATTTAACATTCTCGTAATGCTACATTTCAGATATCCAGTCGTTTTGAAAATCTGCAATTGTGTCATGTCTTAATGCCGTAGATAAGCCGCTTTCTCATTGCATAATTCGCTCATCCTACTTAAGATCATATATTATGGTGTTAACACACACATCTTAAGGTAATAGCTTTTAGTGGTAATACCATAATGATGTTGTGTGATGTCCTTTGTGTGCAGAACGTTTTGGTAAACCGTAGTGCATGTTTCTGTACTGTTTCTCCTTATTCTATGACAAAGGAGCCATGAAAGAATCCTGGTATAGAGTAAATAAAGGTGTAGGCATACGTGTTTCTGTCCGAGTTGGCATCTCAATAGACTAGTGTGTAAACCCCTTATGCTTCCTCATCTTGAAAAAAAGGAGTGTGGAACATGGAGTTGAATCCCAGTAAGAACACGCGTGGAATTTGAATTAATTGGTGGGATTTCGTTGCATTGTTAGTAACTGAGCATCTTAATATTACTCTGCAATCTATTGTTAAAGTTTGCATTCATTTGAGTTACAGGTTTCCCACTGACTGCCCGTTAAGTAACATGTTTGCTGTTACCTTATCTTATCTTCACATAACATTTGCATTTGTCTGCTTTCAATGGAATTTACTTGGTATTTTCTACATTCAGTTGAACAAAATTATGCAACAGTGGCCTGGGCACACGCTTGTAATTTCACAATGAGGACAAATGTTTGAAATGTTACACTAGTGCAGAAAGTGCCATTTCCCTAATTTATATTATTAGCCTCAGTTTCTTAACCACTTCTTCATACGTTTTTTTGTTTTTCTCTTTAACGTGTGAAAATTCTCAGGGTCCCCTAACTTTCACTGAAGATACAAGTTTTCCTTTTTTATTTAGTTATTACTTTATTTCGGTTTGTTTTTTTTGTTTTTTTTCCCCCTTTTTGTTTGTTTACATTTTCGGCAGTGCCTGAGGCTTGGTATTACAAATTCATCTGTAAAACACATCTAAAATAAGGAATTCTGTCCCTGCTTAAATAAAGCGCGGCTAAAATAAGGAATTCTGTTCCTGCTTAAATAAAGCACATCCGAAATAAGGAATACTCTCACTGCTTAAATAGAGCATATCTAAAATAAGGAATACTCTCCCTGCTTAAATAGAGCACATCTAAAATAAGGAATATTGTCCCTGCTGAAATAAAGCACATTTTAAAGGAGTTGGCATAGACCAGCCTACACTACACACACTGATTGTACAAACTGTTTGTCTTGGCCAGTTTAAAGGACTCACACTGAGTGAATGGATGCTATTAATTAATGTTCCTGGGTAAGATCTGCTGAGTGGCAAAGTCAGTGACATTCTCTGTTCTGTTCACAGGTGCGCTACCTAAAGATCATTGAGAAAAGTGGATATCAGGCTTTACCTTGGGTTCGATACATCACTCAGAATGGAGGTAAGAGTGCTCAAAGATGTCCAGGTGTTCCCCAAGTCTGTACTTGCCGATACTCACGTCTTCTGAGACAAGGAGAGGGATTGTCCTTTAAAATAACTTGAAACCCCTAAATGTATTCTAAACCAGATTTCGGTTATTTATATGTAGTGCTCTAATTCAGGGCTTTATGCCCAGGTGTAGGGTTGGGTACGGAAACCCGGTACCATTATGGCACCGGGTCCCTAACGACTGGTACCTATCTTATTTTCTGGTACCCTTACAAGCGATACTATAACGTCTCTGCATTTGAATGGGTCTCTATGGGAATTGCGGGGTGGGACTAGAGTTAGCTGTAAATTAAACTGGAACAGTATGGAACACATGGTTGGCTAAATGGCTCTAAGTCATCAAGGGTCTCTGCTGCCAGAAATACAGTAGATATGGATGGATAACTTGAAGGGTTTCTTCTCTTGACTTATTTTTTCATAGAGTTTAGTAGGAAAATGAGTCAGGAGAAACAACCCTTAAAGTGATCCATCCATATCTACTGCATATCTGGCAGCAGAGTTTTGGTTTGAGGCTCGTTTGTTACCTCAGACCCTTGATGACTTACAGCCATTTTACCTACAATGTATTCCACACTGTTCCAGAATCATTTACAACTAAATCTAGTCCCACCCTCCTATTCTTTACCAGGGGTGCCAATAATAGTGGAGGGCACTGTATATACGATAACAGTCTGTATAGGGATGTTAGAAAATTTGTGGCTTGGAACAGAATTGCCGAGACCGTCGGCATGTCTGGTGACCTGTATTGTACTTACAGTTTACAATCGGCAAGTTATTGGTATTGCACCAAATGCGCTTATAATGCCCCTTTGTCGCTGCATGTGACCAAGTACAGTGTTTTTGTCACTGTCCTGAGTAGATGGTGTGAACCAGGTGTTATATCAATGTTAGGGAATCAAGGTTCAGGATACAAGAAAGAAGATTCAATTGCTACATGAAAGTGGTACTAGATCGATGGGTCAGTCATGTTAGAGTCTGAAGAGGTGTGACTTCAGACCACAACGGAATGTAGGCAGTGACTGAGCAGTTTGTAGAGGAATGGGGAGTTTGTTCCACCACTGGGGAGCTAGAGTGGAGAAGCTCCGCAGTCTGGACAAGCGAGAGCTCGTTATTATTAGTACTGTAACTGGTATTTATTGTTAAAGGCTATAGATGTAGCTTTTTACCCCCATCTAGCATCTCATATGGAGATTGCATTTCATAACGACACAACCCTAATTGCTGTTGCTCGAAGCACACACCCCCTCAACTAGCTGCCAGGTTGACTCATACCTAAGGTTGTCATGATAATATAAACCTTAATTCCAAAAAGGTTTGGACAGTGTATAAAATGTAAATAAAAACAGAAAGCAATGATTTGCAAACCCTTTTTGACCTGTATTCAATTACGCTTTGCGTAGTAGAGTCTTAACTTGCATTTGTAGATGCAGCGACAAACTGTTTATATTCATTACAGAAGAATGTTGGTTTTTAATGCAGTGCCGTCTGACGGATTAAAGGTCACGGACACTCGCTCACAGTTTTTTGCAAAGTGGCGAACCTCAACCCATTCTGGCCGAGCCTTCGTGGATGCTCCTTTTATACCCAGTCATGATGGCATCACCTGTTACCTATTCACCTATTTACCTGGGAAATGTTCCAAACAGGTGTTTTTTGAACATTCCGCAACCTTTCTAGTCTTTTTTTTTTTTTGCCCCTGTTCCAACTTTTTTAGAACGTGTTGCAGGCATCAAATTCGGAATTAGCGTATATTTACAAAAATCAATAAAGTTGATAAGATAAAACATTAAATATATTTTCTTTGTACTGTTTTCAATTAAATATATGTAAAAGAGATTTACAAATCACTGCTTTTTGTTTTTATTTGCATTTTACATACTTCGTCTTTTTTGGAATTGAGGTTTGTATAATAAGCGTGTTAGTAGCTAGTAGCTGTTCAAAACTGAGGAGGCTAACTTTCTCGCCTGTTTTGACCTTCCCATCATCCGATTTCTAAACAGTTGACTGCCAATTTGTTTCTGCACCCTTCAGCAAGCTCTGTGGATGTATTGTTCTTTTTAAATTCTTTGTCTACATAAAAATGTTATATCTATAGCCTTTAAATTATAGTAGTTTGGTTAGGTTTTATTTATTATGTCAATTTGTTAATAGTATTTTGTATTATAAGTAAGGCTGGACCGTATAGGCTACCATAGGCTATTTTTTGGTATACCGGTATGAATTTACACGCACGGTAGGCTATGCGGTTTTGCAATACCGTCGTTATTACTGAATTTTAATTCATCCTTATTTTTCTACAGCTAAATCTACAGTATATTTCAGTTTATTTATTGTGTAGTTTGTAGCTTGGAAAACCAAATACAGTCATACCGAAAAATATCACATGATCTAATTATAAAACTGTTAAGAGTTAATATACTGTTCAATTTCTTTGCCTTAGCAATAAAAAGATGTTCTTTAATATTGTTATTTGCTTTTTATTTCAAAGAAGGTATCGGTTCAGGCACCAGTACCATTTTAAAAGTATCGTTTTAGCACCGGTATCGAAAAAACCAAACAATACCCATCCCTACCTAGCTGAGGGCCTTCGTACTTGATTTAATGTCTTTGTGTGAAATTATTTGGGATGGGATGAAGACGTAAGTAAGGCCGCAAAACAGGAACAGGCCGACCGGTAACCAAGGTGCGTTTCGTGCAACTTCGTCCGGCAGGCCTTGATCAGGTACGCACGCGGAACAGCTGGCACAATTTCTCCGCAGCGACGAGCCGAGCCCTGCTCCAGCCTGTCCTCACGGGCCATCTGCGCAGATGGCCAAGGCAAGAAGAGTGCTCGGGGCTCCTGATTTGAGAGGAAGGAAGCCGCCAGGCCGCGGCGTTGTTCTTGGCCGCTGCAGGCCAGCTGTCGGGGCGTACCAAACAAATGGCCGCTCTGTGAATTATGTGGCTCGATACAAAAATGTGAGCCCTTGCAGACGGGGCCAATATATTAATTGCTTATCATATCAACAATAGGAAAGTATTCATCTCACAAGAAGGCTCCTTGACAGGAAGTTTGTTTTTATTCTTCCCAAATGGGGGGGTTGAATCTCTGGTCTGTGGAATCGCTTGGCTGTTTGTTGTGTTGGGTCTGAACTGTTGGGCCTGAACCCCTGTCCTACAGTCGGAATCCTGCACTAGTTCATTATTACTGCTTTGATACAATACAAATTATTCCATTATAAGAGAATCTGATTTAGTCATTAGGTTGGATCTGATTTAGTCACACTCATTCAGTCGTTTAGGGCCGCGACCATCCCTGTGCCACACAATTCAATTTCTTTCTTTTTTTAAACTTTGTTTCTTTTATTTTGGAACAGCATTTTTGTTTCGGGATACCAAAATCCTAGGGCTGGCTTTGTTGGGATCTCTTGTAAAGCATAAGCATATGATAAATGTTTTGTTCAATGCACAATACAAATACATTTGATTTGATATAGGCAAAATCTTTCCAGTATGATTAAGAAAGCGGTTTAAATTCAGTGGAGCGACTGATGTGTCAGGGTGATGTAACGTAGCACTAGTTTTCCTCCTAATCTTGCATGACACTGTACAACAAAAAAACTGAAGAAAAAAAATTGAACAAATTGCACTATGTAGAGGGCAATGGTGAAGAAATAGCCTGCTTATTCATAAACAAGTGCACTAGTCACAAATCTGTGGTATCTGTAAGCGAGTTGATTTTTACGCAGCTGCAGCCAACGCATATCAGTTAAAAGGAAGAATGCTATTTTAACTAAGTTTGTTCACCGCTCACCGTAAGACTTCACCGCTAAAGAAGCGAAGAATGAGACGTCTTCCCGTTTATGTCGAGGTACTTCTGTTTCTATTCTTCCATCTCCAAGTAATATCAGCAACGACAAAAAAAAACAAAAAAACATGTTGAATTGCTTAAGGAATATTCTGTAACTTTGACATCGATGTTATCTTATGCGGTGGGGGGGGGGGGTGGGGGGTGGGCTAAAAGAAAAGGGTAAAGAGTGAAAGCTGTGAGGGGGGATCCGGGCAGGGAACCAGCGGGTGGAGAGAAGGACCGGCTGGAGGACTCTGTCCGTAGCAGCGGCTCTGAACCGTTCCTTTCAGGGCTGGCGGGTGACTAATGAACAAAGCCCCAGAGGAATTCCAGCACCCCCCCCCCCCCACACACACAACTGTTTGTGTTACCTTTTATTGCTGGGTTATCGTGAGCCCGGCGAACAGCAGAAGATGATGATGGAGGAATGCACGCGTGGGGGAAAAGCCAGCTCCCTGCATTAGAAGCGCTAACGCTCCTGATCAGATGGGCCGGTTGCTTAACCCTGTCGAGACGCGCCAGTGTTGCGACACTGGAAAAGGTTTGTTTACTTGGATAACACCGTTACGCCGTGTTTAGCCCCCTGCCCTGCGGTCGCATGCTTTCCTGCGGTCTGCTTTGTTTCATGCCACCCGCTGCAGTTGCTCACAGCTTTGCAGTTTAAGCACCGCTGGATCTTTGGACCAGTTGGCTTTTGCAATCTGCGCAGTGAATCCACTTAGTGGGGGTGTCAAACTTGCGTACTTATTGACAGGGATCTGGAAAAAAAAAAAGTGCAGGTGCATCTGATTTTGGATAAAAGCGTCTGCTAAATAAATGTAATGTAATGTAATGTAGTGATGGTTGTTTCATTGTTGCCACAGGGAACTCCTGACTGCATTGGAAAAAGTTTGATGCCGGCAGTAGTCTGTGATTATACTTTATTAAGATTAATTACATGTTCTGGTTATGCAAGATGTTGGAGGTCACAACATAATAATTACAAACTACGATAATTAGATGTCAACATAATGACTGAACTGCATGCATTTTAGAGGCAGGTTTAGCTTTTGTGACATGGAGATAAAAGTTGTATCCATTGCAGTTATCCACCTAATATGGAGTAGGAAGATCTGGTCTGAGTGTGGCTCTGTTTCTACTGGTTCATGTTCAGATGGTCCCAATGGACACTGTATTATGTACAGTTTTTTCAGTCTGTATTTATTTATTTCATCCCACGTTTTAATATTTTGTCCAAAAAAGCAGTTTTTGTTTTAACCAAGTAAATGAACACGGGCCAGTTATTTAAAAAAGGACTTAAAACTGCACCTGACTTTTGTTAGGTTCATAAAAAGAAAAAGCCAGTATGAGGCTATGTTTTCAGCTTTGTCAAAATAGCCATTGTAACCTGCCTGTCATTTTACAAGCGGCGTATGAGAAACTCAGCAGGATGCAGTTATGGAGCGGGGCAAGGCAGCATTGCGGGTACACTGCAGGCCTGAGCACCAGGGTGTGGGAGCGGGGGGGGGGGGGTGCTGTGTGGCTGGGTGACGCCACCGAGGGCCCTGTGGTTACTCCGCGCTTCTCTTCAGGCGGAGGGAATCTGAATGGTGCGCCACGTCCTACGACAGCGGCAGGGCCGCCAGCACTGAGTCAGCGCGTCCCCTCGGCCCCTCAGCCAATGGCGTGCTCCGAAGGGGGTCCCCTGCCTTAGGGGGGGGGGGGGGGGGCTATGCTAAATTAGAGACCTCCCCAGAGTGCGCAGTTAAGGCTTCTCAACACTACCTACCAATTACCGCATCTGAAATCCAAAGAAGTTGGTTGCTTTATTTTACCCTTTAATGTTCACATCTCTCAAGCCGTATAGGAAACCAGTGTGCGTTTGAAGCGTTAGATGACAGTATTCTTCAAGCGTTTTATTTTCCAATCCGGAAAGAAGAGGCATCTGGACCCATCGTCTCTTTGTAGTTTCCTCTAAATGCAGACACAATGCAGGCCCATTCACCTGAAGAGAGATCAGTAGCAAATGTAAGTTCCTGACATAGTTAACTTAGTTGTAGAGGATAAGAGAAAATAGCTCTGCTTTGATAATGACCACGTAATTAAAACGCATCAATTACAGTTTGTATCTTTCTGCATTAGAACTGTGATTGAACTTAAACTTAATTCTCAATGACTTTTCTTCTATCATCAGGACTAAAATTGTCCTAGTTCTCTTACGTTAGCGCTTGCGCAACAAATCTATATCAAACTGAGAAAAAACCCCTTTGCGAGTGAATAATGGTAATAGAGCAATAAAAGAGGAAGATTTATGATGTGCTTTGTGTTTGTACTTGTGGTTGATTTGTAAGTACTATTAAAAAAAAAAATCTCACCACTAAGTACATTTCAAAATATTTATTCAAATATTTAAGATATTATTAAACCCTCAGAGAATAATTCTGCTGAGGGATATTAACGATTGTTCCAAGTCCTTCTTGTGTCCCCTAGCAACCACCAAACATTGTTCCACTATAGACTTCGCACTTAATTGTTCTTAATGCGGGTATGATTTAAACGCAAATGAAAACCAGACTTTTTTCGGGGCTGAGGAGTTGATGTATTCACCATTTGAAGGCAAACTATTCCACACTGCGCTGTCTCCATAACAACCTCTTTTAACCATTATTTATATCGTTATTATTATTATATTATTATTGTATGTGGGTGGTAGACGCTGAAGCAGAAGTGTGATTTTGGAAAGGTTTTCCACAAACGGGCGTTACCGCGCTCATTTACTCGGGCCTGAGCGGCGCTTTCGCCGTCACCGTGACGCACTTAACAATGGCTTGCACTTTAAACACACATCGCCCCCCCTCGTCTGAACGGGCCTGGATTCACGTTCACCTCCACTCAGACCCCAGAGATCCCCGCGCAGATAGCAGTGCAGAGCTGGCTTCCCCCCGAAGAACAGAAACTCAACACAGCTGTTTTCATTCCATCATAAATTTGTGTATTTAAGATGTTTACTTGTAACCCCTACTTCCAGGCACAGCACCAGAAAATTTAACACAGACCTCTGAGACACAAGCGCAGTCGCTGGGTGGAGGAAGGACAAAGTAAATCTAACGTCGCACGCGGTCGCAGTCTTGCAAATTTACGTACATTTAATGGTACATGTAATCCTGGTCCTGCTGTTTTAAGTAAGTGTAATGTTACACACAGACCTGGAGCAGGCACAGCTCTGGCTTTTCTGCCATTTGGCGCCCCCCCCCAGACAGATGGCGCCTAGGCGACCGCCTATGTCGCCTATGCCTAGAACCGGCTCTGTCTGAAGCTAACATCACACAAAGTAGTGGTCCTGCAGTTTTAAGTTTGATGTTACACACTGACACAGTCCTGCACTTTTAAGTTAGCGTAACATTACAAATGGTCACAGTCCTGCACGTTTAAGAAAGCAGCGTTATACATGTGCACGCGCCCGGACTATTTTTGCTGTACCTGTCACCATATTTGTGGTGACATTTTGGTGTGCATTTGGCTCCTAGGAGAGCATCCCATTGTGATTGTGCCCCAGGGAGGAGGGAGGTGTGTAGTATAGGGCACAATAGGGCGGCAGTGTAGTATAATGGTTAAGGAACTGGGCTTGTAACCCAAAGGTTGCCGGTTCGATTCCCAGGTAGGACACTGCCGTTGTACCCTTGAGCAAGGTACTTCACCTGCATTGCTTCAGTATATATCCAGCTGTATAAATGGATATGTAAATGCTGTGTAAGTCGCTCTGGATAAGAGCGTCTGCTAAATGCCTGTAATGTAATAATGTATAGGTGTGAAACCACATGCCCACACGTGGTTTACAAGTTACTGTAAAAAAAAAACTGTACAGCAGAATAAGCCAACATTCTGCATTGTCAGCTCTCTATCCGGGGTGATGGTGTTGTACTCTTAAGAGAACAGGGCACCTACGGATTGAATACTGCGCCCTCTCAGCGGGCTGGGCACTGGGCATGATTCCACTGCAGGCTGGGCTTTGTAGTTCTGAGGAATTTGTAGTTCTGAGGATGCAGTACACCTCTACACTGTGTGGAAGGCTGATTACACAGCTGTTTACAGGCCCTGATACCACCTGATTTTCTGGTTTAACCCCTTTGCGTAGATGTGATAGTTAGTGATAATGGCGCCACCATTTTGCTCAACTGAGACATTCGTTGTTCCTGCAGCCGAACTATTAGTGGAAATCACAAACTCTGTGTTTTAACTTTATTGGTAGACGATTCATGACAACTCTACTGAATAGAGGGTTTCTAAGTGTCACTATTTTTCTGTAGCAGGTCCATTTAACAAGCAACCCCCCACCCAGCCCATACCTACCCATGCGTGACATAGTGGGCAATAGAGTCTTTGTGTGAGTTCATAAATATATTTATGCATCATATAAAATTATAATTCCGTCATAGCAACAAGATAAACCCAACAATAGCCTGATCGTATGCAAAAAACGCTGTGAAAAGCCCTGCTCACTCAAATGCAAAATAAACATGTGAAAAACATGTGAAACGATTGTCTCATTGTACCACGTATTCTACAATGAATATCTGCTACTAAATATGAAATAAATATACAATCCTACCATTGGTTTTACAGATAGAGATGTTCCTTTCAAAATTCAGTGGTCATTTATTGTCTGGTACAATCTGTTTGAGAAATATACAACACTTTATATCGCTACTATACTGTCTGAAACGTGGACTCGTAATACCCCCATGCCCTGCAAGCCCTTCTCATTCATTACAGTGCATTCTGGTTTAATTGTCGGCTCTTTTATCCAATAGAGTACATTATAACCTTAGCAGCGGTATATGCAAAGTCTTATTTTGTGCTTTGAAAAATGTATTGCAGGCCAGCGTAACGGCAGTTTTCGTTTTAACGGTCTGGTATTACGCAAGCTCTATAGAAAACACATTAGGGAGGGGAGTATTCCCTTTCCCGATATGTAAGTATTTTTGCGTCTAAAATGCTGTTGGTCTCGCTGGCTACGTATGTACTGATACTGATAGGCCTATTGTTATTTTCGAATTTTGAGTGCGTTTCACATACTGTAGTGCAATCGTTAAATTTATTTTTGGTGTAGGCTACCTATCATTGAAGATAGAACATTTGGCAGCATTTTGCAAATGGTGGAATACTATTTTATTTTCATGTTATCATATGTAATGTAGGCTATGGCGTATATACTTGTCACTTAGGGCATGAAAAAAAAAAAAAAACGACAGAAAAATGCTATCCCAGGGCAAAAGTATACATACTGTAGAGCAGGGGTTCTCAATCCTGGTCCTGGGGGACCCCTGTGTATGCTGGCTTTCGTTGCAACCGCAGTTGCAATCCCAGAATTTTAACAAGCTGTTAATTTTTCTTAATTAGGTGCTTGTCATGTTTGGAGGAATTATTCACCCTCTTAAGCCACATTATATCAGAAATAGCTATGGATGCCATGTAGAATAAACACCCCATGTTCACATTGTGCTATATTATTTAAAAAAGATAAGAAAATTATTTAACAGATCCATTTAAAGACTGATTTGAATCAATAGGCTCCTAATTGGTGAAAGTGTGGACACATGGCCACTAAAATTAACCATTTCGTAGATAATGAAGAATTCAAACACAAAGCAAATGATAACGAGCCAAACCTGCATTCTCTTAAGCTTAAAGAAAAAATTGAGTTAAACACATGTGTTCAACAACCTAATTAGGAGCCTATTGATTCACTTCACTCTTTCATTTGAGTGAAAATACATTATTTTGTAACCTTTTCTTATGTAATTGTTGCAATATAGCACAATAAGCACAATGTGAACATGGGGAGTTTGTTCTACATGGCATGCATAGCTATTTCTGACATAATGTGTCTTAAGTGGGCGAATAATTCCTCCAAACATGAAAAGCACCTAATTAAGAAAAATTAACAGCTTGTTAAAATTCTGGGATTGCAACTGCGGTTGCAACGAAAACCAGCATACACAGGGGTCCCCCAGGACCAGGATTGAGAACCCCTGCTGTAGAGTACAGGGGAAAGTGATGTTTTATTGAGGTACAAGAGTGAATGATTAGGCAACATATTTAGGTGTATGTAACACTGTGATATCAATGTTTTTATCTTAAGCCATCAGAAGGAGAAAATGTATATGCTTTATAATGTGCAGGACAAAACTGATTTTATTCATTTTATGACATGTTTTGCATAGGGGTTTTGGACCCATAGATATCTACCCCCTTATACTGATGAAAATATAGTAATTCCCACTTGAAAATGATGCAGAAGTGCGTTTTATGAGCCAAAACTGTTGATTTGTAGTTAAATATTTTTTTATTTTTTTATTTAGAGCAGTGCACAATTTAGCCATTTGGATAGATTTGGAGACACTAATGGACAACAGGGTACACTGCCTATATTTTGCATCATAGACCTTTAGTAGTTCTGCATATCATCCTCAGATTTTCACACTTGTGGACATGGAATTTATGATCCAGGAAATGTACAGTTGAAGTCGGAAGTTTACATACACTTAGGTTGAATTAATTAAAACTCATTGTTAACCACTCCACAGATTTCATGTTAGCAAACTATAGTATATAGCAAGTCAGTTAGGACATCTACTTTGTGCATGACACAAGTAAATTTTCCAACAATTGTTTACAGACAGATTATTTCACTTTTAATTCACTATATCACAATTCCAGTGGGTCAGAAGTTTACATACACTAAGTTGACTGCCTTTAAATTTTTATATTTGGTCGCATATCCTTTGCATGCCATGACTTCCTGATATCTGTAACCCAACAACATCAAAAGACTCTTGATATCTTATTTTCTGGTACTCTTACAAGCCATACTATAACATCTCTGCATTTGAATGGATCTCTATAGGAATTGGGGGGTGAGACTAGATTTAACTGTAAATTATGCTGGAACAGTATGGAATACATGATTGGTAAAATGGCTGTAAGTCATCAAGGGTCTGAGGTATCAAACAAGCCTCAAACCATCACTCTGCTGCCAGATATACAGTAGATATGGATGGATCACTTTAAGGGTTGTTTCTCCTGACAAATTTTCCTATTGAACTCTATGGAAAAATAAGTCAGCAGAAGAAACACATCAAACTACATTTTGCTCCTTCTCTTGCTCTGATATATTTTTCCATAATTTTCATTATTTGGTGGGCACGATGCACATGACCTTTTAGTCCACGCTTGCAGAAATTGAGTAATAATTAAGCAATCTGCCATATTATATACAACGGAGGCGGTGGTAGGGTAGAGTTTAAGCATTTCCTTAAAAAGAGGATACAGAACAGGAACAGATGTGTGTGGTTTGTCACGTTAACACACCGTGGAACAGGCGTTGTCTCTACATTCGTAATGCATTACTCTCAATTACTGTTTTACCAACTTCTTTCTTCCTCTTTGTCATTTGAACTGGAATTACCGTTTGAGCAGAATGTCGGACTGTTTTATGCCAGATCCAAGCTGAAATCTCCATTAGGAAAATTGCCTCAATATTACCGACAACTTCCCATTGTTCCATTTTATGGACTTACTGATAGCGGAAGGACGGTTGAGCTGTCAACTTTTTTTCCGTTCTCTCCCATTCTTTCCATTTAATGGAGGGTCATTTCCTTTTTGTTTTTCAGATTACCAGCTGAGAACCCAATAGAAGAAGCAAGAGGAACAGTTGGGTGGCTTCTTTTTCTGCCTCTGTTGTAAATTTGCAAGAAGTATTTGTTCGTGTTTGAGTCATGGACCTCCAAGCATATTTTGCAGTTAGTTCCGTTTATATTTCTATTCATTTCATACCGATAACGATAATGGGATGAACCTCAGAAGTCTCACATGTAACTGTCTTTAGAAGAATTTCCTGCAGTGCTTTCAAAATGAAACCTGCTATGAAAATGTTGCCACTTTTGCCGTTTGGGGGGGAAACCCAGAAAAAAAGGATGCCAATTAGTATCTTTCTTCCTACTGTCATTTCATTAATCTTTCAAAAGGTCATTTAGAAAATGCTTTGAGGTCATTCAGATAATTTTGTCTTCCCAGCTCCGTGGGGTGGCAGATTTATCTTATTTTATGTAAGGTAAAGTACGGTAATAGGTCAGCTTAAGGTGGACACAGTTTAGCACGTTCACATGTTATGTTACTCAGAATGTAGCAGTGTTATTAGAAGTCTCTGCACGTGGAAACGCACAATACATTCTTCATTCTACATGTAATACTGTATAGGTACCCAGTCCATCAGTAATATCTCAAGTTACAAAAATACATTTAAGACCAACAACTGTTTTTTTGTTTTGTTTTTTTTGTGAGTTCTTCTGACTACGGTTTTTAAAGCACTTCTCCGTGGCAGTTTTGAAGCAGAAGTAGCTTTACGATAAATTCTATATGGTCACTTTGAGTGACTGCATGTGGTAGGAAATTAAACGCAAGTGAGGATATGGGTGTGAAGGTACGAAGGCTGCATGTCCTCCACTCTTCTTTAGATGTTAGTCTCCTTAAAGGTCTGCTCTTACAGACATTAACTACTTGCCGAAGAACATTTTAATATGTTGAGGAAATTTGCGTGAAGAAATGGCCGATATGTGAAGTTCAGACTGGAAGTTTATCTCGCAGAATGTATTCGGAAGCCTCTGTGGTTCTGAAAGTCAGGATGGAATTCCCATTCATGCTGCACTTTAAACAGTAACCAATCCAGAATTCACCACCACTATGTTGAAGATGTTAGTTGCCATAATTTTTTTTTTTTATAATTTTTTTTTTTTTTACACAATGTATGTGAAACTGTTTTATTTGGAATTATTTTTTTTTTACTAGTTTTGTCTGTTGGAAAAATCAGTGTTAATGGGCTTAGTCCAAATCATTCTCATTTGCAGAACCATTACATTACTAATGGATCTTAGATATAAAAACCGTTTTGAAGCTGCACATGTTGCCCTGTGTGTGTGCAAAAGTGGCAGCATTTTAGACAATTAATGTGTTTTTTGTTTGTTTTTGTTTTTTTTGGAGAGGTTTTTGCGTTGATAATTTTTATTGAGTCTTTATATGGACTGCTGTATTCCAGCTAATTAGCTGAGGCTCTTTAGTTTGTATATTGGCAAATGTTTTTCTGAAATACACCAAAAAACCATTTTCTGCTAGAATTTAACATGTTGGTCTCGCACATTGGATCAGGCTGGTGTTGTGTGACAAGGCCAATGAAGCATGAATCTGATTCAACTTGGTCTCAGCAATGAGTAGCATCTTGACACAAGCTGCCAAAACATGTCTGTGTTTAGAATAGTGCGTAATTCTGAATTGAAGGGAAAACACCCACAGATTCTTTAAAAATGTAAGCAGTCTCTTTCAATGGTGTCCATTTTAATCTTTGCAAAAACAGTGGCCCATGTTTGCTTGTATGTGTGGCCCACACGCCATTATTAATGTAGTTCTTAGTGAATAAATGTAGGAGGCAAAGAGGAAAATCTCTTTCGTCTCCAGGAGCAGCGATGTTACTTACTTGGCTCTACCCTTCTTGATCATTGTCAAAGTCTCTATTAAATGCCAACCATCTGTTTGGAAATATGTGTTTCATTAAAGTAGTTTTCTGGTAAAAACTCCTAGTTTCTTACCTGTTGTACTTGTCTTTTATAATTTATTTTGAACATTTATGAATGTGTATTGCAAGCATTATAAGGAAGAGTGTTCTAGGCATGTTATGAATCCCTATGTGGTGCTTTCTAATAGGGGCCTTCGAGTAAGGCATTGCAGAATGTTTCTTCAGAGCAGTGGTCAAAGTCATTGTAGTATGCTTTTCAAATAACTATTAATTATGCTCAAGTCAGTGTGAGTCAGTTTGTGGGATGAGCTCTGGATAGTGAATAAAGGACCACGCTCCAAGACTCTTAAACTAGATTGAGTTCACCGTTGAAGTCTGAAATCTCAGCTCGCAGATTAGTGGATTGCCCCATGCGTAGCTGACCTGACATAACCTGTTCTCCCAAGCAGCATTTTTATTTACAGTTTGTTGCACTAAAGTAGGGGGGGGGGGGGGGGGGAGCTGCAGTCGGCCAATGCAGATTTTTGGCGGACTCGCCTTGGATCCTGTTTGCACTGATGCTTCCACACGGTGCTAAAAATAATCCCCAAACAAGGGGCGGGTGGCGGGCCTGGGGGGTGAGGAAGCGATGGCGTGTTTCTCGCTGGGCAGAGGCTGTGAAAGTGGCACGGCTCGGCTGCGGGGGACCCTGAACGGGGGGGGAAAATGACTGCGGAGCGGCTTCCTACAGCGGGCCGGCCTGTCTGCCCTTGAAGGCTATCTTGCACCCAGAACTCTGTGACCGGCAGGGCTCTCCTTCAGCCCCATGATGTCACCCTCCTGCGCATTGAAGCTCGGCGTTCGGGAAAGGATCCCGGGAATGCTGACGAGGAAGTGATTCAAAGGTGGGAACGGGCATCACGCTGGGACGGCGTTCCCTGACTCAGCCGGGTTCCTGAGCTCCCCGTGCAGGATGGCCCCGCAAAAAAAGACCCGTCATTGTTCAAACGTCTCGGGATTAGGAAATCTTCCTCTTTCGGCGTACAAAAGCATTGTTCACCGCTCCCATACATCAGCCACTTAAAACAATGTCAATTTGTTCATAATTTGTGTAATTGTTCATGATGTAATGTTCTGTTTTAATCCACTCAACCCCCTGTTCACTGAGAATGCAAGTGCAGACTCCACACCAGGAAATGGCTTACTGTAGGTGCATTTTTCATGAATGTCATCATGCAGAATTATGTCAGTACTCATTGTTTTCCAGTAAAGCCATTTTAATCCCTTTAAATAGCATTGGCTACATGTTAAATCCTTTCTCTGGAGAAAGGATTACAAATAAATAAATAAATACATTTTTTCAGATGTGAAGAGCTTATTAAACTACATCTCTACAAAAATACCCTACTTTTAAGAACAATCAAATACTTGGCGCAACACCGTTGTTTTAGTGTCAGTATTACTGTAGTCTGCTTTCATTAAGTCAGTAATCAGTGTTGGCTTAATTAAAAGTAATGTTTTGAGTTTATTTAAGTGGGTGTTAAGTGCCTTGGAATCGGTTTAGAATGATTCAGATCTCTGTAATTGAGAAGGCGGACTGGAGCCAACTCTCATGCAGTCTTTGTTCAAGCGATACCCACTCTGTGATTGGAATAATAATGTTCTCCATCCAGTGCAAATCAGGAGCTGAAATATTGCTTGTGTTTCGAATGGCGTCTACATGAGGACCCACCGCCATCCATTACAACATAATGCTGAGAACAGCGATCGCCAAGTTTTATTCATCGACATGAAGATAGTGTTTCCAAACTGGAGGCTTTTGGGTAGTCTTACACTTGCAGTCCAAATCATGGCATGTGAAACGGGATAACTGTTCTTCAAATTGTTCTCATCGTGACCCCAGAGGCTCCCCCTGCTATTGTGAGGTGATTTAGGTAAAGAGGTTTCTAATGGTAAAGTAGTAGCAGTTTGGAGGGCAAGCAAGGTAATGGAAGTGTGTATTGATCAGAAAAGCAGTGTAGGGGGGGGGGGGGTGTGTGTGTGTATTGATCAGGGCAGGCAGTGTAGTATAATGGTTAAGGAACTGGACTTGTAACCGAAAGGTTGCAGGTTCGATTCCCAGGTACGACACTGCCGTTGTACCCTTGAGCAAGGTACTTAACCTGCATTGCTTCAGTATATATCCAGCTGTATAAATGGATACATGTAATACGAAGTTGTGTAAGTCGCTCTGGATAAGAGCGTCTGCTAAATGCCTATAATGTAATGTAATGTAAAATGTGAATAATGCTTGTGTAGGACTTTGCTTATTGGGGCCCTGGAGGTAATGCAGAACTGCTTGGCCTTCATGTATAAGGTTAGAATAATCAGTAATCACCTCGTATGAGTGTGTCCCGGCATTGTTGTGTTCAGTTGTGGTTTGTTTCTCTGAAGAGGCTACATGGCTACATTGCTGAGCTTCAGCAGAACAGCTGTGTGCTGGCTTATTGATCGTGGGCTGAGACATAGGACGACTTCATTGGACCGAAATGCAGAGGAGTCTCAACATATTTCTTTAAATCCCTTTATGTAGCCATTTTTGGATTCCGGTTTAAAAAAAAAAAAAAGACGAAAACAAGTGCTTGATGGAGTCCAGATCTCTTCCTTGCAGTTATAATTCCCACAGTTTCCTACACTAGCAGTATAACATGATTGCAATGACTAATTCCACTTCTCAGTGCTTCTCAGCAGGGGTGTCCTGGACCTTGTTGTGTGGTTGATGTTTTTGGCCAACATTTTTAAAGCCTTATTCCATCTGTAAGCGGTGGGACTGAGAAATAGAAACTGAAAATCTGGTTTATTCTGAGTGATGGAAGACAGCTGTCCCCATTCAATAGTAAATGATCTGCACACAGCATATGGTTGATCTACAAACCCCAATTCCAAAAAAGTTGGGACGGTATGTAAAATGCACATAAAAGCAGTGATAGGAAAATTCTCTTTTACATATATTTAATTGAAAAAAGTATAATATATTTGTAAGAGAAACAATGCTGGTTGTGCAGTGTTGCACTGACAACATGTCTGACAATGCTTAAATCACTGTATTGTTGCGGAATCTAACCTCATCTAGCCATTTATGTGTTTTTTTGTTGTTTGTTTATTCGTTTATTAGATATTTGTGTGTTTTTGTTTGGAGACAAACGTAGCGGCACATACTGAGGTATTCAGGAATACAGCTCAAAGTGACTTTGTTTTAGGCTTGGTGTGGTGGGACCGGGTCAGGCTGAGTAGTGTAGCGCTGGCCTGCAGTAAGCTGCACTATCTCTCCTGTTTCTCCTCTTGCCTCCTCTGCAGTAAAATAAAAAAAAAAGGAGTGGAGAAGCAGCTTAATGTTTTACCCGTTGTTATGGACCTGTTGACATTTTTTGTTGATCTTGCTCAACAGTCGCCGTTCATATCTAGGTTCCCAATCTTTGTTACTGGGCCAAATTACAGCAGATTCATAGACCGGTCTAGGACGTGGGTGCCCTGCAGTTTACCCACCATTAGCTGCAGACTCTCTGACTGAGATTGCAGACACAAGCAGCCGGAAATGGCATACCATAGATCATCAGTATAGCTCCGCGTTAAATAGACTTTAGTACTATGCTGATCCTGCCATAATGCGGTTTATTTATTATCGCTGTGAAAACCAAAGCACTGCGCACAACACCTGACATTTTAACTGTTCAAGATGCTTGAAGAAACAAATAGTTTAATCCCGTCCACTATCAGGAAAGAAAAAATCTCATTGGGCTAGCGACAGTTAATATGGACGTGCGGATTACCTCAAACCGCAAAGTTAGTATTGGTTTTAGTGGCTGTGGGTGTAGCTGTTGTGTACTTCCTATAGCAACATCCCTATAAAGGTTCTAGTAGGGAAACTGTACCAAACTGCAGATTTGGGCGGGAGGAAATGGCCCCTCTTTCCATGTCAAATTCTGCAATGAGAAGGTCTCACGGGCTCTGAAACTACAGGTGATGAGTGAGACGTGATGACATGAAGGCATTAACATCTGTTAATAAACGGTCTTAACCCTTCTTTGCCTTAAATGTAAGAAGAAGTGAGAAATTCCACAAAGAAGTATAATTCTGAGTGCATACCAGATGCTGCTTCTTTTATCGTGCAGTAAATCTTTGGGTAAAGACGGCAGAGAGCAAAGTAAGAAACCCTTTCCAGTGCACAGCTCCCCCGAGCCACCGAGGAGACCTTTATAAGTAATGCACAACTATCAATCAACACTCATAATTGAATGCACTTATGAAGGTTTTCATTAACAGCGTAAGCAAGCGGTGTGGTCAGTGATCTGCAAAATGAATGAAAAAAGGATTGTTTTGAATAAAAATTAATTCGCACTTTTATTTTATTTGTAAGTGAAAGTTAAGGACAAATGACTGAATCTTGGTTTATTTGTCTGAAATGGCAGCAATGTGAGGGAGATTGAACGGATAGAGAGCAACATGTGTGTATGATTTTATTTCTTGTTAACTGCTGCTTGATATTATAGAATAAATATGGCCAGTGCTCAGATTTGCAAGCTGAATGTTCAGAAACTCTTGTCTTGACAAACGTATGGTGAGTTCATCAAATCTAGAGCAGATGGGTTTAAAACATCTATAGGGTGAAGTTCAAGTAGGGAGGGGGGAAGGGGATTACACCATTTGTGACGAAGTGAAGTACATTTGTCCAACTGGAAAATGTAATGTATCAGTTTGTTCAATATATCAAACGATGGAACGAGGTGTGTTGAATTTGTCAACGTTCTCCTTGAATCAGCCTTTAATGTACTGTGCTTCACGCTTAATATTTTATTGAAGCTTCAAACACAAGTCATTGGCAACAAAAACACGTTGAGAACAGGCCAGGGACCGGACTGGAAGGGCTGCAATACTGCATATCTGACAATAGAGGGTGCACTGACACGTTCAAGTCTACAAGAACAAATCACATTCTAGAATTATGGCGGACAATGAAGCCGAACTAAACATTTGGATTCAGAATATATACATGACAAAATGTGCTGTAAATCACCTAAACAAATGTGTATTGTGGGTTATGTGCCATTTTCTCCCCTGGGTTACTACAAAACATACAAGGGAAAAGTTAAGTTCAAGGAAGATCTAAAGCAACCTGGAGCTCTGCACCAGCTCTGACAGTGGAAGAGCCCTGTGTTGTAGAGTCACGGTCAGTGGGTGATATAATTACAGTGCTGTCTCAGAATCAGCTGCTGTAGTAACATAGTGTGAGAGAATGGACCTCGTGATTTAGCTTATATATTGTACCTGTGCGTCTGTATGTCACTCATCTGCGCTGTGACAGTAGACACATTAATAAAGAGAACGGTAATGCTACTTTGAATGGCACTTTTGTAGAAATATCCTATGGGATATTTTTGCGAGCGTGTGGCTCGGAGTCTGTATTATGAAAGGTACCAAGTTCAGATTGAGTGTGCGTAATCTGGTTCTTCCCTGTGTTTGAACACTGCATGCTTTCATCGTCAGCCCCTGCGCGGCCTTGGCTAGCGGCGTGTTTACATTCGATTGTTCTCAAATTTAGTTTCCGTCTTACTTCTTCGGTCACTTCGGTGTGAGGCCCTTTCTGATTGTTCAGCCATTAAAAATTGACCAAATCTCACCAAATCAATCACTCCACTGCAAACTCTCTCTCACAGCCCTTAAACCAGGCTCAAGACCAGTTAACCCCTGTGTGGTGTTCGTGTTTTTGTTACTCACCCAGTGTTCGCGGGTCTGGTGGACCCACAACATTATTTGGTTTTTAAAACAATAAAGCCATAACAATTTACGTAAAAATACTTCACAGATATTGACTATCTCAATTACAAGCAATATAGACAGCATATATGGTTAATATTGACCATTTACCTCTGCTAGATCACATTTATCAATAAAAGTGATATTTGTTTTTTTGTGATTTTTGTGTTCTTTTACATGTTTATCACAGGAAATGAGCCAAGGCCAATGAGTCTCAGGTTGAAAAAATTATGAATTGTATCATTTTTGTTTTAGTAAACATTGAATACGGGTCCCACAGACCCGAACACCACACAAAGGTTAATGGGGAAATAATTTCAGCTTCGTGAACGAAAGCGGCCGTGTCAGTGGAGCTGTGACTAAACTTGCCGATACCGAGACTCGCCGGTACTCGCCACGATGGGGTGTGCTCCCCAAACAGATCCGCCCGCCTTTTGACATTGTCTGCCTTTCTGATGACAGAAAACGCCCATCTGGGAAATAAAATCTTAAGACACTTTAAGATCGTTCCTGCCCTCCCACGAGGACCTCGTGCCGTGTCGCTAAGCCCGTCGGCATTCGCCGCGTTCACAAGGCCGTCACCTTGGCTCGACGCAGCGCTACGGCTGAGGGAGTTACTGGGGGTGACTGAGGCTGTGGTGGCGGCGATGGCCGAAGAGCCGCTGGCTGTGCTCTTGAGTCCCAGTGGCTACAGTGTGTTAAAGGTCTCTGGCTTTAGAGTGCCTGTGGGGGGTGCTGCATCTGTTGTGGGACTTTGTGGTGTGTCAGCACAGAAACCGCCTGCTTTTACAGAGCTGTTTACTCACAGGCCTGTGATTAGATCTTGCCTCGGTGAAGCCAGCAGGTAAACACTCTTGCTGCCTACAAGCCGAGGAGGCAATAAACAGCGAAAGGAAAGCTCTGAGAACATTTTACAACCCGGACTCTTTTTATTGGTTTGTGCTATTCTCTATCATTGACACAATAAAGTGTGCTGAATGGCTGTTTTGTACAGAAGCAAGAAATCTTACCCTTGAAGTGGGATTTTTAAATCTCTTTGGGGGGGGGGGGGGGGGGTGGCTTGCCCCATCATAGTGGCCAGCAGTGTTTTCTGTGAAAATGAACTTCACATGTGTCACTCAGGCACACCTATTTTATCCTCACCTTTTTTTGTCACTATCTTTTGTATCATGTAACACACACACATTAAACATTATATATTATGCCACTTGTGCTATCAAGTTGGTTTTTACAGTATATATGCACTTTGGTCAATGTTAGTTATACTTTATTATAGTCTGTCATATTGTCTGGTGAAAAGTAAATCAGTTACTGACATTTAAAAAGCTTTAATATAAAAAAAAGTATTACTTGAAAACAAAGTACTGTTAATCATTTGCTGACATTAAAAACAAATAATTTTCTAATATAGAAAAATATTTGTTACTACTCCCCTTGAAATGTCTCTTTTCCCTGAACACTATTTCCTTATCTTTTCAACATTGCTATACCTGTCTGTTAGCTTGGTCATTTCCATTCATCTAGAATGTAATTTAGCATTCCATGGCACCAAAGATGTATTGGGGACTGTGAAAAGGTGACCCTTTATTTCACTCGAAGATCTTTCAAATACATGTTTATCATTTAAACTTTCTACGTAAAAAAGATCCGAATGATTCTACACCCGTTCTTTCCTTTAATTAGATTTCAGTTTTCGGTTGGAGGAAATCCGCTATCATCTTTGTTTTCTTGACAACAAAATGGCTGCTGGCATTTGTACACCTGATGAGTTAATAACAGTTTATACATTTTACATTTACAAAAGGGGGAAATTAACAGTTCACCTGGTAGAAAATTACTAGTGACCAAAGGAAATGCCTTATCAGAGTCTGCACTTCAAACATATTGGCAAACAGTCTTCACTAATGACTGTATGTGTCCCTGCCTTACCCTGTCTGCTGGCTTATGACTATAATACGGTTAGTGAACCTGGGTAGCCATAAACAACAAAGAAATGACTGTAAATAGTTACAGCCCTGTATTGTTTTGTGTATCTTGTGTCCTGCAAATCCTCTCGTTGCAATGTTGGCTTGTATTTGTGTTTTGTGAAGAGATTCATATCAGACTTATCACTACCATCTTCTCATAGCAGACAAAACATACATTCAAAAGCTGTCGGTACACTTATTTGCTGTGTTTGAGTTTCTGTTCTTTGGTGTTGTCATGGTGACACGCTGCGCTGGATTGGGACCCAACACCAGGAGGTGTGAGGAATCGGGTAGGCCGAAGGTGTGTCTGTGGAGGTGCGTCAGAGCAGTGTGGGACTCCCTGCATTCTTGTAAGGTAACCTGCCGTCATTTCCTTTTATAGCACTGAGGGAACATTCCCCCTAAAGTTCCTACTGCACACAGACCACACACACACACACACACACACACACACACACACACACACGGACACCACACAAAACTGAAAAAGAGCCACAAATGCAGCCCCAGAGTCCCTGCCTGCTCATTGCTTACACAAGGGGGACTGACGGTAACAGGTGAATCATTGAGTAGAACTTTCGAGAAGCACAGCCTGTGGCATACAGTACACGTAAGAGGTCACCTTTGTGTTTCACAATTTAAGAACACTCCAATACCATTGGTTTTTGTTCATGAAATAGTTATTGTCCTTTATCTTCCATCTGTAACTATAATACATAAAACTAGTTCTGTATCTGTATTTTCAATTATTGATATTTGAATACTCTGTGGCAACCAATTTGGTTAAAATCGGTTTTAAATCCATTTAATGAGATAAAAATGAATTAAATAAAAAAACAGAAACATGCCCCCAACCCCACACCCGGCAAGGCACTGCATGAACTTGAGGCCTCTCGAGTGAATAAAGCCTTATTATAAAGACCTGCATCCATTCACATTTTCAGACATTAACTTTATCAACAAATTATGTTATTTTCTGCACAGTTCTTCGGTTCACCATCAAGAATATTTATGAAAATATTTTTTATTTTTTGTTAGCCCTTAAGCATCTTTGAATACTGGTCTGATTCAATTATTAATCTCCTGCTATTTTGTGTATTAAATAGCAGAATGTTTTCCATGGTAAATCAGTTACCTCTGTGACATGGACATAGTCTAGTAGGACAAATTATGAAATACATAATTGGGTGAGATTATTGGACTTCAAATCTATAAAGGACAGTTGACATTCCAAAGCACCATGTCAGGCAACAATCATACTCTTTCTTCAGGCACCGATAGGAGATAGTGCCTCGTATCACACTGCGTGGGATTTGACCTGTGCACACGCATGCACAGGTAACACGCACGGAAGCTCTGTGTTTGTGTGTGTTCTGGAAGCCGTTGCCTAGCAACCGCCATTCTTTCGGGGAAGCCCTTGCGTGTGAGTGCTATGGGAGAGGACTACGCTCCCTCACCTGACGTAAGCAGCCGGTCGTTTCCCTGATGGGGACCACGGTCTGCCGAGGCAATGCCCATAGTTGTGAAAGATAAACAGCTGATGAATCACTTTGAAAGGATAATAAAGGACTGTGGCACCACACAGCGTGTCTGGTCTGTTTCAATGGGGGGGGGGGGGAACGGGACTGACAGCCTAGTGGATTAGACACCTACACAGGCATGTCATGACATGGTGGGAGAGAGACAGTGAGCGTTTCGGGGGGTTTTCAGGCTTTCCGTTGCTAAGGTATGGGTGGGTCATGGGGGTGTTTGGTGGAGGGTTCTCTCTGTGGGAGGACCTGACAAATAGTTGTCTCCTTTCTTTAGAAATTCTTCATTCAAATGTAAGCAATGAGGCACGCTACTCATCTGGGATGTCCGTACTAAAATAACCAAGCGCACCACAGGGTATAGCACCAAGAACTGCTCAGGAATGTGAGGATTTCAGAGTGAAGATGGTCAAAGACAGATCATAGGAAAATCCGAAAGCCCAAACAGGGGATCAAAATGGGGCATCTACACTACACTGCATCTTCTACACTAATCTGAGAAGTTAACAGAAACTGGGGGAGTTTACAATGCTGCTCCTTTGATAAGAGTGAAAAGGTTGCATACTTCAGCTGCCATTTAAAAGATAGTAAAGCTGTTTTCCACCAATAACAGAGTTCACGCGCAGCGTAACTCAGAAGGTCAAACCGACTCGAATATTTTTGTAATATTGCACAGCCATTGCAATTTTTTCTCTCCATATAGTTTCTGTTATTGCTGCCACTAGGCCTCCATATGGGTTACAGTGATCACACTGTGGCTGTCGTCATATTTGACTTCATAGTTGCTATTGAGGTCGTTTAGTGCACTCAGCATGCTTTAAAACTCTGTTGTTCTGGAAACAAACTCACTTTGAGAGATCAAAGTCTCATCATTCAGTACCTGAGGCTCTGACGTGCATGGAACAGCCCAGGGCTATAGGTGAACTACGTATCTCACTGCTATGTGTACTTTTATTGCACTTAGTCAAATTTCCTTCACTGGTAAAAGGTAAACCCTTCCAGCTTTTTTGGTGGAATGTTAGATTTGAACAAAAGCTTATGGTGGCAGCATTCTCCCATTTAACCTCTAGGTACTTACTAAAACTTACTAAAAATCAGTCAGATTTCAACAAATTAAACAAAAAAGCAGATAAATATGATAAAACTCATGTACTGCTCAAAGATCAGATCTTACTATTTCTCATGCTCCTCTACACCCCTCTAAACACTGTAGGAGGTAAATAATTTTACAGAATGCTGGAGAGTTCTGTCTGCCTAGTACTGTGCTGTAAATGAATGATGAATTGGCACATTTAAGAAAATAAAACAAAGAGATTTCCATTATCTATATATCAATATAATGAAACTCTAAAACTCAAAACTTATGTCTTTTAATTATATCTGAATATTACCATACAGTGTAGTCGGGCCTGTGAAATTCAACAGTTAAATGTTTACTACAGTTTTTACAAAGCTACATCTCCTGTAGCTGATTCAGTTTTGCTCTTGCTTTTACAACCAACAAACAATGCAAAGTTCAACAGCTGCAATACAGATACAGTTACTTGTCCAGACACTCTAATTCATTCTGAATGGTACGGCAAATTTCGAACTACTCTTTGGTTTTGCTACTGCAAGTATTTGAATGTAAAAGTTCATGGGGCTTGGATGGCACCCTGCATATCTTCAGCCTGCTTTAATGCAGTCTTAAGGACCAAAATTATATTTTAGCACATGAGCATGGCAACAGGCAAACAAAAAGAAAGGAGATAAATTCCTTCATGAACCACATTTGTGAATTACTGATCATGTAAAAACCCACTGTGGCTTCAAGATTGCAAACATCAGTACTTGGAGACGGCATGCAAACCGTCCCTCTAAATAGGCATGTCTATTTCTGTTGGGCTTTGGTTTCTTGAAACACATTACATGTGTTTGGGATCAGCGTAGCTTTGACAAGGGCACACTGAGTCGTCTTTGTCCCAGTCCACACAAACTGCTTCTTCTAGGTCTGGTGTTCTCTTGGTGGTTATCAGGATCAGGCCATTGTCAGTGGATAATGCTTCATGAATTAAATAACTAAAGTATATAATAAACTACCATAAATGTGAATTTTCATCTGTCTCCTTTTCTCCTATCCACTCCCCGCACTGTTGTATAGTTCTCTGTTACGCCCATTTACTTCCATTGTATACTTACTTTTCATTTTATATTTATTTTTGAATGTTGTAATGTGTCTTTGGTTACCGTGGAAGGAATAATTAAAATGTATTATTATTACTGGTTTGGGTCCTGTAAGCTGGTGTCTCAACGGTCTGATGGTGATGTTGTGCAGTGGAGAAATGGCACATTAAGGGAGAAACACACACACGCACCCAAACACATGTACCGCACACACTCACACACGCACGTACACACACACGCACACAGACAAATGTACCACACACTCGCACAGACATACACACACAGACAAATGTACCACACACTCGCACAGACATACACACACAGACAAATGTACCACACACTCGCACAGACATACACACACAGACAAATGTACCGCACACTCGCACAGACATACACACACAGACAAATGTACCGCACACACTCACACACGCACGTACACACACACGCACACAAACACATGTACCGCACACACTCACGTACGCACACACGCACCCAAACACATGTACCGCACACACTCACACACGCACGTACACACCCAAACACATGTACCGCACACACTCACACACGCACGTACACACCCAAACACATGTACCGCACACACTCACACACGCACCCAAACACATGTACCGCACACACTCACACACGCACGTACACACACACGCACACAGACAAATGTACCACACACTCGCACAGACATACACACACAGACAAATGTACCACACACTCGCACAGACATACACACACAGACAAATGTACCACACACTCGCACAGACATACACACACACAGACAAATGTACCGCACACTCACACAGACACACGCACACAGACACACGCACACACACTCACACAGACACACGCACACACACACGCACACACACACCACAAATGTAGACAGAAACAGAGGCATGTGCCTCAGGTGCCCTGACACTTGCACTAGCATCAGTGAGTTCAGGTGCTCTGTCTCTCAGCAGCTGTGTGGCTCAGAGCCGGAGTCCCCGTTTCCATCTGCTCATTCAATTAGCTTCTCCTCACAGGCTGCGAGAAAACCACCAGTGTGACATGTGCCCTCCTTAATTCCATCCCCTCTCTTCCACCCCGACCACTCTCCATTATGGCCATGAAGTGGTTTTTTTGCCGTAACTGCTTTAAGGAGAGTAAAAATAAACGCTGTAGACACATGTGCTTCTCATTTAATGGGGGGAGGGGGACAGACGAGATGCACGCATTCTGACCCATTTACTTTGAGTTGTTATGATTAGGCAAAAACCAGCATGCAATTTACAGATTATTTCCTTTAAATAAGAGGGTACACTTGTGAGAGAAGCAGAGGGCAAAAACCTTTTTGGTAACAAAAAAAGACGGTTAAAAATAAAAAAAAATCCCACATAATGATATCTACAAATAGAACGCACAAAAGATGTTGTTCTCAACCAGGCAATCAAAGACCCCAAAAGGGCACATCCAGATGTGGCAAATAAAATGACATATTTTAGATGGATCGTGTTTCTCTTAGACCCGGTTTTCTCTTCTTTTATCGGAAAAGACCTGAGGTCACAAGCTAATGTTAACACGCGCACACAAGGCCGCATTTGAAAAATGTTAATTATTACTGCGCTTAAAATGTACCTGCGTTTGTGTGTTTGTAGAATGCACACATAAGCAATCCAGTGACGTTAGGCCGCTCCAACAGACCCAGATTGTGGCCAATAAAGTAGTCAGAAGTAGTTAGAAGGCTTCTACACTCTAAACTGCCTGGCCAAAAAAGAAGTCGCCAGACTAATATTTCGTTGGAGCGCCTTTTGCTTTGATTATGGCATGCATTCGTCGTGGCATTGTTTCGCAACCTTATGCAACATCATTTATTTACGTCCAGAGCATACATTTTTGGCCGAGATCTTGTATTGACGACGGGAGAGTCGAACCACTTCCGTAAAGTCTTCTCCAGCACATCCCAAAGACTTTCAATGGGGTTCAAGTCAGGACTCTGGTGGCCAATTCATGTGTGAAAATGATTCCTCATGCTCCCTGAACCAGTGTTTCACAATTTGAGCCCGATGAATCTTGGCATTGTCCTCCTGAAATATGCCCATTGATGGGATAACCTGGTCATTCAGTATATTCAGGTACTCAGCTGACTTTATTGCTGCATAACGTTGCTGAGCCTAGACCTGACCAATTGAAGCAACCCTAGATCATAACACTGCCTCCTGAGGCTTGTACAGTGGGGCACTGTGCATGACGGGTGCAACGGCAACTTTTTTTTTGGCCAGGCAGTGTATAATACAGTACTTATGGTAAGAGATGATCACCTGTCAGGATTATTGCATCACAGAATTAGTTGACATGAGATCCCCAACACTCTCATGTGAAGGTGTGTCGGTTGGGCCCAGTACTTCCTCAAAGCTACTGCCAAGGGTCCATCTGTGTTTCCTGTTATGAATCCCACGGCAGTCAGTGGAGCTGAAGTGGAGCATAAAGTTCTTAAGATCCACAGATGTTTGGTTTGACATCTCTTTTTTCAGACTTATCTTTTTTAAATTAATGAATGTGTGCCGCATTTCCCCAGAATGCTTGTCATGTTCACGTGTGTGAAATATGTTTCACAGCAGCGTCAACACAGACTTAAAGGTCATGCACTCCTAAAAACTTCACATAAATTATGTAAAATTCATTCATATTCATCGAAGCGGCACATCTACACGCACTGTTGAAGGGAAAGCAAACAGAACAGTTCCTTACAAATGAACTTTAGTTCTATTCAACAAGTTGATCTTGATTAGCTCCAGGGACCATTAAAAATGCTAACCGGAGAACTTCTGAAATGCAAGCAATGTTCTTTTTGAACACCTGCAATTTGAGTGCTGTTCATTTCCTTCTACTCCCTTCATGTTGGTCAAAAGGTCATCACCATTAAACCTATATTTGTATTTTGTATTTCCATGGTTGAGAGTACAGTCTATGTGACAAGACATTACTGTATGTAGAGGGTACATCTGGAGTAGTGTGTAGTAAGATGGTGGGTCTCATACACAGTGACTCAGGAATGATACCAAAAGAATAGAGCCCCCCCTCTATACATAACCTTTCAGTCAGTTTAGCTGTCTAGTTCAGTATGACTGTGTTGTCCAATAGATGCTGATTAGACCTAATAAACAGAGGGGTTATCACGTCCTGATTGCTGTCTCGTTGCATTGAGACATAGGGGGGGTAAGTGACTCACAACCATCTAATGCCCCAAGGAAGTGATGTGTAAACAGGACAGCAGAGACGTGCGTGACAGGGAACGATAAGGGAAGAGTCACCAAAGGAAAGGAAAGGAAGAGAAGAGGGGCAAATATGGGCCTTTTGTGGCATTGTGCTGACAAAAGCTTACAAAGCACAGACTACAGGGGCAGACATCATATTTCAACGCTATTGAAAGATTGTTGAGACTACAATGAAGCTTGCATCACTTCAACACTGTTTTGTAGCACAGCCCAATCAAACCACAATGGTTAAATCCTAAGAACGTGAAGAGCAGCTTCACCTCACGTTCATCTCGAAGATTCACTGATTTACTAAGACCTTTCGCGGGTGCAAAACCTTTTTGCACATGCAAAACTAATAACACAGCCAATGATTGGTGCAAAGCAAATACCACGACCAATCATTGGTCATGTTATTGGTTCTGCGTGCGCTAAAAGGTTTTGCACACGCTAAAGGCCTTAGTAAATCAGGGCCTCAGCGTTGAGCCCCTGCTCTTGTCATCAGGATGACATTACACAGAAGCCCTGTCTTCACCATTCCAGCACACGTGTTTGACTTGGCATCACATAAAACAGGGGAGCTTTTTTTCACAGATGCGCAATTGAGCAATTTTAGGCCGTCATTAAAGCGAATGAGCGTTGCTCACGCAGCTCCCGTCTCGCTGCTTACAGAGTGCAGTCCCACAGGCAAGTCCCCGTCCCGCACTGGCAGCTCTGAGGCGAGGGTGATATACAGCTCCTCTCCGGAACGTTCCCTGTCTAATCATCCCCATTAAGCTGTTACCACAGACCACAGAGTCAGCGGCAATATAAAAGAGAGGGACTAAAACCTCTGACAACCCCAAGGAACTTCCGCCATATTTTATTCAAGATCAAACAAAGGATAGACACACAGCGGGGAAGGGATTATAAACAAATTTACAATAAATGGGTCTTGAGATATATATCAATATTTGTATAGAAAACAGGAGGACAAATGGATCAACTGTTGGTTTATAGCATTTAATTTATCACTGCCGTGTGTGACTCATTCGTCAAATAATGACACTAAGCCCTAAATCAATATCCATAGATATGGACAGTGTTGAGGAAGGTGCTAATGAAGGATTTACTGGGGATTCTTCATGGATGATCATGCACAATGAATGCTAAGACATAAAATGTTACGTCTCTTACAGTATCTTTTCAATATTTTGGAGCTATAATAGTGTGTGTGTGTGTGTGAGATCATATTTGCTTTTAATTGAGACTCTTGGCTGTAAGCTTCAGCTATCAGATTCATGAGCCACAATGTCATGCAGTTCAGTTACACATAATCCAGTAGTATTTCCTTCAGTCAACATTGTTGTATGGTTAACAAAAGGTTGATTAGTTAAATCTATGACTTGTGCTCACTGTGAGCTGAAAGGGGACCATTGTTTGCTCCAGATTTTTGTCCAGGAAAGGATTTGCTGAAATCCTGCAGTTGATCTTTACAAAACAATCCTTCACAGATGATTACAATAAACTCAAAATATTTGTTTTAAGTATCCCAGCAGCAATTTGACAATGATGGCAAATTGCATCTGTTGTACATAATACATTCTGTTTTACAGTAACACTTACTTAAGCATGGCTTATGCGAAAATATTTAAGTCTTCTATAAGCTCAACATTCATAGTAACAACATTCATCGTCATTCAAAACATTCATAACTGTTTATTAGATGTCACATAAACTGCAATAACACATGGTTCGTTGAACACACTGCATTTTGATGTCGGTATTATTGAAATTGCTATAACTATGATGAAGTCCATTTGTTAAATATCCGTAAACATGATGTCATATCCCTAGGACAACACCGTATTTAGGGATCTCACATAAACATTCATAATTCCATGTTAAGTGCAACATAATTACTCTTCATTAACATTTAGAATGCTGGCAGGTGCGCTGTCACCTGCAGCAGATCAACAAAAACAAAAAGCATGGCACACGCACGCATATATGAAGACATCAACTTGACAGATAGACAAAAGATCAAAATGATAAAAATTAAATGGCAACTTTTGACGACAAATCAAACTATCGAAATGGAATGATGGCTGTGTCTTTGCGTGTCTGTTGGCGGACCATTTAGAATGGCACCGAAAGCATTGCCAACGTCAATGCTCGCACATCCTGTTCTTCTCTTCTCCTGGGCAGTATAATGTTTTGGCGCCATTATGTTCTGACGCCATGGGCGTCCCCCGTCTGCGAGAGCCCGGACCAGAATCACCTGTACGGCATGTCCCTGGGCACTCAGCTAAGAGCACACCCCCCCCCCCCCCCCCCCCCCCCCCCCCCCCCCCCCTCTACAGGAGCACCATGGTCCTGGCTCATCCGCTCCACCAGTCACTGGAAACCACTCAGACCTCACTGTGCCCCACATTCTCAATCACCTTTTGTTCCCCGATAACTGCCGACAAAATCACCGAAGGTTCTACGTTCCGTTCATTTACCTGATACCAATGCATTAATACCGATATGGTTTCGGCATTTGGGAAGTAAATGGATGAAACCTGGGGGCCAGCGGGACAAAAGAAATGTGATTCTCGTGCAGTTGCTAAAGCAATGGTGACGTCACCTCGCCAACACATCTTCATAAAGGGGAAGCTGCGGGAGCATAATTGGCCCCCGCTCCCTGGGGCTGCTGCTCATCCCTTCTAATCCGGCACATTGTGCCAGAGTTCAGGTCACACAGGACGTCAGCCACTCAGAGCACTCCCAAATAAAGCCTGTAGAGGGAGGGGAAAGACCTTTCCCCTTTCCTACCCAATTTCTCTTTTTCCCTCATCATTGATCACCCGTTGTGCCTCCAGAGCCACCCCTGTGCCACCTGCCCACTCATGCAACACTGTGACTTGAGCATACTGTACGCGCTCCTCTATTGTGTTCACCAAGCTAGCCAGTGACTGGCCAGCTACCCGGTTTACTGGCCAACGTAAACCTGCGGTAGGCTATTTCAGGAGGGATCTACCACCGACTGGAAAAGTATATTTCATTCTCACTAACCCCATGGATGCCGAACATGCCAGTAATTTGAGACATGCATAAACGGTAGTCTTACCTGTCTGGTCACCTTTCATACTGAAAACTGAAAATGATACGACCAGATCAATTCACACGGCACATTCACTGCCTGGGAGGCGGAAAATAATCGCCTCCCACGTAAGAAAATGTCTGCAATACCCAACGCCCCTTGGTCTTAATGGTAATGTCAATTTCTAATCAGGATTGACAGCCTGGTGAATTTTCAACTTTTACACTTGTGCAATATGGTGCGTCCATACATGAAATCAATCAGTCGATCACGTGTTGCTCTTGTGGCGGAGTCTACACTGAGCCACATGACAGCCCCAATGAAAGACTATTTCACCGATAAGGTATCCCCTGGCTGAAGTCATTGTGCGAATCAAACACTTATCACATTTTGTACACAAATCTCACTGCTGAGTGAGCACTGTCACCTGCAGCAGTACTCCTCAATTGCTGTCCTTCAATGTCCTAACTGGGGAGACAGACATGGCCCGCTGTGCTAACGTAAACTCAGCGATTCACCAGATGCTGCACTTTGAGCAGCCAAACCACGTTTTATTTTTTAAGCTGGCCTTTTGTGGTGAGGACATTTTGCTACCACTGCCTCCACAAAAACCTACCCCTGTAAAAAAAGCACAAAAAAATACAATGACATTCAAATATGTCTATAAAGGTTGTTTTTTTTAAATAGGAGAAACTAATATTATTATCTGCAAATAGCCCCAAAAGCTCGTATTGGTTAAAAACATCTTGTACAATAAAAAGTCACAGCTGCGCGTTTCAGTGGAAAATTGTGTATGTTGTCCTGAGGACTTCTTTGACTTAGAGTTTATTTTCTTTCTTTATTGCTGTTGGAGTTACATTGAAATATACCACATGTTTTACCATCACAGCAGGGGAGTGGCTGATGGACAGATGGAAAATGCTTACCCCACCCTGCAGCATCTCAAGAGTTTGAGGTAATTGAACAAATAAAGACAATGAAGTAATATCCTCCTGTAACCAAGAGAGGAAAACATTTTGTGGAAGACGTTGTATGAAGCAAAACTGAGTAATTCGGTTGTAGCGGGGAGAATTCTACGTTGTAAGCACATAATCAGCACCTGGAAGGCAACGTGTGAGTTGAATCATGACATATTTTGATGGATGGAAAATGTCAGTAGAAAGAGAAGTGCTTGACTGAAAAAGACGGTTTAATCAAGATTTGATCCTGGCCATCATTACTCTCAGAAGTCACAGATACGTAATGCTCCGCCATGTCCGAAGGGGAAAAGACGCACTCATGTTACACAACTTTGAAATGCTTGTGAATCACTGATGTGTGCACCGGGTAGCACGCAGGCCTAAAATGATTAAACCCCCTTTCTTCCAGTGCAATTATAAAGATAAAGGTCTGTCCTAAGCATCGATGGTAACAAAAAGTCACAGGTAACATTTCCCTGAAAGTATGGTAGCATTTTTGAGGATTCTTGGCAATTAAAGGATTAAAATTTCACAGTGCTACAGGGGTTTCTGCGAACACACATTGAAACACCTATGGCTACTGGCTTTGATCTTGTGAGGTTAACGTCGTAAATGTAGGCTACAGTTCTGTTGGATATTTCTAATATAACAACCACAATCACCACAGGAAAACTCATTTTAGTGCACTCAGTCAACCTTTTTTTTTGTTGCAAGCTCACTCAAATCACAATACAACATTTTCTGGAAAGTATGCTTATGCTCAAAACTGAAGAAGGCAATAGGCATCAAAAATAAAGCAGTGACAATCTTATTTTGCCATTTGTGCTCCCCAAGCTGAGACTGGTGTTTGTCACATCAGTCTATGCCACCAACTGTAAATCAGGGAATTGCTTGTTTGTGCATTTTGTTTATTTAGGATGGGTAAGAAGTAGCAATGTGGTCACAGGCTGTTTCCCTCTGGAAGCCAAGAACATGTTGTCTGAGTGTATGTCAACAGAAAGAATGTGAGAGGGTGGCTTGAGCATAGACAATACCCCGACTCTCCAGGACTGGCTCAATGTTATCTTTGGATACAGAGGTCTTGAGTTGAGTCTCGGCTGTTTCTGAGTGCCGCATGTACTATGTGCGCACAAGTATGTTATGACCAGCCTTATGGTTGTCTGGTTGTGACTCATGAATCCCCTCTCTCAATAAGGATTAGCGCACGTCAACAGCTTTTCACACGATGTCCAACGCATTCCCTTTTCATTCGCTAATCAAATAATACAAAACAGATCATTCCAGCAATGCTTTTGGACGCACCAGTTCCTATATTTGCTGGGAATACATCCAGCCTAGAAAAACCGAGGACTGTATGTGGTGCAGTGGGAACTACTGCGTAGAAAGTGTGATTGTACAATGAGTTTTGTCAACAAATAACTGGCCTGCGTTCACATTTTTTTGAAATGGTAGAAAGCTGCAAGGGACTGTTAGGTTTAACACCCTGTCATTTCCATTTGTCGAAAGATAAAAAATGCACCAGGAAATGAAACCCCGTCAATCCAAGCTGTGTTTCTGACAACACCGTACAGCTGAACTTGTGATGATGATAGATCACCAGACAGTTCTCAGGAATTGTGATGTTTTTATTCAGATATAAAGAGTGGCCCTTTTCTTTCAACAGTAGAATCTTTAGAGGCTGCATTTTAGACCGAATTATCCACACTTACTTTCAATCAGCCTGCTCATCGGTCCAAATCGCTATCCTGTCCTGTTGCACCATGCACCCTCAGTCCTAACATCCAAGATAGCTTTCCCCAGAGGCCAGTAAATTATGGTTTTTAGAGAGGGCTTATTTTTCCAATGTTGCAGAAATGTCTTCCTGTCTTTCTCGAATGAGGGAAATATAACAACAACAACATTCCGAAGGGCTATAATTTTCTTCCGGCGGGTAAAAGTTGTCCATTATGGTTAGGGTCAGGGAACAGATCTTAACCAGTCATCAGGATCTCTTGGTTGGCCACATCAATGCCCCTGGCTGGGAACAAGCGGAGAGGGCCCTGTCCCTAAGCACAAACACACCAATCACTTCAGGGAGCCATGCAATTCTGCCCGAGTGCCCCAAAACCATTCTGTCCCCTGAAATCAGTGCATATTCCCTCTAAATTACAGTATATAGATACCTCCATATGTGTTCCTGTTATTTCCATGATGTTTCCTCTGATATGCACCTTCTGTCATATCAAAACAAATTCCTCACGGCATACGACAGAGGTCCAGTGTGGAATGAGTTATGCTTGCAGGTGGAGGTTATTAATTTGACACTGACCATTTTACCAATAAGCCTGTAGCTCATCCAATTATTCAGTAACGTATTCATCATTACTGGAAGGGGCACAGCTGAAATGTATTAATTACAGATGTCATGTGAACTCCACCCACAGCAAAGTAGTACAGTCATAACTGCAGAGATTTGTAACCAGCTGCATCGTAGGAAATTGGATGCTTAACTGATTAGAGTAGTTGCTTGGTAATAATTAAAAACATAAAAAAATGCACATTTATTGGTCCACCCCCTGCATTCCTAACCCGCTATTGGGGCCTCTCACACAAAACATTGTGCAGCTTTCTGCTTTTTAAAATGATTTTTCCTCTTTTTTTTTCTCACATTCTGGAATGTCCAAACATATTGATCATCAGCACACTAATTTTTAAAGTCGCTTGGGATGAGAGCATTGGCCAAGTGAATGGAATGTAATGTAATTGCTGCAATCTCTACTATTGATTGGGGCCATTGATGCGGCCAAGCGCGTGCTCTCCTCCCAAGCATGCGTTGCCAAGCGTCACTTCTTATCACAATGCAGGTGCGGAGGGAAGTCCTTTACTCTCTCCTCATTAGGTTCAATTTGAGATGGGTTTTTGAGCTGGAGAATTCTCAAGATGAAGATGAAGGAAATAGCAGAGTCTTCTATTCAGTTTAACCATTTATTAAGCGTTGACGCCAACGCTTAGTTTGTATAATATCATAACTCCTCCTCTACCTAACTAATACACCAATAATGTGCGGTGACACTCTTTTGTCATATCTTATTTATCCAATAACTACATTTCACTAAACCTTAGACTGTATTTATTTTATTAATTTATATGAGGCTTCTGCATTTTTGGTTTTCTTTGGGCTTTACAGCTTCACAAACAGCTTACCTCCACACAGGATACCACACACGTGAGGTCGGAGGAAGTCGCCTCACGTCCAGCTCATCAGTTTGGACCGCGAGCGCTCACCGACCTGCAGAGGTAGCAGCGAGCACTTCCACAGCACTTCAGCAGTAGCCTCCAAAAACCCTTGGTAGAGAAAAAAAAAAAAAAAAAAAGGTGTACGTAGGCACCAGTGGCGGCTCCTGAGCTGAAAATTGGGGAGGCAGAAAACTTCCCTTTAAACTGATTATGGTCTTAAATCATTTTTCAATCAGTTTCCTTGATTAACAATAGGCTACATCAGCGTTTAATTCACCAATTACTCAATGCCATCAAATGTAGCCAGTTCTCCTCAATTAGGCTATTAGGCAAGTAATAAAATTATTTTAACTTGCATCGCAAAATTGTGCACATTTTAATCAACATTATAATTGTGGATACATGTGCTCTTCGTTCTCCGCACTCTTAATTCCGAAAATATCCATGGAAATTAAACGATCTTAAAGCTCAGCTTGTGTTAGATAATTTTTTTAATTATTTTTTTTAAAATAATCTAACAAAAGATGAGGTTGTGCTAAACCTGCAATAAAAAAGAATCTAACAAAAGCTGAGCTTTCAGATCGTTTAATTTCCATGAATATTTTCGTAATTAAGAGTGCGGAGAACGAAGAGCACATGTATCCACAATTATAATGTTGATTAAAATGTGCACAATTATGCGATGCAAGTGAAAATAATTTTATTACTTGCCTAATAGCCTCATTGAGAAGAACTGGCTACATTTGATGGCATTGAGTAATTGGTGAATTAAACGCTGATGTAGCCTATTGTTAATCAAGGAAACTGATTGAAAAATGATTAAGACCAATAATCAGTTTAAAGGGAAGTTTTCTGCCTCCCCAATTTCAGCTCAGGAGCCGCCACTGGTAGGCACCTAGTCAAATCTCTCACGTTCTTCTAGTACACATGCTTTCGCTGAAATATTATTATGTCTCTGGTTTAGGGTGTGTTGACAGGTCGTCTTTTACCTGTCTTTTGGAACTGTTGAAGGATAGCGATGACTCTTGGAAGGCATTAACTCATAGAGACGAGTAGTGCAGGTGTCCATGAGGGAAAGTCCTGAGCACATCGTGATCACACGCGTAGGTGTACACTGCATTAAGTCCATTGTTGCATGGGAATCTGTGACTCACTCAGGTAGTGTGAGAAAAACCAGAGGAGAATACTTGTTTTGGTGCAGCACTATTGGCCACAGACACCACTCAGATTAAATCTTGTTATTTTTTTACCGTTCGGCTTGCATGCCCTCGGCTTGTTTTGCAGGAATGGTAATCCTTGATTAAAAAGAAAGCACTGTAATAGTACAGAACCATGCCAAACCCTGACAGCATGCTGAAAAGAGAAACTCTGTGAACTCAAAAATAAATGCAAAATGGTAGCCAGGCATCATAAGACTTAATCGGCTTCCAATGAGACATGCATGTAAATAATGGGAAAATGGCAGTTGTCGCTAACAAACGTTTGATACTGCCAAGGATACGAGTACATACTTATATTACTATTATAGTGTAAATACACAAAATACTGTACCTATGATCTGTTAACTGAGATGTTCCAAAATGAGTGGCATCTTTGGTCAGTTAAAACCAAGGATGTTTCTTTCAGAAATAATAATATTTTTCACCTGACCCTGATATTATAATGCCTCTGCTGGAATTGATGGCAATGGTAAACAGAGTGATGATTTGTGTAATCTGTTAACTCACATGTTTGTATGCTAGACCACAGTGATGTCTACTCTCGATTCACAAAGATCTTTTTTTCTGATCGATACGCCTAAGGGATGTGGGTGACGGAGGAAGCCATGGTATGCCCTTTTCTGATATCAGTGTATCTCTTCTCCATTCATCTTGTATCTTGAGTATGTTGATTTGAGAAATGTTGATCTGGAGATGTCTGTCATGCAGACTTGGTGCATCAGGACTCATTCCTGGATGCATCTGTGGCTACTGCTCTCAGTTTGGCGCAGTGGACATCACCACTGAACCTAGGCAAGGTATAGGGGTTTTGGGGTGTCACTGAGGAACACTTACACTATTGGACGGAAATTCTTTCTGTCACAGGAGATGAATGGGGGGGGCCATATTAAAACATGATCGACTGCAAAAAAAAAATTGTTTGTTTTCACAAATGCGGCAGACTGAGCTATCAGGTTGAGCTGTGAATTTGGTCAAGCTTGATCCACACACATGGGCTCTTTGTCGGAACTTCAAAAGAGCGCAGCCCTAGAGGGACGCATTCCAGAGCCTGTTTTAATTTCACTCCAAATAATCAGCAGCTTCAAAGGGCCCCTTGGAAAAAAGGCACTGCATAATTCATAAGGTAACGGTGCCCCGTCTTGAGTGAAATTACAAATCACAAAACTCCTGGGGCCTTTGACTACCTGAAATAAGTTCATCTGCACATCAACTTGCACCTCCCTTCAAGTAGAATTCTGGGCAAGGCAAATATAACATTATTACTCCAATATGTAGCACAATGTGCACATTAAGGAACACCAGAAATGTATCGAGTTTCCAGTTTAGAGTGGAATATTCTTTGGCTCGTTTCCCAACATGGAGCGAACATTCCTGAAGTCGGCTGTTTTGCAGGTACCAGACTGCTTCTTAAATGTGATTCACAGGAATAACAACTGGAAAGGTTAGTTAACTATGTGCCAACCGTGTAAACATTCCACTGCAGTATATTCCCACAAAGTGTTACTATTTTCTTATTGTTTTTGCAGTTTGTACTAGACTGACAAACAGGTTTTGAGATTACTTTTTAAACATTCTCATACTATGTGGTTTCTTCGTCTACATATTTTACATATCTGCGTGCCTCCATTATAACAGGTAACTTTCACACATGCCATATGTTTATCTGAGCAAATGCACCATACAGGAGAAGTTCTACACTTAACTATAGAAATGTATCTACTGTAAGCTAACAGGATATGTAGAAATAATTGCTTGTTGTAAAATAAAAACTAATAATAAGCAAAACAGTTCATACAATGGGTGCAGGTGGTAGTTTGTTTGCATTGTCTGTCATCATCAACATCATCATCATCATATTTGCCTAAAATTATCTGTTTTATACTGTCATAGTGTGATTTTCAGTGAGCTTGGTAACCTGTGGTTATATAAATGCTAACTATGATGGCATTAGCACGGTAGTCTTCTGAGATGGTGAGAGGAAACCACAACCGTCTCTGTCCGTTTCACATTGTGCAACAGTTACTGCGTCAAACAAACCATCGTGTTAGCCCATTAGCTAGCTGACACGTTGTAATCAATATAACTGCTGAAATACATTTTGACAGAAATTCAGGGAGGAACATCCACGTGTGACTAAAAAGAAAAACAGAGGATTATAACATTTCTTTCTCAGTAGATCACAGAGAAGGCGGAGGATTGGTGGAAATCCATATAGCAAATATCACGCCCGTTTATGAGTCATCAGAAGTTGAAGGATGGGGTGTTAAGTTGCATTCTTTTTTTTCTTCCATTTTATCATAATTCTGAAATTTCTGCATGAGTTAAAGACATAGGCCAGATGACAGTGGGGCGTTACTTTTGTTTAAATTAGTCCAGTTGCCCAATTTGGTACATCTGAGAATTTGCCTGAAGTGGATCCTCTGACTGATAAAAAGAGAAAAATTAAACAACAAGACAAAGCAAAAAAACAACAACTGCTCCCTTGCCGCGATTCACACGAGCTTATAGTATGATGCAGTAGAGCAGAAGATAGAGTGGACTGGTCCTCTGATCTACTTCTCGTGAGCCGCTGGTGGTCGAGAGGGACAGGCAAGGCTGCAGGCCATCGAAGCAGACAGAGGATCAGCTCAACACTGTTGTCTAGACTGAGGTACCTGCATTCCAGATGAAAACAGTCATACCAGCGAGCTTAAAGACGCTCTTGAGCAAGACACGTGGGCACGCGGGACTTAATGCGCGTTCAAACACGGACTTCTCTCTGTTTTTGTGTTCATATATTTAGGTTGGCTATGCAATAACAAGCTAGTGCTGATCAAGGTTGTCTTATTTTATTTATATAATACCCCCTGACCCAAACCACCCCCCACCCCCAAACACACAAAGCCTCACACTACACACATCCCCACTCCCAAGCATGTAATTATACAATCTGGAGAAAACATTTAATTTTAGTTTGGTAACTAACTGTTCAACTGCTGCCTGACTGTGTAATTTTTCAAATTCCTGTACGCACTCGGCTGTTGCCGTTTTCATTTGGTTCATTGATCAGAAGCAGTCTGAGCTTTGCCATTCAGCTGTAAACAAAAGAAAATGGCCACGGGCAGTGTTTTAAGAGAGATGCACTTTGGGGGAAACCGAAAGGCTTTTCCAATGGACAAAAAAAGGAAAAGAGAAAATCTCCAAATTGGTTGGGAACTACTATCCAAAAACAAAATGTATGAAAATACAGAAAGGCATGCAAGCCGTTGGGGAGGTCATTCGAAGCACGCTGAGCAGCCTGGCCCTGCTTTAACTCTGAACACATGACGAGGGGATGAGGGAGCACAGCTGTTTGCGCCGAGATCTTCGGCGAAAGGCATTGACTGCTGCACATGACTAACAGCATATTTTTATAACCTCCGAGGTTTTGATATAATGTTTCTTATCCTGGGGGAAGAGGTGCAGTGGAGCTTATGGCTTTGGTTATTGTATCAATGTTCCATCATTTTAGAGTTCTGTTTGCAGTTTGTTTATTGAGGCAATAAATCTATTTGCACGTTTTCAAGTCAGGAAAGGTCATGTGATTAAGCTCTTGCAAGTTGCGACTGGTGTCCTCAGGTGCCATCACTTGAGAGATTGCTGCCATAAAAATATTTCAGAGACATAATAGCATTCTGTTGGTTTTGGCAAACTATTGTCGGTATGTTCGGCAAAGGTTAATCCCTTATTCTGCAGCATAAACAAAATGCTATTGTTGCTATTATCACTGCTGCCGTTCAGTCAACATTTCCATTCAACACTCTTTGAAAAGACATCGAGTGATCTGCGTCACATTTTGAAAAATATTTGAACACGGTGCTGCAGGTGCTCCTCTGACAGAACTGCACCCATGCCAGGTACTCTGCTACCAAAAATAATTCAACGTTTTTTTTTCCCCATAGTCTAAAGGCTGGGCAGGGGAAGGAGATGGCACTCAAAATATGCATGCAAAATAGATGTCACTTTATTTAGAGGAAATATTTTTCATTCCTAAGGCCATGCCATTACCTTGTGACATCTTTTTATAACCTTTCATCCTGCCCTGAAGAAGGCATAGTCAGTCCTGAAAAAATCATAAAGAATACAATATTAAATAGAGCGATGAAAACAGAATAAGACAAGAAAATGCATTCTTTACAAAATTAAAGCTGTATCACAAATTATGAAAACATGAAACGTAAAAGACGAGCCATACATCTTTCAAATGAAAACACAATAATCATAATTATTTCGGTGGGTTCTGTGCAGGTAAGTTCATGTACATGGCACACATTTTATCAGCCAAGATAGGTAAAATTTGAAGTACCATGAAGTACCAGGAAGGTAGGAAAAGTTATTGAGGATTAAGTTCTAGAAAATCAGTCAATGTCTGTATACAAATCAATGTGTCTATCTAGCCAAGTCTTCAAATAGGGCAAACTGAATGGAATTCAATGAGGCAATCTGTTACGCAGGTCATTGTCATGCATGCTCAAAATGTACTGGGCTTTGATTTACTCTGATAAACATTCCAGCTCAAACAAACACAGAGTGTTTGTTTAGCCTAAAACAAATACCTGAGACAGGTGCAGCTGCAGGGGTCCAGCTAGCTGGTATTCACAGGGCCGTGCTCTGTCTCATTAGGGCAGGGGGACGGAATCGCATAAAAGCGCCCCGACAAGACCTGAAGACCCCTGCTGCAAGCTGGACAATACACTCTGTGATGGAGGGCTGACAAATGTGTGTGTGTGTGTGTGTGTGTGTTGAGGGGGGGGGGGGGGGGGGGGGGGCTTTCAGTTTGGGGGTACAGGTTCCAGGTGAGCAGAGAGGGTCTGGGCTAATCCCTGCCCTGCTGGGAGAGGACGGTTACTGGCTCTTAATGCTAATTATAACACAATTGCCAACTCACACAGACACATCGGTGGCAGGAAAAACAATGCAAACCTGCTTGAGTCTCGTGTGAAAATCTGAGCTATAATAGAAATGTGACACCCATCGGGGTAATTATTCATACGGCATCAGTCCCTTTACTAAAGCTTTTTACAGTAGTAAACAAAATGTTTCTAAGGATTTGTTATTTCAAAATGAATAGAAAAGAGGAACTCTCCCACATTCTTCATGCAAAATAACACAGTTCCACAACTTATTCACTTCATTACTTGAATGTGTTTTCCAATGTTGCAGAGTTGTTATTTATCTATTGAAAGATATCAATGTTAGAAGGATAGCAATGGACTGTAATGGTTAAGATATGATGTCACGTTAATCATATTCTCTTTCTCCTGCCATTCAGGAGTAATCCCCAGTCGCTGTAAACATCAATCAGTGAGTCAATAAAGCCCATTAATGCCAGGTATACCCTGATGACTACAGCGGAACAAATTAGTGGGAATCAGCTTCTCCTAATGGCGGCCATCACTGCGTTTTATCACCACCTCTCTGTGCTGTTTGTCACCTTCTCTCCTGTTGGTTTTCACACTTTATCTGAGGTGATAATGCCCCTCATTCACATGGAAGGACTTTATTTTGGTTCTGAATTAAATGCCTCTGTATTGCTTTTAGATTGAGCAAGTATTCCACCAGGGCTGAAATTAACTTTGAGCCTGATTCTCATAGGTGACATTCAAGTAATATTAAAGCATATAATTATGATACTGTGCAATCATATTTCTGTATGTCAGTCATGAGCCATTGAAAATGGCCATTCGTTCTTTTATTGATTTTCACAGATATAACCACAGATCCCTTCCAGCAGGGTCAGAGGTTAACTGCTACACACTCTCTTCTATTAACAGTTGTCTGTATACAAGCTGAAAAGTAAAGTACATGAGATACCCTTATCCAGAGCAACTTATGACCACTTACATTTTAGCATTTACACAGCTGTATTTTTACTGAAGCAATTCAGGTTAAGTACCTTGCGCATGGCAACAATGACAGTGCCCTGCCTGAGAATCAAACCTGCAAACCTTGCAAACCCGCTTTCCCTTACCATTATACAACACTGTCTTTCCTGGGCCACATGGGTAACTGAGTCCAGATGAATGTAAGCGCATTTACGTAGATGCACTGTCAACTGTCACAATCAATTTTTATTTTTGCAAATTGTGAACAATCGAGACAACATGGCACCAAAGATACGATTACTTCAAGCTGGACATCTTGTTCTTTTCATTTCTGAAGACAATCTGAAGACATCTAACCATTGCAATTAGTGTGTGTGTGTGTGTGTGTGTGTGTGTGTGTGTGTGTGTGTGTGTGTGTGTGTGTGTGTGTGTGTGTGTGTGTGTGTTTTTTTTTTTTTTGTTGTTTGTTTCATTTTGTCAATTAGCGCGTTATTAAAATAATCAAAACCTGAAACCAAACTGGTCTAGTGCCTTTTGCTCTTCTCTTTGGTCGGCACGTAAAAAGTCATGGAGAGCCCGAAGCCAATGGGAAACTGCATCGCTGCGGTAGACAGACAGCATGTCAAGCGTGCCCGTGGGGGGAAGGGCGTGGTTTCGTTTGCGCCGGCCTTGCCTCTCTGCCGCGTCAATCAAACCCTCGCTGCGCCTGCATCTCCCGTGGGTCTTATGTAACGCGGTCGTCCGTTAGCGCTGTCGTTGTGCGCCGCGGGGCACACGGGATCAGCGGGAAAACCCACCTGCCGCACCGAGCAATCCTCCCAGGCGCCGCGCGGTTAATTGCATCCTCTCGATAGTCACGCACTGAGCTGGATAAAAGCCATTTGTTTCAGAGGTGTTATGGCGTTGCGATGTCTATAATGCGTAATTTAAAGAGTTCCTCGTTTCACTGAATTTCAATTTCGCGCAGATGCCCTCGGTATTATTATAAGGTGGACTCTCTGCATGGCGGTTGATGCAGTGCCGTGGAGTCCAATGGGGTAAAGGCACTTAACGTTACAAAGCTACACATGTGCGTATTAGGTCTATTTGCCATGCTGTGCAGTGCCTCTGACAAATCACACCTTGCTATTAATCATAGGAACTCACAATAAATAAGACGTAAATAAGCCAGCACCTCCCTTTGGATGTGCGCGCCAAGGTATTCCGACCAAGCTCTCCCCGCTGGTGTGGATTACACAACACAGTCTCGCTGGAGATGTGTGGTGCTCAGAGGGTTTCGTATTGCAGGCTGCTCGGGCTCTCCGGAGCACCTGAAGCACATGGACTTACTCTGCTGACAGTCTGCAACCGCATGAAGCCATTTAATGAGAGGGATAGGAATGTGGCAGCGAATTCTCCCTTAACCGAAAACTACACTCTCTCCTCCCCCCCCACCGCCCCCTTCACGCTACCTCTGCCAGCCTAGCAACAACGGAGTCTTGTAAATAGTCACCATTCCCTTAATGAAACAGAAAGACACCTGTACATTCCAGTGGTGGGGAAGGAGGTGGTGGGAGGGGGGAAGGAGGTGGTGGGAGGGGGGGGGGGGGCATGGACCCCACAAGAAGTAGGGCTTTTTCCTGAGATGTTTGGAGCTCCATTTGGAGGTGGGGTTTTTTTTTGTCACATTCATCCGTTTCATTCACTGAAGGTGGGTAGTAGGCTGCATAGCGACAGCACCATGCCACGTATACGTGAGAAAGCAGGAGGTATTCTATTTCAGATCTGCAAACACTGTTACCACAAGCACACGTGGTTCACTATTCTCACATTAGTATGGCAGTAGGTAAAAAGGGAAGTGTGCAAATGGGGAAACCAATGGCTAATCCTTCTGAAGAACGAGCTAAACTTGCTGGCAGACGGGCCTAGTCCAGTACCAGCCCACGTTGGACCAAAATGCCACGGTGTGACTCAAGAGGCTTCATTTCATTTCCAGACACTGTTTGACACATGACTATTGCCAGATCTCAATTTGCCTTCTGTTTTATTTCCCTTGGTATGTCCTTTCTTAATGAAGTTTAAAGCGACCAGTAAATTAATTTTATAGAGAAAGGAATTTGAATTTATAGAGAGAGGAGTTTCTCATCGAAGGATGTTTCACATTTTTATCAACAATCTTGAAAAAAATAATGCGTCCCTTTTCGAAAGGTCCATGATCTGGTCATATTCGAACTGAAAACAATTTAAAAACAACTACATACGTGAGTTACTGCACAGTAAATAATATGCATATTTCTATTTCTTACTGAACTGGATTGTACGCTGCTTTGTCCAGATTAAATAATACATCAGACAATTTATACTCAAGGCTCAAGATAAATTCAGATTTTCATTTTCATAAATAAAAATGTGTACTAATTTATGACTTCTATGAACATTCTTTGCTTTAATAGTCCTTCATGTGTATGGAGATATTCCAAGGAACACAATATTTCAAATTAATAAACTGGAAAAATATAATATGGGAAAAAATTCAATTTGGAGTACATTGAGACCAGCTGTTATGAGGCACAGATTCAGCTCAGAGAGGAATCTGTTGGTTTGGTCAAGTGTTTCATAGAGTACTGAACACCTGCCCTGTACGTAGCTGCATGATTCTAAACCATGACAAGATCTCAACTCTCCTCTCCGAAAGCACGTCTACAGTCGGTACAGCTGTTGCTCTGAGAAATATTCCTCATTGGGAAGCCATTTTGTCTATTCTCTATAGAAATACAGGGTTCTGGCTTTGATTTGACACAGCTGGAATCTGGAGGAAAGAGGTGCCCGTCACCACGGCATACCCACGAGGTGAGCCTCTCGTATCCGGAAGCTGGCAGCCTCATGTGTGCCTCAACAGACCGGCCCCAGAGGCAGAACACTGACTGGGTTACTCGCCTCAACAGACAGGCCCCAGAGGCAGAGCACTGACTGGGTTACCCGCCTCAACAGACAGGCCCCAGAGGCAGAACACTGACTGGGTTACTCGCCTCAACAGACAGGCCCCAGAGGCAGAACACTGACTGGGTTACCCGCCTCCCAGACAGGCCCCAGAGGCAGAACACTGACTGGGTTACTCGCCTCCCAGACAGGCCCCAGAGGCAGAACACTGACTGGGTTACCCGCCTCAACAGACCGGCCCCAGAGGCAGAAACACTGACTGGGTTACTCGCCTCAACAGACAGGCCCCAGAGGCAGATACACTGACTGGGTTCCCGCCTCCCAGACAGGCCCCAGAGGCAGAACACTGACTGGGTTACTCGCCTCCCAGACAGGCCCCAGAGGCAGAACACTGACTGGGTTACCCGCCTCAACAGACCGGCCCCAGAGGCAGAACACTGACTGGGTTACCCGCCTCAACAGACAGGCCCCAGAGGCAGAACACTGACTGGGTTACCCGTTCTCCCAGATTACCAGCCCTCCAGGCTAACAACCCAAAAGCACACTTGTTTATCATCTTTAAAATGTGTAATTCTGTGTAAAAATGTTAAATTCTTTCCCCGCCTGACCTCTGAAAATGAGCAAAATCTGGTCGGCTGCAACAGGTGTTATGTGCAATTGGGC